>VXBZ01011704.1:332812-381027 GCA_013399135.1 Heliornis fulica | reverse complement strand
TGGCCCTGCACTGGACTTTTTCAAGGAGTTCTATGTCCTTTTTTGAACTGAGGGTCTTTGTCTTCTTTTTTTTCTATCTCCTTTCATATTTTTTGCCATGCTGAGAACTGTAGTAGCTGATTCTCTTCTCATAGGTATCCAAGAAATATTCCCACCTATGACCACAATACTACATCTCATTAGACACTTTTGGGGATATTTTTGTAAAGGTTACAGGTTGTATCTGTTGTATCTCTCCCTTGGTAGTCATTATAACCACAGGTGTTATGTTGTTGACTGAACAGTTAGAAAAAACAGAACAGTAACAAGAGGGATGTTTACTTGGGTTGTTTCAACACTTCTCACTTTGGCTGGTTTTCAGACATCTGCCAGGAACATGGGTCATCTATATCCTGACAATCAGCATGGTGGTCAGAGTTCTTCACTCTAGATTTTTATTTTTCTCATTGTTTGGGAATTAATAAGCTCCTAGTACCTGCATACCTAAGTATATACAAAGCATACTTATGCACAGGAGTAGTGTTGAAGTGAACATCTTTGTAAATCTGGATGTCTAGGGCCATGATACAACAGCAGCTGCAATGAACTGGGCCCTGTACTTACTTGGACGTAATCCAGAAGCCCAGAAGAAGGTTCACAGAGAACTGGATGAGGTGTTTGGTATGTTTCAGTTTCCCTCTTCACTGGGCATGTGGTAGTGGCTGCATTTGTGAGTGGGCATGTGGTACTTTATAAGGCTAGATGTAGAAGGAGAGGTAGGAATATGCCTTGTGGCATTTCTGGAGTTCTGAATAGCTAGTGGTGATTGTGACAGGTTCTGGGAGGTCTGCAGGAGAGTACAGGCAAGCTTAGATCTTCGGGGCAAAGCATGCATGCTCAGTGTAGCAACTTCTCCTGTGTGGTTTTGCGGTGTGATGAGAGTTCCTTGGAGGGAGCTGAGATGATTTTGATTAACTGAAAATGGGGAGTGTTTTGGTCTTGCTCATTCCCATATTTGTTTTTGGATAGGCAACACTGAACGTCCTGTTACAGTGGATGATTTGAAGAAGCTTCGGTACCTTGAGTGTGTTGTGAAAGAAGCACTTCGGATCTTCCCTTCAGTTCCAATGTTTGCTCGTACCTTGAGAGAGGATTGCTGTATTAGTAAGTAGTGTGCTGCCTTTGCCACTTCCTATCCTGCTAACATCTCCTGGGATGAGTTGTTTATTCAGTTGTTTTTTTTTACTATTCTGCTGCGTTTAAATTTTGCTCTTGTTTTGAGCCTTCTCCCTTTCCTTTTTCTTTTTAGGAGGATACCAGGTACCAAAAGGCACAAACGTACTTGTCATAACTTATGCCCTGCACAGGGACCCTGAGATCTTCCCTGATCCAGAGGAGTTCAGGCCTGAGAGATTCTTCCCAGAAAATTGTAAGGGAAGGCACCCGTATGCTTACGTGCCCTTCTCAGCTGGTCCCAGGAACTGCATTGGTAGGTAGCTGAAGAGGAAGACTGTAATGCAACGTGACAGTGTTGTTTCTGGTGTGGTAACTGTGGCAGCAGCAAATGTATGAGAAATTCAGCGAGTGTATCAGATATTTAAGTCTTGATGTGGCTGCTGGTCATGTCCTGTCCTCCCCTCCTCACCTCGCCTCTGAATTCTGTGTACCATTTCACCTGAAAGCCTGGTGTTTTAACTGCCACCTTTTGTTTCTTCCCAAGGGTTTCCTTCCCAGAGACATCTATCATTCTGGTGTGTCCTCCTCACTGTCTGTACAGTCTGGCAGCATGTTAATTATCTCTTGTACTAGAATCACAGAAACATTTTGGTCGGAAAAGAACTTAAAGATCATCAACTCTTAAGATCATGTTAACCTAGAACTGCCAAGTCCAGTATTAAACTGTGTCCCCAAGTGTGAAATTTACACATCTTATAAATGTTGCCAGCCTTGATCACTCAACCACTTCACTGGGCAGCCCATTCCAATAATTGACAACCCTTTTGGTGAAGAAATTCTTCCTAACACCCAAGTTAGGCCTTCCCTGGTGTAAATTGAGGCCATTTCTTTTTGTCCTATCACTTATTACTTGGGAGAAGAAACCAATTTACACCTCACTGCAACCTCCTCTCAGGTAGCTGTAGAGCCATAAGGTGTCCCCTCAGCCTCCTCTTCTCCAGGCTGAACAACCCCAGTTCCCTCAGCGGCTCCTCATAAGACTTGTGCTCTAGACCCCTCATCAGTTTTACTGCCCTTCTCTGGACATGCTCCAGCACCTCAATGTCCTTCTTGCGATGAGGGGCCCAAAACTGAGAACAGTAGTTGAGGTGCAGCCTCCCCAGTGGGTGCTGCAATCACAGGGGCACAATCACTGCCCTAAAGCCAGGCCTATTTCTCAAGTCCTCGCTGTCCTGTGTTCCTAGGGCTGTTACTGTGAGCATGCAGATGCAGCAGATGTTGATGCTGCCTGACAATTACATCTTTATTTTTTTTGTTTTGCTGCCCTGAAACTTGTAGGTCAGCGGTTTGCACAAATGGAGGAGAAAACTCTTCTAGCCCTCATCCTGCGGCGGTTTTGGGTGGACTCATGTCACGAGACAGAGGAGCTTCGTATCGCTGGAGAACTGATTCTCCGTCCAAACAGGGGCATCTGGGTTAAGCTGAAGAGGAGGCCAAAAACTGCATCAGAATGAAAGGAAATTCAAGATTTATGTTTTTCTAAAGCTATTTAGGCTAAGATATATTTTTAAATCAGGTGTTTTTATGAGAGTCTAGAAATTCTTTGAGACTGAAGTCAGCACTGATTGTTTCATTAAATATGATGTTTTAATAGCCCTAAATTGCTCTGCTTTTCTCATATGTATGCACTTCATCTTCATCTTTGAAGTACAAGTCTTTAAACACCACTTCGTGCCTTAACTATTCAGATGAAACTATTGCAACTGTGAAAAAAAACCCTTAAATCATGCTAATAACTGCAGTAATGCCTGTGATGGACTGATGTAGTTATATTCCATAGTATTCATGAGATAACTGAGAATGTCAGATTTTTCTATAGTTTTTCAGGGTTTTTTGGCTCCAAAAGTGTAAAACTCTTCTACTTGTCACAATATTTTTGTATGGTTTGTTGATGACTCTATCGACAAAGACAAAACAAAAATCTCTGATACTTTCACTCCTCCTTTAAGCATTTACACCAGTTATTAAATAGTGAGTACTCTGAATTGTTCTTTAGTAATGTGTATCGTAATCATTATTCTGTATAACCGTACCATCAGCTTGGTAGTGCACCAATTACACACAGGATTTCATACTGACAGACACCATGTCCTTACATATTCTGAGAATAAACTTCTCCAGTGCCACTTCTTCTGTGACAGTTTCCAACTGTACCTTCAGGACAGGTTAAAAACTGCTACAATCCCCGCAGCTGGACAGTGGACCCTCTGTGACTATGTAAGCACTGAAGAAAAAGCTGGTGCTGGAGTGAGCTGAGGTCCTCCAGCCCCTGAAGTTGCTCCATGCTTTGGCACTTCTTTTGGCTTGTGTCACCCCAGCATGACCTGTGGTGCTGTAGAAAGAAGGGTACACATGGATAACCTCACCTCCGTCTATCTGCTGATGCCACTG
This sequence comes from Heliornis fulica, assembly GCA_013399135.1. Taxonomy (NCBI): domain Eukaryota; kingdom Metazoa; phylum Chordata; class Aves; order Gruiformes; family Heliornithidae; genus Heliornis; species Heliornis fulica. The sequence continues at coordinate 377,421 of VXBZ01011704.1, read as the reverse complement.
TGGTTGGAGGTGGGGATTTTAGGTGTGTTGTCACCTTCAGGTTGTTCTGCAGCTGTGGGTGACCTGCAGAGGGGAAATGGATGGAGGTTAGAGCTGATATGGACTGTTCTACCGCTAATGTTTAATTTGTTACAGAGTAAGAAAGGGGTAATCTTTCCTTATGGGCTTTGTTGATTGTTTTGTCTGTTTCCTTGTGCTCTTTTAACACCACTTAGTTGTTTAAAACCTGGGATAGTGCTGTGCTTTGTAGATTATCCAAGTAGAAAATAATTCCTTTGTTTTCCAAATAAATTGGAGGTTTCTGTCTATATTCTGTATATTTTGATAAACCTAGGTTTTATCATTTTCTGAGGATCTTATAAAAAACATTTAAATGCTTAGTTTCAGTAAATGAAGTCACCAACCTTGAATGGTTTATAGTAATTGCTACTTCTCTTTTGCCATTAAAACCCAAAAGTCACATAACAATGGTAGTACGGTTACATTCCTCTGCCTTAATTTTCAAAGTCAGGTTTCAGTGCTAAGCAATAAAAAGAATTTAAGTTTACAAGGTTGATGGTCAAAATTGTTTTCTTTGTAATGAGATAACTTGAGATAATTTTCAAAACTACCTTCTTATGCTAATCCACATAAAACAAATGATGCATTTTCCAAGGAGACACTAAGTTAATGAATTATTTAGTGCTCTTGGGTACTTGGTTACGTGAGCTTTGCAGGTATGCCAGATTTGCAGCCAGAATACATTTTCTCTAGACATTAGGTATGTAGTTGATACCTGGAGAGGTATCTCATGTTTTGTTAAAGTATGTCCTTAAATTGAGGACTTCCAAGACAAAATATTAACTCCTTTTCTTCCATGGGATCTATTTTGTGGAGGTAATTTTCATGATACTTGTTGATAGAGACCAATGGTTTTGCTTGTGCTTTGTTTTTTGAACTATACTCTTCTTGTATAATAAAGGAAACTATAGCTTCTTTATCATCTCTGGTGGAAACAAGAAAAATAGGGACAAAAACTGGATAAAACTGGAATATGAAACCCATTATGAGAAGAGCATGGGCTCAAATGTAACCAAAGTGGAAAATCCCTATCTAGCAATGCACATAGAATCTTTGCCAAGATGAGCAGTGATGTCATCCTGTAGTCTTTGTGTTCAGAGCTGTTCTGAGAAGGCAGTGACCACTTGTCTTTTGTTATGAAAACTGGTTCTGAAGCAATCTGAGGCTGCTAAGGAAATAAACACTGAGGAAATCAATGCTGAAGTAACAGGAACTTACTGCCTGCAGGGTAGATGTTAGTTACCTCTCTTGTGTAGTGTGTGCTTTAATTAACCTGAGTCAAGGTGTGTAACTGTTGGTTGTGGTCAGCCAGAACTCTTTGGGTTTGGGGTTTTTTTTACTTTTTTTCCAATTTTTTTTTTTTTTAACCCTGCAGGACTTAGGAGCACTGGGCAGCCTTGCCAGCTTTCTTGATAAAGTAATGGGACAATAAAATAGGGTGCAATAAAAACTGCACACTCATATTAGCTGTTTGTGATTTTTGTCCTGATGACTTGGCATCTGCTGATGGTGTGAAGGTAGCGGCTGAACTCTAAACCCCAATAGTCCTCCTGAGTAGTGGTTCATATAGAGTTATCTCTCAATGATGCTAATCATGGGGTGGAGCTGGCTCTGTTTCATAAATATGGCTGCCCCACTTTAAGTCTCCTCTAAAGATCCCTTTTGTCAGGTTTCAGAGGGGACACAGCTTCCTGCTGGGGTGACAGGAATAGTGTGTTTCTGGACTGCGGTTAACAGCTGTTGGGAAGAACACAGAGCAAACCCTCTGAGTGACCTCTTGGGAAGTGCTGCTTGAAAGCACTTCCAGGGCTGCCTCAGAGGCATGAGGCTTCCAGCCACCTTCACAAAAAACTGCTTTTAGGGCCTGAAAACTGCGCACTTGGGACACAGGTAGGTGGTGTTGAGTGGGGCTTAGACATCCACCTTCCTCTGTGAATTTAATCCTCATGCTCGTTTATAGACGTTACTGCCTTGCTGCATACATATCCTCTTGCCAAGGGTGAGCCAAGGTCACCTCGCTGATATCCCTGTGGATAAAAGACGACCTTTGGAGAATCCTAACCCGCTTTCCACCCTAAAAGCAGTATCAGTGCCACCTCCTGGCAAACTTCCCAGTATTCTATTACCTCGGTTCAGAGTTGGATCGCATTTAGATGCTGATCTTCCTAGCTTGTGTGGATTAAAAATGAAATTAGTTCACTTAATCTGAAATCCTTGTGAAATGGAAGTTCTCTGCCAGGTCTAAGTCCAATCTTTTGCTCAACTAATGGGCTGTTTTGATCTATGCTGAAGCGTGGCTTGTGGCAGTAGAAAATGTTCACTGACAATGCAATCGCTTTGAGCCAGGAGAGGCAGTTGATTAGCAAAAAACTATGCCCAGACCCACAGTCTTGACTTCAGGGAGTTCAACTTGCTTGAGTTATTGCTCAATACTTTACATGCAGAGCCTGATCAGCACACCAGAACCCTTCAGTAGGTTGAAATGTGTCTTTTCTAATGTCTAACAAGAATCAGGCTCAGGTGTTTTATCTGCAAGTAGCAAGGCCTTGGGCAGCTATGTGATTCTATTTATAAGAAAAAAAAAGAATCTATTAATAAGAAAAAATCAAAGAAACCCTCTTTACAAAATTAACCTAGTAGTGATTTGTTTTTTAATATTTGCAACTGTATTCTATTTTTCCTATGAACCTGAACTTGGTCTTCGCAGATTTCTTGGTTGATGTCTGATGTGTAAGTATTACTGGGCTGTATTTCTAGGAAGACTAGAACTGTAGTTGCAGGATATGGAACTATTCTACTGCTTTCATTTCTATACATTATGCAATCCAGCACTTTTCACAAATCAGTGAATAAGTTATTCTGTACATTCTTTTGCAGCCTTTTTTGGGAGGAATCAAGTCAAGCACAAGAAGACTTTGTTCTAGTGAGAGTAAATTCCTTGCTCAGTGTCATATGGGCTCAGCTTAAAGGGCTGCAGAATGTTCATTGTAAGAAGGAAAGATCAAGATTTGAGTTTTAGAATATTTTGTAGAAGCATCTGGTGTTTCACTCTGTCCTTTATCATATTCGTAATGATAACCATGCAGACTTAAAGATACACGTGGAATGTTTGAGAATATTTGTGGGTTGTGCTACTGGAGCATTCAGAACCAGGTTTGTGATATTTGTGGCTTCCTCATTCGGATGAAAGGTTGTCCACAAAGCCATACTGAAATGAGAACTTGTGCTGTTCCTGTCTCATTAGTATCTTACTTCCCTCTGACCTGGTCTTCCTCTTGTTCCATGTCACAACTGGTACGTGTCTCATCACAAAGAGTAGATCCTCTCCCATGCTGAAGCTGCTTTTTGAATAGGATTGCCATAAGAAATGTGGGATTTTGTTTTGTTTAGACTTAAATCAGACTACAGTAGTGTCCAGTCATTCATTTCCAGAGTCGAAACAATTCCTGCCACCTCAGCAAGTGAATGAGACCTGCATAAGTCACAGCAGAAACCCGAGATCAAGCTAGTAGTCAATTGCACTGCCAGAGGAATTTAGTCTTACAGAATTACTGATGGTTTAGGCTGAAGCTGGTTGTGGGTTTGTGGTATTTTTAAATATGAGTCAAAATGAAACAGTCGAACCACAAGCAAGCACTCAGTTCTGTTTCAGATGTTTCATCTGCATTTTGTTCTTGTATCATAAAAAAAAGTTTCTGTTTTATCAAAATGTTTTGATGAAACTTTCTTTTACCCCTGCCATTGGAATTTCTAAATCCTAATTACAATATCCTGATTTGGTTGCCAGAATATTATCGATAGCTAATGTGTATTCATTCAAACCTCACGTGTGGAGCCTTTATGAGCTGAACTTTGAATTTCTAGCACTTCCCCTAGTTTAAATGATGTAATCTCTTTGGATTTAAGTGAAGCTCAGCAATCTGATGCCAGCTGAGAATTTGTCTCTTCATTTTTTAATAACTTGCTCTATAAGAAATATGTATCATAATAAACAAGAAATAATTCGGGAACATTTTTTTTGTCTCTACCGGAGTACAACTGTTCATTTGAGCAGCAGTGTAAACAGGACAGCTTTTGTCCTGGGAGTAGCAGGAATCTCTTTTGAGATTCCTTCCAACTCCTGACATTCTGTGATTCTGTGATTCTCACTCTTACACGCTTAAACCAGAAGAAAGCATGTAAAAATGAAAGCTGCTGTACTGAAAACATTTGAGTCCTCTCCTGCAAGTGTTGCAGGGCAAGAACATTAATGCACATGAGACCGTGAAGAATTTCTTTGACACTGTTCTTTCTCTGTAAGAAGTTGGAGAGCTGGCTGACCCATAAGTCATGGAGTCATTCCAATGATCAGGATGCCCAGAAGGGTCACAGTGGGGTGAAATGTTTTGATCACTTCTTCATGGTGAGGGTGATGGAGCACTGGAACAGGCTGCCCAGGGGGGTTGTGGAGTCTCCTTCTCTGCAGATATTCAAGACCTGTCTGGACATCTATGTGTGACCTGCTTAGGGAACCTGCTTTGGCAGGATGGCTGGACTTGATGATCTCTTGAGGTCCCTTCCAACCCCCACAATTCTGTGATTCTGTGATCAAGGTATTTTTGAGTATAGCATATGTATATGCCTTTCCAGTATATTCAGTATATAAAACAAACAAACAAACAAACAAAAAAATCAGGGAGAAGGGATGAGCTGTCTCTGGCAATTTCACTGTTAAATGAAGCACCTTTTTTTAAGAATTTAAATAATTATAATTTTTTTAATAGAAATTTATTTTTAGTTACGCATGTTAAAAAGAATCCTAGAAATAAGAACAAGCAATTCAGATCAGCAATTATTATTTCATAGTGGTCTTCCAGTACCTGAAAGGTTCCTATCAGAAAGCTGGGGAAGAACTGTTCCCAAGGGCATGGAGTGATAGAACAAGGGGTGATGGTTTTAAATTACAAAAGGGGAGATTTAGATATTTCATGATTTCATGATTAAGAAAACATACTTTGCCCTGAGTGTGGTAGATCACTGGAACAGGTTGCCCAGAGAGATGATGGAGGCCCCATCCCTGGAGATATTCAAGGTCAGGCTTGATGGAGCTCTGAGCAACCTGATTTAGTGAAGATGTCACTGCTCACTGCAGGGGGGTTGAACTAGATGGCCTCTAAATGTCCCTTCCAACATAATGAATTCTGCAATTTTGTGATTCTCAGAAGTTCGAATTCTTGCTTCTGAATTTACTTTTCATATATCTGCAAACAGGTTTTTGTTTAGGTTGGGTTTTTCTTCTGTCTTCTGGAAAGCTGAAGACACTTCTAGTTGATCTAAACAAAATAGGAATGTAGAAAGGGGCACAATAAAACTACGTGGAAAATGTAGACAGGATAATTTCTGCAGGGTATTGAAAAGGAGAAATAACAACCTGAACTGATGTTACCCAGAGCACCAGGTACATAGTAGAAGAACATAACTGCCTCAATTTGCCAAGGGACTGCCTCAAGAAAACGGTGTTAATAGTAAGAAAATTGAGGTGATGATTCTGTCCCAGTTACAGAGTAGTTTCATAATGGTGCTGTTTACTTGGGTCTGTGTCACTGGTTTTAGCTCAGGATTTTCTCTTGAAATGACTCCCTTTCCCTGTTTATGTAGGTTCTTGTGCAGGTAGCAGATGCTCTGGCTGTTCTGAACCAGGGGTTTGCCCTTTATTTTAAAATGCCAGGGTGTAAAATCCCAGGCATTGATTTCAGTGTGGTCTGGATGATGTATGCTCAGAAAATGTGGCCTAAGGTCAGTGACAGTACTGACAGAGAGAGTACCCATTCAAAGTAAATATTAAAGATAAGTTAGCGCTGCAGGCACAGTAATATTTAACATAAACTGTAGACTTATTTTTCCTTAGTAGAGCAGAAATCTTTTCCATTCATCCAGACCTACTGTATGCTCAGGTATGTAATTGCTTTTGCAACTGGTATTCAGTGAAGTTTTCATAGCAATAAGACATAGTAAATTATTTATGGATAGTGTTGTGTGGCTAATTTATTTGAATCTTCCACAGCTTAAGTTGTTACGTTGGGAGGGGAAAGAAGAAAAAAAATGGTTTAAAATTATTATAACATATACCAGAAGCAGTGAGTGCAAGTAATTTGTTTGCTCCGTTGATAATAGTGCCTGGTTACTACCAGGACAGAATCGGGATTAATAATAACAATTTGATGGGATGTTGTTCTCAGCCTAAGCAAGAATAAATCTTCTGCTGTAAAAAAAAAGGCAGAATTCTCTAAGTGTTCTAAGCTTTGTTCCTTCCTGCAACCATAAGTAAAGGACAAACTTTTGCTGACTTTTATTCTATTTTATACACGCCGTAAATGCGTATCACAGCTGGGATTTGTAGTTCTCAATGTCATTTTGAGTTAATGGTGTAACAGTACAAGTATAAATAGGTAGTATGCCTTGTGGTATATACATACAGCTGTTACTTAGTATAACTTAAAGAATGATTTTGTGGTTTTTTTAGGATGGTTTGGATATATCAGAGTCCTTATTTCATTTTCTTACTTGCTTCCGCCCACAGTGGTAAGTGAATATGCAATTCCTAAGGCGGGCACATGGCGTATCACAGCTCTTCTAGAAGGGGAGATGGTTAGTAACAGCTGTCTGGTTCTGGGAGAGTGTCTTGATTCTGCTGGATTTTGCTCAGTTAAATTTGGATAACTCACTAACTCTACTGCCTGACATGGAAGTTTCTAGTGGGGCTTTACTGCCGTGGTCCTCCAGCCCCTCCAGGCTGCCACCTGGCCCAGCAGTCTCACTGAAGAACAGTGGCTGAGACTCAGAGCAAAGAGCTTTCTTTGAGTTGATTCAAAAGAGCCAACCCCACCAACCCTCAGTCTGACTATGATTTGCCTTTGCATTAACTTACTGATTTAAAAGCTGCGCAGCACCTACGCGATGTCACGCTTGAGAGACTATCACAGTGCGAATAACTCCAACCAGTCTTTTAATCCAAATTACTATTAACAAATTCTTTTATCTGAATTATATTTTAGAATTCTCTTGATAGGCTGGAAAATTAGTGATGGTGTATATTTTGGTGTATATTTTTCAATGTCAGTCTCTGTTAATTATTTACTTTGTTCCGTAAGCTCAACTACAAAAGTTGTATTGAGTTGCCCTGAAGTTCCCTGTGCTGATAAATAAACTAAGATCTAACACAGTTTTATGTTCAGTAATGCATTAACTCTTCTTTTGGAAGACAACTCAGGTTTTTAGCAAAATCTGTTTGATATATGTAGCATTATCTGAGGAAAGATTTTATATGATTGAAATCTCAGCAAAACTAAAATCTTGGATCATTTCTGACACCTAGGAAGGATTTTGATTACAGTCTTCAGAACTAGCGTAGTTTTACATGATTTTACAGCATACATTTTATTTTTTTAATTAATTTGTGTGCCCACCAATCTCTAATTACTTATGCATTTTTTATTCTGTATCAGAATGTGTGACTCAGATCTATGAAAATACATATTTCCAAGGAGGAGACCTCACTACAGTTTTTACACCTAGTGCAAATTACTGCCAAATAGTGTGTACTTACCACCCTACCTGCCTGCTCTTCACCTATTTGCCAGCAGCATGGAGTAAAGATCCTGCCAAAAGGTAAAATTGTCATGTTTTGTGTGGCTTTTTGCTTCTCTCCAGTGATAAATTTAGGAACTTGGTAACATTTTCACAGAACATGTGCACAGGGGGAAAGCTACAGGGTTACCATGGAAAATAATGTCACAGTATCACAGAACATTAGGAGTTGGAAGGGACCTCAAAAAATCATTGAGTCCAACCCACCTGCCCGAGCAGGAGCACTTACAATTAAATCACATGGGAATGTGTCCAGATTGGTCTTGAATGTCTCCAGAGAAGGAGACTCCACAACCTCTCTGGACAGCCTGTTCCAGGGCTCCGTCACCCTCACAGTGAAAAAGCTTTTCCTTACATTCACATGGAACCTCCTCTGCTCCAGCTTGGACCCATTGCCCCTTGTCCTATTACTGTCCATCATTGAGAAGAGCCTGGCTCCATCCTCCTGACCCTCACCCTTTACATATTTATAAACATTAATGAGGTCACCCCTCAGTCTCCTCCAAGCTGAAGAGACCCAGCTCCCTCAGCCTGTCCTCATAAGGGATATGTTTCACTTCCTTAATAATCTTGGTGGCCCTTTGCAGACGATGTCCAGCTGTTTCTCAGGAAGCAGAGCTTCAATGCATGTAGTGGTTGCTCCAGAGTGCAAACATCATGTCGTGTTTCTTCAAACTTGGCAATCTAAAAGACTATTTACCTAAATTTGAAAGTTTAGATTTGGCAATACCACCCTTTCTAAGGAAACAGAACTGTCTGCTTCCTTCTCTGTGCCACGTATATACTGTTGAGGGACAACATGTGCAGTTTCATATCTCCAGTGGTCCCCTCTACTGTTCCCCACCATTTCTTACCATATTTTTCTAACAATTAAGAATTTCAGTTGCCTGAGGATTACAGGGTCCTCCCTCTCTATGCCCAGTGTTTTTCTGTTCTCCAAACCCTGGGCTCTGCTTCTGGCTTTACTGAGACCTCTTGGAGATCCCACATAATCTCATCTGCCACCAGTTCGAACAAAGGAGATGCTCTGCCCTATCTTAGTGCACATTGAGCTTGTCTAAATTTTAATGCTGAGGGATATTGGGCAGCTCACATTTCACCTGAGAAGCAATTGTGAAAGTCTGTGCTGTACTGAAAAAGCTGTGAGATGCTGTGTTTTAAATCACAGGTTCTCATGCTACTTAAAAGACAGCGATACAGAAATGCTGCCAAAAGTGGATATGGAAGGAGCTATCTCTGGGCATTCCTTGAAACAGTGCAACATCCAAATTAGTGGTAAGATATGGTTATTCACATGTGGGCATTTTATGGTTTGTATCATGTAGGAGATGATAGAAAATTAGCATCTGGAGAACAGGAATAGATTCACGGAAGCAACCAAGCAGTGATTTGTATGTTCTTTGCCAAATCTCTTTCAAATACAGCTTACAAAATCTTCCCCTGGTTTCATCCTTCAGCCTCAACTATCCACCATGGTGGCTCCTCAGATGAGCTAACAGGGAGTTATGCTCCCACAGTTGCCGTTTGATTTGCCAGTCAGATGGGAGCACATGCTTTGACTGCATGTATTTTTTAATGTACTTTACAATTCCACTCCAGCAAGCTGACCAAACAGTGTGAGACCCCACTTTATTATAACTTTGTGAAGCAGATCACAGAATCACAAGGTTGGAAAAGACTATTAAGATCATCAAGTCCAACTGTCCCTGTCCTTTCCTAAACCATATCCCTGAGCACCTCATCTACCCGTCTGTTAAATACACCCAGGGGTGGTGACTCAGCTCCCTCCCTGGGCAGCCTGTTCCACATCCCAACAGCTCTTTCAGTGAAGAATTTCTTCCTGACATCTAATCTGAACCCACCCTGGTGCAGCTTGACCTAAGCAGAAATGCACAGTCACAAAGTGATGATGCTACATGATTTTGTCTAAAAATATATCAGCAGCTCCGTTTTTAGTGTGTGGTGTGCACGGTCTTAGTGTCAGCATGCCATACCTGCGAGTTATCAGCAGGCATATTGAAAGCCTATTAAGTGTGTTGTTTTAAAAGTGTTTTAAACTTGTACCATCATAAAGATGTCATTAAAAGGAAATCAGCTTTAAGCATAGCACTGTTGAAAAACACAATGAGGAAGAATGTTCACATCCTTACTTTGAGGCCAAATAATGTCTTATGGACATCCCCCTATTTCTTATTAGTATAGCACCTCACTGCACTGAGGCTAAATGGGTCTTCCTTTATGCAGGTTCTCCATCACACCTAATGACAAATCAGTTGTGCTTGCTGCTTTTGCTTGCCACTTGCCTTTCAGAGCAGTCAGGATTTTCTAAAATTCCTATCCTGACAGCATCCTCTCACATTTTCATTTCTGAGTAGCTTTGGCCCAGGAAAATAGAACTCAGTGAGATCTTACTCTTCATGTTATATAGGCTCATTGATATCTCTGGAGTTACTCTAAAATCGAACCAATGTCACTAAAATGCAAATCTATATTTTTAAAACCCCCACCAGAGGTTGGCTGACCAATGTGCTGTGAATACACCCTGCTGACCATGAGGCAAAGCCCATATTCTGTGTGGAGGGAAAAGCGATTTCAAACCCCACAGTCCCAATTCTCCCTCTGTGGAGTGGGGTGTAAATTATATCTAACTCAAATGGGAGGTGTCTGCTGCTAATGAGGACAGAAATTGCCTTTTGAAATGAATGGATATGGGAAAGTATGTTTTGGTATTAATCCTGAGTTGTTGTTTTATGTCATCACGGTCACAGAGTGGTTAGAGCTCCACTCTCAAGTAGGCAGCAGCACTGTCAAAGACTCCCAGTTTTTCCCTCTGCCAGGCTGTACTATACCATGCCTGTACTTTTGGTTTTGTTTCTAGAAAAGTATGTGAAGTATGATGTAAGCAAAGTGAGCATGGGATCTGGAATCTGGATTATGAGGGCTGTGTGATATGAACTGCTATCTTTTGGGCAGTTTGGGGTGCAGGGTGGGGAATAAATAGAAGCATGTTTTCAGAACTTGGTCTCTCCTTTTTCTTGTTTATTTTCACAGCTTGCAGCCCAGATGTCCACATAGGACTGGATATGGAAGGGAAAATTTATGATGATACCATGACTGACAGCTATCAGCAGTGTCAGAAGAGATGTACCAATGACAACCGTTGTCATTTTTTTACATATGCCTCAGAAACCTTTCCCAATGCCACCATTCGGTAAATGCAGGTTTGATCCCTTTCCTGAGCAGCACTGTGCTTTAGCAGAGTAAATCTGAGAGCAGTCTAATCTGAGGGTATACTCAAGGAAATAATTTTGCCTTGACTTTTCATCCTTGGAATGTTTATCCAAACTTACCGATGGGAAAATATCAGTAGTAACTTGGCTTTCATTTGTCCATCAGTGAGAAAGACAAACTGGATTATCGTAGCACTGAAAAAAATGGAAATCCTCTGGAGATATTGAAATGCAAATGATATTGGTAGGTGTGCAGTGTTATTGCTCTGTTAAATCTTCCTCTGCTCATTGCTCTGAAAATAAATCCATCAGAGCAGCCAGAGAAATTCTTACATTTTTATCATGCCTATTTTTGAGCTGCAAATCTGCTCAAATTTACAAGTTAAATATTGATCAGCCAGCTCTGCCCTTCATTTGAAGATTGCTGTGGACATCGGAGAGTGCTCTGGCTCATGGCCAGAACATGCACCGTGGTAGGAGTTATGGGGCCAGGAGGATGGTGTAGGCCAAAAAAGAAGGCCTGTTGTCTTACCACTTTCTTTATTCTTTGTCACTCAGTAAAAAATGCTTCTTGAAACATACCAGTGTAGGAACTCCAACCAACATAAAGGTGCTTGATGAGGTTGTGTCTGGATTCTCTTTAAAGCCATGCCAGCTTTCTGAAATGGGTAACTATCTAAAATCTCTGATTCAGTTTAGTTTGAAGGGTTACGGATGACAAGGAGCAGTCTGTCTCTGACATATATAAATGTTACATTATGTAAAATTAAGTCTAATACTAATTATTCTTGCAAATCTAGATAGTACTTTCAAACACGAAGGAGATTCAGATCTTTTTCAGTTTTCCATTTTAGCATTTTTCATACAAAAACAGTTTCCTGCCTGGAAGATCTAAAGAATTATTTCCCAAGATTAGTTTGATGAAATTTCATGTTATCTTTGTACCATGGATACAAAAATGAAAGCTAAAATCCCATCAAAGTCAAAGACAAAGAGGTATACAAACCTTGCTAAATTCTGCTTGTATATTGTGTGTGCACAGTTTTTAAGGAAGACCTGCAGCTTCCTAACACTGCTGGCTAATATGAAGGGTTGGATTCTGTATTTTGTGGCTGATTTCTGATGAAAGCAGTATCTATTCTTTTCCTGCAATTATTACTCAGGAAAATCTCTCAAAGGTGCAAGATTTAAGTGTGAATTATATCTTCTTACTCTCAATTAAAGTATGTTTCCCCCCTTATTTTTAATCTTTTAAAAAATCTACCTCAGCTTGTCTTACCGTGTGGTATTTTCCCTTCTTAATAGTGATGATGTTCTGCCTCCATAAAGCCTTATTTTAGGTCACAGAGTTTTTCTCCTTATGCACACATGCTATTATGTATCCATAGTGATTTGTCTGTATATCTGCCCTTTGCAAAATACCTTCCTTGATGTCACTGAATATTAAACAAACAATCACTGAACATGATCAGTGAGATCATGGGCTAGCTTCCCTAAACTTCCAGGTCCACATTTGGGCTTTAAATATAATTTGGTTTTAAAACTATCAATTTTCCTGAACTTTATTTCCTCTTAAGATGGAATCTTACCTACTGATTTTCAGAGTTAATTGACTCCTGTTTTCTAGTCTCCGGATTATTTTTTTTCTGCTTTTATTGAGTAGTTGCTGTGCAGCACTGTTGTCCTTTCAAGCTTGTGTTTTTTTTTTAAAGCCTCATTAAATTAACAGGCATCACATTAAGCTCTGTGTCTCCCTTTCACTGTTTTCCCATTCTGTAATAAGTAGTTCCCAGTAAGTTTCTATAACTCAGTGGGGAGTGTCACAGAATCACAGAATGTCAGGAGTTGGAAGGGACCTTGAAAGATCATGGTTGGACTGGATGATCTTAGGGGTCTTTTCCAGCCGTAAAAATTCTATGATTCTATGATTCTATGATCATCTAGTCCAACCCCCCTGCCTGAGCAGGATCACCTAGATTAGATCACACAGGAATGTGTCCAGATTGGTCTTGACTGTCTCCAGAGGAGGAGACTCCACACCCTCACTGGACAGCCTGTCCCAGAAACCTGTCCCCCAACTTGGCTGCTGAATTTTTTAACAGCTGAAGTTCTCTGCTTCCACCAAGTCCTGTGTGTTGGATCATATCACTGCTTTTACTGTCTTTATGGCTTGATAGTTTTAAGAAACATCCTCTTTACTGGTGCTTCCTTTTCTCTTCCTTTAATTGTTGCACTGGGATTTTTAACCAGGACTTTCTTCGGAGAAACCAACTTGTACTTTTCTTTCTGAACATGCTAGTCCTTCCCATAACTTCTATATCCATGGTCTGGTGTGAATTATCCTGCCTATGGACATATTTTGTTCATGTCAGAGGGCAGACTGTATGCTACTCCTATTTATTCTGCCTACTTTTAAAATGAGATTTAGTGAAGTGTTAACTGGACCATCCCATTACTGTTCTTCTAGTCTTCCCAGGATTCTCTTAGATATATCCATTATATTAATTATTTTAGGCTTCACCTAGATTTCCATTTTTTATTCCTAACTGTGGATTTGTTCACTGATCTCCACTGTTTCTCGTTCAAAGTATTTCCATGAGATTAGCAAATCAGTGTTCTGACAGGTAATTTGTTTTCTTTGCTTATATGAACCTTACCCCTGCTCAGAAGTCCTCTCCATGTGTTTACACACCCAAAAGTGCTCTTGAGAAATAGTTCTCGGTAATCTTTCCAGTTTATCAGTCACACAGGAAAGAAGATATGGGTAAGGATAGACATGAATAACCTCAAAACCTGAATATTGTGATGGCATAAAATATTTAGAATTTTTATATTTTGTTCTTATTTTACACAGATTGTCAAATGGACATTTTTGAAGATCAAGAATTTTCAGGAATTAATATTACAAGTTATTTCACCCCTGATATCTCTGTCTGCCAAACTATTTGTTCATATTTTCCAAAGTGCTTGTTCTTCACATTCTTTACCAGGGAACGGAAAACAGAACCTGAAAGGTGAATATGATGATTAACTTTAATTCCTTAAAAGAGATTTTTTTTTTTAATGGCACAGTCCTTTTTTTTTAACCACTACTCTCATATTGTCATGGATTTTTTTGTTAAAAGTTTATTTTCAGTAAAGCACAACTTTATATGTTTTGTATTCAGAAGTTTAAAATTTCCTGCGAGCATTTCATCTGTTCACCAGTGTGATCAGGGGGTTTGTATTGCAGCTGCATATCTGGTGTGAATCTGAAAAGCTATACACATCAGAGATTTGGGAGCCTCCAGATTTCTTTAATGACTTAAAGCTGAATTTTATGAATTTATCTAGAGAATCATCTGGACTCCTGGCAGTATTGTTATTTACTTGAAAAGATTTTTTTGATAATGTTAGCAGGTTTAAACATGCTTCTATTGAGCTTCGTTCTTTCAGATGTAGTAGAGAATAGTTAAAAATAATTCACAGAACATTTTAATTAAAAAAAAAAGTACATTCCATGCAAAACAGAAGAATAAAATTTCAAAGGAATTTCAGGGAGAAGCAAAGCTGAAATGGTACAGACCATCTAAATTCCTCTTCTATGTATCTACAAATACTGTACCACCTTCAGGACCATTTCCCAAAATTATAAAAGTCCTCACAATATAGAGTCGACTAGTGAACATAGTGAATGCATTTTCATATGAAATAGTTTTGCAGATTTAAAAAAACATATTTAAGAAGGGACTTTCCCTTGCCAGTACCTAAACAATCAATTTTAGGATGTGAACAGATTTAATTATGGTTAAAAGTTTTTCATTTTAGAAATCTTTGCCTGCTGAAGACATCAACAACTGGGATACCAGAGGCACTCATATCACAAGAAAATGCTGTATCTGGCTTTAGTCTCCTAAATTGCAGAAGATCCTTTCCAGGTAAACAACAAATTATAATAAAAAACACTAATTTTGAGTTAATCAAATTAACAGACTTTCTGATGCTGTGAATGCACTCATTCCCACAGCCTGCAATTCTCGCATCTACACGCATATGAATTTTTTGGGGCATGAACTCAATGTCACCTACACTAAAGGACATAGAGCCTGTCAGCAGGTTTGCACGGACGTGATCCGCTGCCAGTTTTTTACCTACTTTCCCCTCCAAGATTCATGCAACGAGGAAAGGTGAAATTTATTTATTTTTTCTTTTAAATCTTCAAAGTTTGCTGAAACTTTTTTTTTTCTTGTGGACTTGGTGAGGGGGTAATGTATGTGTTCTGTGTAAATAAAGTACAAACTGAATCTTTGCCTGAATGAATTTGCAGGGAGTGTGAGTGTCACCTAAGAATGTCCCCAAATGGATCTCCAATGGAAATAGTACATGGGCCAGGAAGAATCTCTGGATACTCACTAAGATTATGTAAAAAAAAAGCCAGTACTGGTAAGTACAATTTCTTCCATGTAAGAGAAATGTCACTTGGCTGATTTCTAGTACAGGTAGCCAAGACTTTTTGTCTTTTCAATATTTTGTTAATTGTTTGCATTGGATTGGTTGCATTGTCCCAGTGGGATGCCTTGTGGAGTCAGAGCATTCTGAAAAAGTGGAGTTGGACAGGTCTGCACACTGTCGACACCAGCAGTACTAAACCAAGTTCACAGCTCCTGGCTTCATGATCATAAATCTTAATGGGATTAGGAAGTATCATGTATCACCTAACTTGTACCAGATGGGTCCCTTTTCAGGGATCAGCAGTAGTCTCAGCATCATTTTTCATTGGTGAGTGCAAATGATCATTAAGCATGGTTTTAAATTATCTCTGTAGTGTGTATGCAGCATTCTGCAAAAACTATTAGGATTGTTGGAGGGACAGACTCTTCCCCTGGGGAATGGCCATGGCAAGTCAGCTTGCACGTGACGTTGTCTCGTCAGAGACACCTCTGCGGGGGCTCTATCATCAGCAACCGGTGGATTCTTACAGCTGCTCACTGTGTCATGAGGTGAGGCCTAAATGTAAATATATGAATAAACCCCAATATTTCATCTGTCTCATTTCTTGGGTGAAGTTCAGGTCTATCATCCAGAAAAACAAAAATGAGGACAGGAATAAAATAAGCTGCTTTAATGTAACCAAAAGATGAACTTCTAAGGTAGACTATTCATATTCTTAATGTAACTGGAACTCTGAAATTTATCCCTTTGTAACATAGTATTGTACTCCTGATGCTAAATTATTTTAATGTGTCTAGAAGATTAAATTCAGACACCAGATGCCTACAGAAATGTAGATATTCTCATGCAATGCAATGCAGACTTTTTCCTTACTGTAATACTGTATCATCTCTCAAGGAAAAATCTGTTGCTAGGTTATTGAATTTCATAAATGTCAAATGACTTCTCTCAGAGATACCTCCATGGCACTAAAAAAATGGATCTAATCCGAGAACTTTGGCAGCAAGGTACTCAGCAAGTTAATTTATTTGACCAGGACACAAAGTAAAATCTCTGCAGGGGTCCAATTAGTCTGATTCTGGTACCTGAGTTACCTATCTCTGCATTGCAAGAAACATCCAGATCCCTCTTTTCCTGTTTTTCATTTAACAGGTTTTGTGTTGGGTTTCCCCCCACCCCTCCCAAATTTCCATCAATCAGTCAATTAAAAATCTATTTTCAATGCAGGTTTCAGCTGTAAAAACAAAATTTAAACTAGTCAGTACCAAAGACATTTCTAATTTGTGCTGACATATCAATTCTGTATTTTTGAACAGCTTACCATCAGATTTGGTTCATGAAATTACTTGTGTTGTGGAGAGCTGATTTAATTGTCATGCAGATGCTTAATTTCTTTTATTATATTGTCATTACCTGTAAGGCAGATTACAAGTTTAATTACAGATTACTGTGATTTACAGGGTGAAAATATTCAAGGCTACAATGCAACCTGATGTTAGAAAAGGGTGTGGTAACAGAGACAATGCTTCAAAAAGGAGGATGTTGACTCCGTAACATGGTCCAAAATTAGGCATTTTTACTGGTGCAGTTTAGTACATTACCCTTTATTCTTTTCACATGGAGTAGTATTCTACTGCAAATATTTTTACCTCCAGTGTCAAAGTATAAAACTGGTTACTCTAAAGAAACCCTATATTAAAATATCCTTCTTTAGCTGCAATCCAGTGTAGAAGTTACCAGTATGATAAAAGGCAAAGGTGGAAGATATGCAGATAAGCTTGCAAAATGAAAAATTTTTAACCCCCCCAAAAATTCATTAATTGTAAATTATTAAGCCTAACTGATATTTTTTAATTAATGTAGAAATCTTTAAAATTTTCTGAAAGTTTAAGACAAGTTTTCTATCTTCTTCATTGTAAACATAAAAACTTTTAGGTTGATTTAGTAGTAGAATATTACAATGAAATCTATCTTAAACTTGCTCTAAGTGAAGTTGGAATCATAAAGAATAACTGGAACTTCTCATATAGGTCTATGACAGTACGTATTCGAATCTATATTTACGTGGCTAATGCCATTTTCTAACAAATGTCAGAGTAGACTCTATCTGAATTTATATTCCAAATCTTATTTTCATTAGTGGAAACGTTGCTGTGTTGAAATGAATGGAAAGAATCTAATTTCCTTCTTCAGAAGTTTCAATAGGCCCTTGAAAATTAAAAAAAAAGAGAGAGAAAAAGGAGAAACTGAGGAAGCAGAAGGGGAAGGAGGATGAAGAAGGACCAAGAAAATGAGAGTCTGAATATAAAGGAGAGAGAAAACTGACATGGGGTGACATATGAATAGGAAAAGGAACAGAAAGAAGTGGAGGGAACAGACAGAAGACAGAACCCTTTGTTTATTTTTGTGGGTATGAAAATAAAAAATGGAAAGAAAGACCTCAGTGCTGTTCACTGTACACTCAGGTGTAACAAAAGATGTTGGCATCTGTGCACAAAGTCTTAATCAGTGCAAATCTTTTGCCACAGACTGACTGTTTGTCTTTTTCCCTTCAGTCTTGAGAATCCCAATATCTGGCGTGTTTATGCTGGTATTTTAAAACAGTCGGAAATAAAGGAGGATACTCCCTTCTTCAAGGTGGAAGAGATCATTGTTCACCCTGAGTATAAATATGCACAGACTGGATATGACATTGCTTTAATGAAACTTGATAAGCCTATGGCTTTTACTGGTATGTAATGCATTCCAGAGGAGTTCTGAAAACATGGAGTGTTACACAGGGCTGGTGTTGGTATGGCAGTGTGTGACGCCTTGACTGGCTTCCTAACAGCAGTTACTGGGGGTTTTGTGGAGAACCTCATTCTGTTGGCTTTGAAAAGAAAATGGGTGGCTTTTATTTATGTGAGTGGAAAGATATATAGTGTAAGGGAAAAAGCATGGCATGGAGGCTATCATCAGGGGTTGTGTAGGTACCCACAAGACTGTGATGTTGCAGTTCTCTAAACTGGGCAAACTGATATTCCTTTATTGTATTTTAGATCTCCAACTGCCTATTTGCCTGCCAGCAAAGGAAGACAGTAACATACTTTATACTGACTGTTGGGTTAGTGGATGGGGTTACAGAAAAGAAAAAGGTATGGATAAATATTTAAATAGTGAGTTCTTGCATTTGCAAAATTCATATTGTTACAAAAAAACGCTTTTTTTTTTCTTTTTAAGGCCCCTCTCCTCCTCCTTTTTCAAAAGAAAGTACTATTGTGTTCTCGGCTACCGTTAGTGCTATCTGGCCAACACTGTAATATATTTTTAATTTGAATCTAATTCTAATAAGACATAATAAAAAACATATTAAAGATGTATAAAATTATCATTAAATACCACTGTGCTCTGAAAATTATAAAATTAAATTATTTGATTTGATAATTTGAAGTATGTAAGAATGCAACTTTAAATACATCCTGTAAAGCCCTCAAATACTCTTCCTTAAATTCTAGTTTAACCTCCTGGCAAAACCCAATATATATATGGAATACATGCTCCTTTTCATGCTCCTAGCTGAAAAAAGCCATGAGACTTGTCACTGAACCATGAGGTTTTGAACGGTAATCTGCATATAACCCATGTTTGGGAGTTTTTTATATATTTATATTCATATGACTTTAGAAATAGGAGGTTGAAGTAGTACGGTGTTATGATTCTGGAAGGTGATTATGAACAATGCCAATGACTTTTGTGTTTTCATAGCAGATGAAATTTGAATTCCCCTGATTTTAAATGAAGGTAGGGTAAATAGTTGTTAATTATCTAAGTCTGGTTTATTAAAAAATGTATTTTTTATTCATATGTGTAATATTTCTATATGTATGTACATCCACCCACCCCTATTTAAACAGTGTCCTTTCCTTTATATACCTTCCTATTTGAAGGGTAGACTTCAATGTGAAATCTAACAAATTCAGGCAGATATTGTATAGGCTAATTTCTTCTGTTAATGTCTAAGAAAAGGCTGCTCTCAAATACTCTTATGTGCAAATTTCTTCATCCTGTAAACTACTATGGCATGGAGCAGCACAGGTTTTGCAACTGGGAGATTCCAAAGCAATTGTAACACTTTACTAAAAAATAATTGCTAATAATACAAATCAATTCTCTTAATTGGAGGCCAGGTTCCAAGGGCCCGTGTCACGAAAGCTGCACTCATAAAAGGGATCATTGCAAATCACAACAGAGTTTTTAAGCTTGCCCAGAGAAGAGACATAAGATAACATTATAAAAATATTTAAATTAGCATAAATTCACATTATTTACTAAAACAAAAAAGTAAAAATTAGTGTAATGAACATGCAATAACACACAATAGAGCAGCAGCCTCCAACTTTATAATATCACTGAATGGGGATTCCCAGAGTTTAATTTTAACTTAAATTTTGCTATAAGCAAATATTTCTCCTTTCATATCACCTATGGCATAGGTCGTGTACAAGATATTCTTCAGAAGGCTACTGTCCCCCTCATGTCAAGAGAGGAATGCCAGGCAAGGTACCGGAAACGCACAGTAGGGGACAAAGTGATCTGTGCTGGCTATGATGAAGGTGGAAGGGATGCTTGTAAGGTAATGAGAAGAAGTAGTATAAAGTCATATATTCTGACCATTTGTTCAATTATTTAATTCAATAGTGTAATAATTTTTAAACCGTTATTAGAAAAATGTTTATCGATAGAGCTGTTAATTAACCTGTCCCTTTTGCAGGTCAAAAGCTCTGAAATTAAAGTTACATGGAAAGCTTTTCTGATGTGGCATTGAAATATTTAGGGACAGATTCCATGGTTAAGAAAGTGTGTGTGTGTGTGTGTGTGTGTGTGTGTGATTAAAACAGCATTCCTCTGGAGTATCAGAAATTCAAAGAGAATAAAAAAAATCCCAAAATCCAAAGTATATCAAGGCATTTCTCCAGTTAAAAGCAGATTTCCTGTAGGATTTTTTTTTTTATTATTTCTTGTTACAGTAATGTAATGAAAGCCTATTTTAAAGCATCTACTGTGTACAAAACAGAAGGGAAGGTGCTCGTAATGCTATTAAAATGTGTGGGGAATAGAAGGCTAATGACAACCTGAGCAGACTGATCTGTTCATTATTAGAATGGAAAATGTCATTACGGCATGAGTTCAATCAGCCAAATTCTCTGCTCAAATGTAAGATCATGCAGTTTCATTAATTTAAATATTCTGAGTTAATTTAGGCAAAAAGAAAATAGTCTGATTCATGAGATTAAATTCTTTATCAGATACAGGATTTTCTCTTTAAGCATTTAACAGTAAACATTTTTATGTTAAAATGTTACTATGGTTAGTATGGAGTAATTAGGAATAAAAATACTTGGAACTGGAAAGTAATTTTTCCTCTATGCTAATTAAGCTTTCTTTATATGATAAAGTGTACCAGAACATGGAGATGCTGTTTTATAAAAATAACACACTTGCTTTTGTCTAAACAACTCATAACAGCTATACTAGAGAACCTCATGTTCAGAAAGATCAGAACAGGAAAGGAAAACAGGGAGGTGTGTTATCTTGAGGGGAACAGTCACTCAAACAGGATAAGCTGTGTAAAAAACAGGTTTACATGAAAAAACCTTGGTCATGAGAAAAAATACTGGCAATTTGTTTTTTATTTTCCACTTGCACGTGTAATATTCATTGGGTTTTAAATCATTGTATGTAGATGAATTTAATAAAAACAAAGGCAAAAAAAAAAAGGCAGCAGATTTGAATCTTCATGGGAAGTGGAAATTATTTGCAATGACTGAAAAGGATTTAGAAGTCAATTTACTAGGAAAGCAGAAATCCTACTGCAGTAGTCTGCTAATTAACCTTCAGCCAAAGTGATTGCAATCTAGGTGGCTATGCTGGTGTGAACAGTAAATGATGCTGACATTAATCCAGGCTTTCTTTGGAGGGAAATACTGATGTGATCTCTTCCTTATGTGCTCTGTCTTTCTCTCCTGTGACACAGGGAGATTCGGGAGGGCCGCTGTCATGCAAGCATGAGGAGGTGTGGTATCTGGTGGGCATCACCAGCTGGGGTGAAGGCTGTGCTCGCCCCAGGCAACCAGGTGTCTACACAAAAGTTGCTGACTACTCAGACTGGATTCTAGAAAAAACTACGTAGTGTTGGGAGTTTCCCACTGGCTCAGAGTGATGCTGTAGAATAATAACCCTAGGAGGAATGTGGGGAAGTCAATTAGCATTTTTAAAATGGTGCTTCTTGTTACCCTGGAATATAAGACTTGATGTAAAAAGTAGAAAAGCAGGAATGAATGAACTTTGGCTTTACTAAATAAAAGAAAAATAATAAAAATAAACTCTCTGGTCATTGATTTGGCAGGAAAAAAACAAAGAATGTCTGAACCACTGATTTCTTTTGTCCTTACTAGCATAAAATATGGGTGGATGAGAGCCAAGCTGGAACACAGAAAGTTCTATCTGAATATAAGGAAGAACATTTTCCCTGTGAGGGTGACAGAGCACTGGGACAGGCTGCCCAGAGAGGTTGTGGAATCTCCTTCTCTGGTGACATTCAAGACCAATCTGGACACATTCCTGTGTGATCTAATCTAGGTGATCCTGCTCAGGCAGGGGTGTTGGACTGGATGATCTTTCCAGGTCCCTTCCAACTCCTGACATTCTGTGATCATGTGTAGCCCTGAGAACTGGGAACTGCTTCTGACCTCTGGGTTTGTTTGAATTGGATTGAAGTTACAAACTTACTAAGGCGCTTGGGGAAGGGAAACTGAGGCAGGAGAAGCCTATACACCTTTAAAAACCTTGTTTTTTTGGGGAATTAACCAGGAGAGTGGCAGTACTAGCTGAGAAAACAAAAACAGACCCCTTGCTGAGATGGTGAGTAAGAATTTCACAAGTATGGTAAGTGTTGTCTTTCACTTATATTATTTAATTTCTGTGGAAGGTCTTATGATAAGTATGATAATGTGGATTTACTTCCCTTGAAGCACAATATGCAGAAAGTCAATAGAAGAATCGTCCCCTATAGATGCATCATGTTATTGGTCTTTAGTGTAATGCATTGTGGAACATCCTGACTGCCATTATATGGCACAGACAGGACAAAATCAGGCCCAGTCAGTATGGTTTTATGAAGGGCAGGTCCTGCTTGATCAGCCTTGATCTCCTTCTGTGACAAGGTGACCCAATTAGTGGATGTTGTCTACCTCAACTTCAGTAAAGCTTTTGACACTGTTTTCCCAGAGCATTCTGCTAGAGAATCTGGCTGCTCTTGGCTTGGACAGGTGCACTCTTCACTGAGTAAAAACAGGCAGGATGGCAGGGCCCAAGGAGTGGTGGGGAATGAAGTTAAATCCAGTTAGTGGCCAGTCACCAGTGGTGGCCCCCGGGGCTCAGTGCTGGGGCCAGTTCTCTTTAATAGCTTTATTAATGATGTGGACATGGGGGATGGAGTGCACCCTCAGTAAGTTCACAGATGACACTGTTAAGTGGGAGTGTTGATCTGCTTATGTGTAGGATAGACCTGCAGAGGGATCTGGACAGGCTGGATCCATGGGCCAAAGCCAAATGTATAAGATTTAACAAGGCTCAGTTTCAGGCTCTTCACTTCAGTCACAACAACCCCTGGGCTGGGCTTGGGGCAGAGTGGCTGGAGAGCTGTCTGGTGGAAAAGGACCTTGGGTGTGTTGGTCGATAGCTGGATGAACATGAGCCAGCAGTGTGACCAGGTGGCCAAGAAGGGCAGTAACATCCCGGCCTGTATCAAGAACAGTGTAGTGAGCAGCACGAGGGAAGTAATTGTCCCCCTGTACTCAGCACTGGTGAGGCCACATCTCTAGTACCATGTTCAGTTTCGGGCCTCTCACTACAGGAAGGACATTGAGGTGCTGGAGCGTGTCCAGAGAAGGGCAACGAGGCTGGTGAGGGGACTGGAAGACAAATGTTATGAGGGAACTGGGATTGGGTAGTCTGGAGAAGAGGAAGCAGAGGGGAGACCTAATCACTTTCTACAGCTACCTGAAGAGAGGTTGTAGAGAGATGAGGTCTGACCTCTTCCATCTAGTGACAAGCAATAAAACAAAGAAATGGTCTCAAGTTGCTCCAGGTAGGTTTAGATTGGATATGAGGAAAATTTATGCACAGAGAGGATTGTTAGGAGCAGACTTCCCAGGGAAGTGATGGAGTCTCCATCCATAATGGTATTTAAAAGATGGTTAAATGTGGTGCTGAGGGATATGGTTTGGTAGTGGATGGCAGGTTAGGGTGATGGTTGGATTTGATGATCTGAAAGGTCTCTTGTAAGCAAGACAATTGTGTGATTCTATTTTTATTTTTGAAATCTCTAGCTCTCCTTGATCAAATAAACAGCTTTACCCTTTACCTTTTTTGGTTTTGTTATTTATTTTTCTTTTTCCTTCTTTTTTCTTTCTCCTTATTTTGTGTCAGGTAGTACATTTGTTTGATGGGCAAAATTAGCACTAGTGAGAGAAACAGCCATCACAATCTTATTACTTCCCAGTACCAATAGGCAGCATTTCACACTCAGTCAGAAATTAGGGCAAAGGGTTTAGCATTGTCTTTGATATACTTCATGAACTTTTTTCCTAATCATCTACATTATCTTAATTGCTGAAAATATGTCCTAACTGCTACTTGCAATTACCACACCCACACACTGCGTACGTTGTGGAGGTAAACACCAGCAGTGGCTTTATAGGTAAATGAGGTTGTGAAAATTAGAAATTAAGAATGTGATACATATAGGACAAAACAATCATGTTGCTGAAAATGACTTATATGTTTAATTTCTTCATGCTTTATCTGCAAATAACATTGAGGAAAAATGTTATTCCCCATCTACAAGCTTGCAAAGAATTGTATCTGTGCCTAAGTGCCTAGGATTGGACTTGATGATCCTTATGGGTCCCTCCCACTCAGTATATTCTATGATTCTAAGTGTCCAAAGAGCCTCTGAGGTCAGGGTGCTTCTTGGGGTGTGCACTGCTAAGCTGGCCAAGGCCAATACACCCAAATTCCAAAGCAGTATGCAAAGGCTGGGGAATTAGATTCGTTTGTTTTCTCATAGCAGGGATGAAACCCGTCCAGATATAAGAGGAGGAGAGGGAACGGTGCTTCTCTAGGCACGTCTTGGGAAGAAGCGTGCTGCCTTCCCTCTGTCCCACAGCAGGCTCCTAGGGACAGGGGCTTGCAGAGCTGGGTGTGCTCATGCTGAAGGTCTCCTACTTTGGGAATCCCCATGCAGGCTGTTCAGAGAGCCAACAGGCAGAGTCTGGTACGCAGTGAGGGGATTGGGTCCAGGGGGAGGGAGAGGCGTAGCACTGTGCTGGGACTTTTTCCCAATGCTGCAAAAGTAGAATAGGAGGTAAAAGTGGGGGCTGATGTTCTTTTCATGCTCTGTTTAATCCACAACTGGTTTAAAATATCAGCAAACCTCAGACATACGAAGCCTGAAGTCTTAAATAAGGAACTGAGAGCAGGAAAAGTAGAGGAAACAAGGGGGAAAAAAAAAGGTTCTTGGTATTCAAATGTGGTTCTGTCCTCATGGGGAAGGAATGAAGACAGCTGGAAAAGAGCTGCTGAAGAGCACAAAGGAATTGCTTCAGTATGAAAGCAGAGACTGAATCACTCTGAAGGTTTATCAAATGATCTGAAATACCCACCTGTCAATATTCAAGCTTTGTTAAGGAGCATATGCAATGTCAAACTGATAACCTTTACTGCTTGCTCATAATAATGCCATCGTCAGCTTCTTTATCAAATGCTCACAAAATGCATGTGCTTTTTTTTTTCTTTTTTTTTTTTTTTTCTCCATCATAACCTTTCAGGTTGTGTCTACTGGACTAATGAAGAGGAGTGAGGAAAGAGGGTGACAGAACACTGGAACAGGCAGCCCAGAGAGGTTGTGGAGTCTCCTCTGGAGATATTCAAGACCCATCTGGACACGTTCCTGTGTGATTTAATCTAGGTGATCCTGCTCAGGCAGGGGGGCTGGACTAGATGATCTTTCGAGGTCTCTTCCAACTCCTAATGTTCTGTGATTCTGTGAGTGGTATTCTGTGAGAATGCAGGAGTTCCTTGTAGCTACACAAAGTCCTTATGATTTTGTTTAAGAAGAAATCCATGAGGGAATGTCTTAGACTCATAGATAGAAACACATTGGAGTTATTAAGCGTTATGTTGCTCAGGCTTTCTGGTATCAATAGGTAGCTTGGACTAAATGAGAGACTTTTTTTGACCTTTATTTATTCTCCCTTCTGTACCTCCATGGGGAAAAATCTTTTTAGAAAAACAACAACCACAAAACTTAGCACAATCTCATTGAAGAAAAGTGTGGCCGTGTACTTGTAATGTTGGTACAGAACACAAACATGACTGTTTTAGTTGTTATTTTGATTAATGGCAACTGCCTCTGGCAGTGTCCTATATTCAGTTCTTTAGTTACACTGAAAATCAATAAATCTTATAAATTTTCTTACACTAGATAGGCAGAAATCTTGCAAGGGGCAAGCACCAGTGTTGTATTGAATGGCAGCAGTAGTCTGTCCCAGGTTTTTGTACAAGTATGGTCCCTGGTCCAAGAAATCGACAGGCTCATTCAGGCACAGATGAAACACTGTATACATGCTGTGATAGTCTGGAGAGCAATTAGAGAGTCATAAAGTAATATTGTGGTGCTGTTCAAGTGGGCTCTTTAACTTGTAATAACCATCTCTGTAGTCATTTTAATAGAATTATAAACCAAACAAAACCAGTTTCCCATTAAACTGGCAATGCAGTGTGGTTCCTACCACTGTTGATGCCTAAACTCTGAGACCGAAGCTTGTCTTCTTGAAGGAGACCTGAGCTGGGAACAAAAAGATATGAAGCTTCTCATTTCTCCTTCCTTGGAGAATTAAAATTTCTTTCAGTGAACATGAACAGTGAATATACCCATTTCCTCTTCTTCCCCAGCAGAGGGGAAGGAAATAATTTGCTATAAGCTTTTAGTGTAAGTTTTATTTGTTCTGAGAGAAATTAGCATTTTGCTGTGATAAAAATACATCTCTGATGCTGAAAATAAGGAACTGGATGGAATGAAAATAATACATGGTGGCAATCCTTGTAGTAGGAGCACTCACTCAGTTAAATTAATATGTGGATTCTTATTCTTTGCCTAATTTCCAGTATGTATGGAGGTTTCTTTAGAAAAATATTGCTTGTTTATTTTGTTTATGAAATAGCTGTTTTATAATATATAAAAAATTCATTTCCACTCCAAATAGAGGGCAATATTAATTTCTCTGTATGAACAATAATAGCTGATATGAAACATTACATATTTATAGTCAAGCATTGCCTGGAATAGTAATTTAACTGGTTTTGCTGTGGTCTTTGTGGTGTAAATCATGTTATAGATACCTATAAATGAATTAGAGTTACTGTGGAGTGTTGTATGTTACAGTAATATTTTGCTGAGTGTTAACGCAATGGAGGTGTAAACCACTTGCTTTGCATCTTTTTAATGTTTCCTAATTTTGATAGGATCTTAGAAATGAGACTTGGACCATGTCATTAGAGTTTAGTGCACCATCCTGTGTAATGCACAATCATGTGAATGATACCCCTGTATCATTCATGACTAGAGTTTCTCCAGCCTCTAGAAACAGAGGTTCTACAGTCACCTTGTGCAAGCGACTCCAGTGCTCAACAATCCTTACCTCTACCAAGTGCTTCCTTGTCACTGGCTTAGTCTTTTCTGCAGTTTATGTACAGTATTTCATGTACTATAGAAATACTATACATAAATAGAAGATTGGGGAGGCAAGGAAGGTTGTTTTTTTGTTATTGGATTTTTTCTCCACTCTCTGTTTTCACTCTTCATGCATTTGATACTCTTCACTATTCTGGGTTGTTAATGGGTGATGTGGCTTCCCTGAGGTTTCTTGCAATTCATGTCCCTGAATTGGGTCCAGTTCTGTTTAACATCTTCATTGATGACCTTGATGAGGGAATAGTGTCCACCCTTAGCAAGTACCCGATGATCCAGAGCTGGGAGGAGTGGTGGACACGCAGGAATGCTGCACTGCCATTGGGAAAGACCTGGACAGGCTGGAGAGCTGGGCACTGAGGAACCAGATGAGGTTCAATAACAGCAAGTGTAGGGTCTAGCACCTGGGAAGGAACAACCACAGGTATCAGGACAGGCTGGGGGGTGACCTGCTGGAGAGGAGCTCTGCAGAAAAGGACCTGAGGGTCCTGGTGNCCTGGAGAGAGTCCAGCAGAGGCCACAAAGATGATGAAGGGCCTGGAGCATCTCCCCTATGAGGAAAGGCTGAGTGAGCTGGGGCTGTTCAGTCTGATGAAGAGAAGACTGAGATGGGATCTCATCAATGTTTATAAATATCTGAAGTGTGGGAGACAAAGGGAACTGGCCAACCTCTTTTCAGTGTCCTGTGGAGACAGGACAAGGGGCAGTGGCCAAAAGTTGGACCACAGGAAGTTCCACACTGTATGTGAAAGAACTTCTTCATGGTGAGGGTGACAGAGCACTGGAACAGGCTGCCCAGGGGAGTTGTGGAGTCTCCTTCTCTGAAGCTATTCAAGACCCATCTGGACACTGACCTGTGTGACCTGCTCTAGGGAACCTGCTTTGGCAGGAGGTTGGACTCGATGTCTCTGGAGGTCCCTTCCAACCCCTACAAATCTGTGATTCTGTGATTATCTACAGAAAGGTTTGTATGGCTCTCAGTAAGGCTCTGATTTCTTTAATTTTCACTGTATGGTTGGGTAAAATACTAGGAGAGTGTTTTCATGCATTCTAAAATAACTTTCAGTGGTTTTGTCACTAGGTGGCAGTTTTGGTCTAATTTTTATTGTGTTTAACAGCTATGGTTAGAAAAGGAACTTGCATGGCTTTTGATAAGACCTTAGTCTTATCTTTCTATATGATAGAAATCATATTCTATTTCCTATAGATGATAAATAATAGTAAATAATTAAATTGGCATCTCCATTAAATTAGCATCTACATTAGTTTGTAGAACTCAGTTCAATGACAGTGGATATGCTTATCTCCACTTTTCTGTGTGGTGTAGGGACAGTAGGACAGGAAGGCTAACAAAATGAAGGTCCAGTTTACCCACAGCTCCCTGTCTATGGAACCCTATGCTACTATTTTAATATATATGCATTGAAACCACTGAAAGCTACTGCTAAGGCCCGAACACTACTGCTTACTGCCAGGGGCTTTGCTGGAGGCCAGCTGGGGCATAGTTGGTTGTCTGACCCTGAATCAGGAATCTGGGAGAAACCTCAGCTTGGGAACCATGTGTGAGCTTGGTCCTCACACACTGCTGCACATTCTAGTCTTAAAGCAAATGTATGCTGTACTTTAGCAATACATGATTGGTTCTTATCACCAAGAATAGGACTAGCTGTTAAGAATTTATTTTTTTTCTTGTCTGGAAAAATCTATAGTGTGATTGACTGAAATTGATAAATTACTCAGGATTGAGTGAAGATCAAAATCTGAATTGTTAGTCTTCAGCATCTGCTCTGGAATCAACGAAAGGAAACCTTGCTTAATCGTCTCCCAGGTACTACAGGTACCATTACCCCTTGTCCTATCGCTACGTGCCCTCATGAACAGTTCTTTCTCAGCTTCCTTACAGGCATCTTTCAGGAACTGGAAGGCTGCTGTAAGGTCCTCCAGAGCCTTCTCCAAGCTGAACAAGCCCAACTCTCTCAGCCTGTCCTCATAGGAGAGGTGCTCCAGTGCTCGGATCATTTTTGTGGTCCTCCCCTGGACATGCTCCAACAGGTCCATGTCCTTCTTGTGTTGAAGAATCCAGAGCTGGACAAAGTATTTCAGGTGAGGTCTCTCAGAGGATAGTAGGAGGGCAGAATCACCT
The DNA here is from genome assembly GCA_013399135.1 of Heliornis fulica. Lineage (NCBI taxonomy): Eukaryota > Metazoa > Chordata > Aves > Gruiformes > Heliornithidae > Heliornis > Heliornis fulica. The sequence goes on along the minus strand of VXBZ01011704.1, from coordinate 348,140 downwards.
CTCTCAATCTGCTGGCCATACTTCTTTTGATGCAGCCCAGGATGCAGTTGGTCTTCTGGGCATCTTCAGATACACACTGGTGGCTCGTGTCCAGCTTTTCATCCATAGTTACACCCAAGTCCTTTTCCTCAGAGCTGCTTTCAAGCACATCATCTTCTAACCTCTATGGATAATAGAGGTTGTCCCAACCCAGGTGCAGGACCCTGCACTTGGCTTTGTGGAACCTCATGAGGTTCACCTGGGCCCACTTCTTCAGCTGTTCCAGTTCCCTCTGGATGGCACCTTAACCCACCTATCCTCCATCCTCCTACCTGAGAAGGAATGAGGATTTTCAGTGGTCACTGTACACATAACATCCCAACACCCCTCCTCCCCTCAAGATCCTCTCAAGGAAACCTGAAAGCATTGACCTGAGGATCCAAAGGGCCATGGGAAGAGTAAGCACACACCAAAGAAAATGGGTACATAGTAGGAAAAGCTACTTTCTACAGCATTTTCTTTGTGTATTATTAAGCAGGCAACGTGGGTTTTTTGGACTAGCAATACATTTCAAATGTGCATGTGTGTGGTGCATTCCCTTTTGCCCTGAAGAAGATTTTTTCAGTCTGACATAATGTAAATGGAGATTTACCATGAGTTATGGAGGCATGCAAGGAAAAAATTAAAAAAAAACATCCCAAGGTGGTAGCAGAATTTTGGTGTGGAGTATCGTTAGCCATCGATTGAAAACAAGGAAACCACACATTTTGCATCTCTTTCTGATGCTTCTGTACTCTTATATTACTCTGCATAATATAATGGAAACTCATCTCAGTTAGCCTCCAGGCACTACCTAATGAAAAAGCATTGGTAAAATAAATAACTCAGTGTCCTCATAAATACATTTGTTATCGACATACAAAGATTTTGCACTCACTTGGTATTGATTATTTTTAAGTTTTCTACAGAATGTTCTGTATCCGATATCCTTTTTAGAGCTGCAGCTTCTAGATTCATAGGAATGAGTAGGAAGGTGACCTTTATACATAGAAAGTACATTTCTGTCTCCTGTGGTTGCAGGGAAAATAGCTGTAAAACATGACCTATGGCCATCCTAGAGGCTTACAGGGTACCATTAGTATTTGTAAGCAGGTGTTGTGAACAAAAATCCTCCTGATATTAAAGCTTTTTTCATTATTTTCAGAGATCTGACTCACAGATGTCACGTGTGGGGTACTGACAATACTATGTAAACCTTCAGACGAGATGAAGGGTAAATGTTCTGAAATAAAATATAGGCCAAATGTTCCACCAGAACTGAAATTCCCCCAAATCTGCCCCGAATGTCTTGCATTCCCTTTTATCTGTAACACACACTTTTGAAATGATTAAGTCACTGACATCAGTTCCTCAAGGGTCAGCACGCACTGCTGAAGTACTCCAAACCTGAGAGCTCCCTTGGTAGACAGGCCATAGATGATGCACCAGGACTTGGTGTTACTTCTCCATTCCATAAGTGAACTTCTTGTATCAAAACTATCCAGACCTACGGATATAGAATCATAGAAACCTTTGGGTTGGAAGGGATGTCAAAGATCATCTAATTCCATGGGCAGGGACACCACAGATACCATAGATTTTATAGATAACATTATCTTGCAAGAAGCACACTTGGAAAAGAGATGGGTAAAGCAACCTTCTAATTAAAACTGGGGTTTGTTATATCACTCATTTTTTCTCTGCTTCAACATATCACTTATGATGCCTTTCTACACTGCTTTGCTCTGGCCTGACTGGGTGAAGTCTCCAAGGTAAATAACACTACTATTTTATCATTAGGAAATTATAGCAATATCTTCAGCGGCTGTTTCTGTGCTTTGATGGATGGAGAGACTCCAGATTGCAGTGTTTCACAACGCTGTGACGACCATCTACAATACTGTAGGGCAGACAAGATTATAGAGAGATAACTCATGTAAGATTATAGAGAGATAAGTCATGTTTCCTAAATGCATTGTCTGAACACAAGGGATACCCACGGCAAAATGACTCACACCAGCCTGGTGTGACACTTATTTTTCAAAGGATTGCTCTCAGAACCTTATTAGTTGCAGTTGTATGTGACATCAAAGCAGCCTTGGTTTTTGGTGTACGTTGTGATGCAGTGCAAAAGGTTACTTCATAACACATCTAACACATCCTTTGGTTTACTCAACTGAAAATCTAGATTATATCTTGTGAACTTAGTGGAAATGATTTAGTATTCTGTTAAGAACATAATTTCTTTGTAGTACTAGGTGATCCAGGGTACACAGTCATCATGAATGGGATAAGCTTTACCTATGGATTTGACCTCATATGGGGGATATTTCCACCACTTCTGAAGAAATCTAGATGTGTATCTGCCTTGGGTATGCTGTGAATAGAGCTCACTTTTCTATCTCTTGTCCCTTTACCAGTTACAGCATTGCAAATCATTTTAAGGCCAGCTGCATGGACAGTGAAGAGCTTTTGATGAGGTTAAAATGATGTTTCAAATAGAGGTGCAATTGTATTTCCTTAAGATAGATTGCAGGAACAAAAGAAACAAGTAAATTTTCTGGACCATTATAAAATAGATCGATTCTACAGGGAAACAAATTATTTCTATATAGATGAGAGGGAAGTGACAGATGCATTTGGAAGATAAATGAAGATTTTTTTCATATGCATTTCTATGTTTCTTTTTCAGAAAATAAAATAATTGGTCTTCTCTTCTCTTCTCTTCTCTTCTCTTCTCTTCTCTTCTCTTCTCTTCTCTTCTCTTCTCTTCTCTTCTCTTCTCTTCTCTTCTCTTCTCTTCTCTTCTCTTCTCTTCTCTTCTCTTCTCTTCTCTTCTCTCTCTTGGAAATAGGACATGAATATACAGGAAACAATATTCAAATCAGCTGCTAACACTTTACTGTGGTATAATACTGATATGAGTAGAGAAATTATGTTTCAGATGCTATAATCAATTTTCTAAATAATAGGTCTGCTGTTTTGTTCAATGTTGCTTATGCATCTTCTTTGTCATGTAGAGGCAACAGACATTTTTGACTGGTTGGGGTCATTCCACTTTATATTTCATTAATGTTTAGTGTATGAAATGCTCCCTGTGAATCAAAGGTTTTTCTAAGCATAGTAGAGATCGTGTAAGGGTTTATGGCAATTTGTAGAATGAATGCAAACCCCAGACAGCTGTTTAGAAGCTAGGGACCAATTTTGCTCTGAGAGATCACCTATTAAATTTACAAGCACATGAAAAGTACAAAGAAAAAAATCTCTAAGTAAAGATTAAGTACACAGAGGGATGTTAGTCAAATCTAGGTACCTGATAACTAATCAACAAAGTAGATTTTTGGATGTTCTTTGGTTTGGAATGCAAACATTTCTAATGAAGATTATGACATTTGCACTAAGTATATTAAGAAAATATTTATTTGCTATGAAGTTGGCTTTCTTAACATCTGAGCACAGGTTTATTTTAATAGGTTTTAATTTTTCAGGCCACTTGGGAAATCAAGTCCATTGAAAAGAAATCATGGTTTTTCACCATATTATTTATTTCTCATTACTAAATGCAGATTTACTTGTATAAATACACAAAGTAAAAATAACATGGAATGGTTTGCTTCATAAATGTGAATTTATTTTTTTTTAATTTTGTTCATTTTACTGTAGCTTTTTGACTGAAGCAATTAGACAGATTTTATCCTCCTACTCTAAAAAACCCCAAAACCCAAACCTGGAGTGCCTGAGTGGACTGTGTCCTTTTTGGTGTAGGAAATATTTGACATTTTGAAAATGCCATCCAAATCTTGTTTTAAATCCACCTTGGCAAATTTCCATTATCACTCAAATATTTATTTTTTTTCTGGTTTTATCCATAAGACTCAAGTGAGCACATCTGGCAAAACTATGAATCATCAAAGCTGTAATGCTCCTCCCCAAGCCGCCCCCACCCCCTGCCCCTAATTCTCAGTCTCAAAATGGCCTTATAAATGCCAAACCTTTCTGAGTGCTGCACCGTGAAGCAGCTACCCACTGATGAAGGTTATTAGCCTCTTCCTCATGGATTATCTCACAGCCTACTTCAGAACAGCTCTCACCCGAGGCATGGAAGGAATAGACAGTGATGCTACTGACAGCTGACTTCTGGCAGAAAGAAAGAAAAAAGTCCCTCACCCGGGTGACGTGGGTGGAAAGTCAGATTCTCAGTGTGTCTGTCAGGTCTCAGCTTTGACTATATAGTTTTTATTTAGTGAATAGGATTCTTAAGCCATTGTGGTCTCTGATTCAGAGGGGTCAGAGGAGGTCATGAGGATGATCAGGGGGCTGGAGCACCTCTCCTGTAAGGACAGGCTGAGGGAGCTGGGCTGGTTCAGCCTGGAGAAGAGAAGGCTACTAGGGGATCTAGTTGCAGCCTTTCAGTACTTAAAGGGAACGTATAGACAGGAGGGGAATGGGATTTTCACAAGGGTAGAGAGTGGTAGGACAAGGGTGAATGAATTGAAGCTGGAAGAGGGACGGGTTAGGTTGGATATCAGGGGAAGTTCTTCACAGAGAGAGGGGTGAGGTGCTGGAACAGGCTGTCCAGAGAGGTGGTGGATGCCCCAACTCTGGAGGTGTTCGAGGCCAGGTTGGATGGGGCCCTGGGCAACCTTGTTTAGACCCAGGCCTGGAGGTTGGCGGCTCTGCCTGTGGCAGAGAGGGTGGAACTCGCTAAACCTCAGGGTTCCTTCCGACCCAGACCAGTCTGTGATTCTGTGTGATTGTGATAAATTCACCCTTCGCTTTATATCACATGCAGCTGTAAGAATACAAACCTAGACAACAACATTATATAACCCTTCAGTCTTCTACTCTTTTGTTTATCATCACTTTGTCTCCTGGCACCAACACCCGCGCCTCCAAGACCATTTATATTTTTTTTTTTTTGTCATCAGAAAAGTTCTTTATATCAGAAAGGCTGTTTCTTTCCCCACACTGTATGAGTTTACAGAGTAAGTAAACAGCGTAGCATAAGTCTTTGTGTGAGAGGATTCAATAAGTATCTGCTGGGATAATTATTAGTTAAAGATGAAATGGGAGTTTGACGGGACCTCTGTGACATCGGGGAAGGAGTTAGAAGAATCTGGGGGATGTGCTAAGCAGTGCACGTAGAAGGACTGTCTCTTCCACTGCAATTTTAAACTGTAGCAAAGATTAAAATTTATGGCTCAAGGGAAGATTGATGAAGGAGCTTACACACTAAAATTACTGATGAGAAAAAAAGAACAGGGATAGACCAGGAGAGCTAAATATACTTTGGCAGTTGAAGCATGCAAGCATACAATGAGGCAAGCGAGAGGAGAAAATGAAGTACTGCTGACTTTTGGACTTTTAGCAATTCTATAAGCAAGAGAAAAAAAACAATACTTTAAAAATAGAGGAAATGGGCCCATTTTTTTTCCATCAGCACAATAAAGTAATATATATAAATATACAACAGAGAGAGAAAATGGGAGTGAGTAGCAGTACAAATTATACTTCGCTGATGGATGTTCACAGTTCAAGGAAGCACAACATGGACCTCTGCTGTTTGTGGTTACTCTGCCAGTTTGAACTGTCCCAGCTCTTTTGCAGCCAGGGCTGCATTTACATTCTCACCTACCTTTTCCTTGTAATTTCTTCTGAAGAATTTTTCCATTTATTTCCTGTCTGAAAAGCTGCCTTGAGATGTTGCAAGAATGAAGTGGATGTCGTGCGTGGCCTTTCAACCCCAAGGGCCAGAGAATTTCAGACATGACTGAGATGATCCATACACAGTAAGCAAAAAATTTCAGCTGGAGGGAACTTGGAGGTAAAGTCTTAGGACTTTAAGAGTAGCTGTTGCTGAGTTGAGCAGCTTGGTACTCAGTACAAGGAAAGAGAAGTTCTGTCCCTCTTCAGGTTGTCTGGTTCTTGACCTCTCCCTTTAGTGAGGACAGAGCTTCTCTCTGCAGGATGTCATCCTGTATCTTTTCTACACTGTGCCTTCAGGGCTGCAAAATAGCATCAGCAGAACCATTTGGAAAAGCTCTGCTGTATTGCAGGAGAGGGTTGCAGACTGTGTTCCTGCAAGTGATCCCTGAGCCAGGTCTGTGGACCTAGCATGTCCAGTTGGTGACATGGGCTGTCCAGCATGCTGCAAAGGCCCCACATGGCATCCAGGAGCACTGCAGTGCTCTTCCAGAGTAAATTTGCTCTGGTATGTAGCAAGGATAGTCAGCCCAGAATCAGCATAGTCCTACTGCAACAGAGTTCTTGCTCTTTTGGGGTTTTTTGGTGGTTATTCAGAACTTGGGTGCTTAATCATGGTGCTAAATTGAACCATATGGGATGCCTACAAAGCAGAACCTTCCTCACTGCCTACACAAGTAACCAGAAGCAGTGTTTGGTAAGTATCTGTCCCCATTCCTCAGCACTTTTATTAGTTGTCTCTCTTAGCATGTGAACTTCCATCATTGCTTATTCAGTAGAGCTTCCATTTTTCATCCGACCTTGTCTGTGTTGGCTGAGGATATTGGATGTTCATTTATCTGAATGAACATTTAAGTGTGAGAAACAATTTGAAGAATTCAGAGAGGCATGAATTAAATCTGTTCCTGGGTGATATAGCGTATGTCCTCAGCTACACATTTTTTTATACCTTCTGTTCTTGATAGCCTAATTTGCCTTTGGAAATTAAGAAATGTATGTCAATAACTATGTACCTGACTACAGAGGAACTAGTTCTATTTCACTGGGATAGATTGACAGTACTCTAAAGTAAGCTTTAAAAGTCTGTGCTAGAGTAAACACTTCATTAGATACAAGTTTTATCTAGTGTGTATTAGCTCAAAGTGTCCACATCTCTCCAAGGCATTTTACATGTCTGACCTTGGACAGCCATCTTCTCTGAAAACCTAACTTCAGAGATTTTTCTTCGTGGGTGGGGATGGCTATTAAAATCTTTTCTGAGGTTTATAGTACCATTAAAAGTAATGAGGTATGTGTCAAGACAACCTCATCTTCAAAAGCATGAAGAAACATTAAATAACATAGAGAGAGCTCAGACTTGAGACTAGGCCCAGGTCTTGAGTAGGTGGGAGTGGAAAGTTTTGTCCCTAGGTCTCACCCTGGCACAGGCTTAACCTCGTCTGTTTCCTGAATGTGGGAGTTTGGAAGTGCTTGTGGGTCTTTTGGCTATGACATAATGTTTACTTTACCAGCTTATCTTTTACAGAAGTTTATGTGCTAAAAAGAAACAAACAAAATAATAGTTATGAGTTTCCTGACAATTTAATGAGATTTGGCAGCACTGAAATTAGTTTTAGAATGCAAGACTGTGAACCATGCATATTTTCGTGGGCTTTTTGTAACTTGACTTCACTAAACAGGCGCAAATATAATTAATAATAAAATCCAGAAATGTAACAATTGTGCTAGTATTAGAAAGAAATCCTAATTTAGGACTCAAATAAATCCAAGATTTATTTTGTTACAAGACTGCTTGAGTTATCGGGTGATTACTTCTTAAACTTCATCAGACAGTGGCTTAAGTCTGGAAAAACAGGTCACAGTTATTCTCATTCTATAATCTTAAAAAGTACATTTTGAATAATGATTTTAGCACCACTAGATTGTTTTGCTTAAAACTATTTTCATTGGATAGATGCCTTGGAAATAACCACATCATGAAGTGTAAATTATTGGTCTTTAAATTATTTTAATCTAGGTATCTTTCTTAAATATATCATTATACATTAATATCACACTGATTTGTAAACACAAATCATTTTTTGATGGCTTCTTTATGCCTGTTTAGATTTTGAGAGTTTTTCAAGTCTTTTGGAAGCTTTTGGGGATCCTTATTACTTTTCACAGCAAATGATTGTAGTACGTGGGTAATACAGCAACAGCCATGTGACATATGATACAAGTTGTGACTTCAAGGAATGATACATCTTACAGCTATGTATTTTTTTTGTACTTCTCTCCATTTCCCTCGCCTTTTTCATTTAATTTCATTCACCACACTCTTAATACCATCTAGCCCTATTTCTGTCCCATTTATACCACCCATACTCCCCAGAATCCAGCCAGTTCTGGAAAACTACTTCATAATTTTTAATAAAAATTTTGCCTGTTGTCAAAGAGTCTCCATCTTTTCTCAGCCATCCATAAAGGGTTTTATTTTTTAAGAAAGCTCCACCATGGTAATTCTAAAAAAGAAAATCCTTTTTAGTAACTTATGTCCCAGAAGAATTGCAGAGGCAATTGTGTGAACATTGGAAAAAAAAAAAAAAAGATTAGCACCTCTCTGTCGTGATTTCTCCTCCTCCTCTGCACAGTGTTGTGGCTTGCAGTATATCTGGCATCCTGGTGACATTTGTACAGGCTCACAGGACCCAGCAGCATAAGGGCTGAGTTCCCTTCCCCAGCATCAACACGATAATGGGAGATATAAATAATAACGCAAAAACTATTGGATGTCAGGACTGGAAATCAAAGTGATTCCAAAGGATGTGTTTGGTTTGCTTTATGTAAACACACACATATGAATATATGTAATTTAAGTCTACATGTACCAAAAGATACATAAAGTCCAATCCCAGTGTTTTCCAGAAGCAGCAATAGATATATGTGGGTTGGCTTTTGTTCTTTCTGTCACACGAGACCCATGGACAAACAGCAGCTGTAAGAAGCACAGAAAAGGAGGTCCTGGATGTGTATGGGGTTTTGGTTTTGTCTTTGCTCATGTGTGTGTTTTTGTCAGTTAAGTCAGAGGTTTTGCATCGGCCAACGATGAGTTAAGCAGCCTGCTTTTTCCCAAAGTCATTCTGATTACATCAGAGAGGAACCCAGATGGCAATTCTTAGTGCCATAATTTAATTCTCACTGCTTAAATATCTGTTTCCCTTACAAATCCTGGAATTATAGATTGTGCAATTAGTTTATTTGAATCTTCCCCTGCTACACAGTACAGAAAGCTGTGCTTCTGCTAATGAATTCACATTTCATTTGCCAAATGTGGGATCGTATCTGAATTATAATTCAGCATGTTTATGTAGAAAGGAACAATTGTATTCACCCAACTATCTATTTACATATATATGTATATAGAGGAAGACACAGACTTTCTATCCTTTTCGCTGTCTACAATTCCTTGGATTCCTACGTTTGGTTTTTTGTTTCTTAGTGGAGGAAACACAGTTACAAATTTAAAATACAATAATATTTTTTATTCATTTCTTAATCAAATATTTTTTGACCATCATAAGGATCAAATATATAAGTGTCTTGATTTTTTTTTGTTTTGTTTTTGGAGTCTCTTTTGGCTTGAAAGTGTCAAATTTTCTGAAAATAGTCTTTGACTATCATGCAGTAGAAAATTTAAGATTAGATAAGAATGATTTTTCAAGGCTACCACTTAAAATAATATTATTTTTCATAATCCTACAGAATGGGAGATTAGGGCAGGCTGAAAATAGGGCAAATGATTCTTTCATTTCTTAGCACAAGGGGAAAATAACACCAAAATGCTGAGGTTCATTTTAAAATCAAATACTACTGTTTGTTTTTTGGTTTTTGGTTTTGTTTTTTTTTTTTTAATTTTGAATTTGATTAATTTGCAATATTTTTAATATTTGTGACTGTATGATTACCTGGTATCTCTACATACGAGGCAGTACTTGTGCATTGTCTTCATGTAAGCAGGTCTCACACTAGTATTCAAGCTTTCAGAGGAACACCAAATATTGAGATACTTGTGGTTCAGGCTGTGAAAACTGACAGCAGTAGATACCAGTTGCAGTGGGATGCATCCTATTCACTTATTAATAGACAACATTTTGGCCTTAATTAAGATTATAATTTATATGCACAATCCTGACAAATCAGGCCCTGATTCTGCTGCCCCCAATTCAGTTAGATTTAATTTCTGTGGCTGGAACTGAGTGTTTCAGTTAATTATTAGTCTTCTAAACCACTTAATCAATCCACCTTGATTACCTTGATCAGTAAATAGCTTATTGAAAGTAGGAAAGATGTATTATTTTCTAATTGTTCACTGAGAAACAAAACTTTCCTACTATTTATCATAATAAGAAAAAGGTCACTGGAATGTTTTGAAAGAGGTTGATGAGTTGCAAAGACAGTTGCTGATTAATTAAAATTCTGAGCACCTAGTAAAAGGCTTTGCAAGAAAACAAACATCACACTGAGAAGCTCAGAATGAGACTTTGCACATACAAGAGTACTGCTCAAACCCACAAACCTGCAGATGGACAGGACTGAATTCCCATTATTTAGACCTTGATAAACAAAAGTAAAATGCTTTACAAGCCCCTCTGTTCTGATGGAAGCTGAGGGTCCCTCAGCATGGCCAAGGAACAAGTCTAGGCATGTACAACAAGACTTACACATGCATGTGGAACAATGGAAAATTCCCACTTAAAGATTCTCCACTGCCTGTGGAGACAAATTCCTATTAAGAATTCCCTGGTCACACACTGGGGTCACTGCTGCCTCTTTGAGTGTGACAACACACAACAATCTTGTGATCAGAGCACCCATCTGGAAAATGAGATTCATGTTCTCCAAGTCAGACGGTGTTCAAAGTCCTGTGTTCTGTTTCTGTGAGGAGCTCCCTAAATGTGTCACAGAAGAAATGCTGTCTCTGGCTTGTCACGTCTGGTCAGTATGAAGCAAAGAATGTGAAGGAATAGTGGGAGGCATAAGGAAGTTCTTGTTTACATGCTGTACACAATGTTGGGATAACACAAAAGGGGACATTTGTAAAATGAACTTATAGATATTATTGGATGAACAGATATGCCTGAAAATCTGGACGGACTTTCAGGTACGTAAGTCCTTTCCCATACCTTACACAGAGAAACCAAATACTAAGCTAAGTAGGACCAAGTGTCACAGATTAACAGAATCCCAGACTGGTCGTGGTTGGAAGGGACCCCAAGGACCATTGATTTCCAACTCCCCTGACACAGGCAGGGCCACCAACCTCTAGGCCTGCATCTAGACAAGGTTGCCCAGGCCCCATCCAACCTGGCCTTGAACACCTTTTGTTTATAACAAATCTGTGTTAAATATACACAATTTAGGGTGGGAGGAGAGAAAGGGATGAGTTAGTAGAAGTGAAAGAAAATGTGACCGGCACAAAACACACTTTTTCTTCTAGTTCATGCTATTTAGATTTATTTTTTTGCTCTTAGATGTTTCTTTAAGAACTTTGGGGTCATGTAAGTGGGAGCTGATAAAGAGGTTGGTGGTGTGACTATTGTCTGATGATTGCTCTGGTAACTGGCTTTTCGGTTGCTTCACTGGTCTGAAACTCTGTTCTTTGTAGTACTTAGTCACTGTGTAAAACAGATGTATCTTATTATCCTGGGAATCGGGAATTGAAGACGTGCTTGGTTCTCATGAAATGCAGGGGTTATGTCAGGTCTTTGGAACTGAGGGAAAAAAATACTCAGTTTTTATTTTTGGAAAGTTAATCATGCATTATGGTGACAACAGAGCTGCTTGGAGTAAAGATGTATGAATAATTGGTTTATCCCTTGGCAGATGAACCAAACTTAAAAGAATATTCAGGTCAAACTTCAGTGTAAATGTAGCCAGTTTCTTTGGTAAATCTAGCATGTAGCATTTTCCTACTGTCCGGTTTTAAGCAACTATGGAAAAGAGTGAGTTGGATCCAAAAAGATACGTCACTGAGGGGACCTGCTGACCTTTGACAGATCAGAGACCTGACCTGCTTGGAAGGGCTCCCATATCATTAAACACTGTCAGGTTAGGGCTGTCTGTGTCAGCTCAAGCATATGCTACACACCATAAATAAGGGCATTGCAGGGAGGAACTAGAAAACCTGGTTAAAGTTTGTGCCTATGGCCTGATCTGCTATGCACTGCGCTCACATCTTCTGTTATGTCTTTATCCCCAGTTGGCTTTTGTGCATGTGTCATATTCTAGTGGATGAAGCTTTGAGAGATATTGAATATAAACAAGGGAAGAGTTTAGGGGAAGAATTCTTTATGGCTTACGGTGTTTCTGGCTTATGGTGTTACTACTTGGTTTTTATTTCAGCTTTAAAAAAGGCTTAAGCATTTCTATAGGCATTCAGGCTCATAAATCTGTAGAATTTATAATGTATTCTTATGTATTCTAATGTAACTGAGGAAATATTGTTCTTACAGTCCTTTTTTTTAAATGTTTTTCTGAAGTGGAAGAAATGTGGTGTTATTTTTCACAGGTATATAGTGGTTATAGCTGTGTTCACTTTAAACTGTGTCATCTTTTTCAAACTGATTTTATGACCAGTTTCAGTTCCCTGGGCATCATGCCATCAGTAATACATTGAGTTTTGTAATTTGTTCTTCAGTTAATATTTGGATAGAAAGAGGGGATTTCATTTTGTAATAAGAATTTTCACTTGCCTTATGGAAAAAAAAAATCCAACATCCTTTTAATCCTGGAAGTGCTGTTTCTGTTCACAGTCTGATGAAACAGCTTCAGATTTATTTTGTACCTCGCAGGCACAGCTGAAGTGTTAAGACCAGAGGAGCTACAATATTATTCAGTTGAGCTCAGCCTGTCTCAACTGCTATATCAGGGATGTAAAGTGGCTGCCACTTGGGCTGTTTGTGTTGGGACTGAGCAAGTAACACATTTTCTGAAGCAACTGCAGGAGTTTCAGTAATGAACTGTTCCATTTCTGAGGTTCAGCAGGAAGGGCTTGAAATATTAGTTTTACAGTGGAGATTTTTTTTTTTATTTTTTTTTTTTTTGTGGTGGAAGGGAATGTAAAATCACGCATTGACTTCTTCCTTGGATTTTAGGGGGAGTTCCCAATTCTGTGACATATTGTATCTTTCATTTTTCTCTCAATATAGCATGAGAAAAGGAGAAAGGGAACCCCACAGTTTTTACTTTAGCATTCTTGAGGAGTCATAGTGTGGAGATTTTAGGAAAAGTGGGTAAGACTCAGACACAGCCTAGTGACAGTAAAATTGTCTGGATTAACCTCATACTTTTAGTTGAGTTGCTTTCAAGGCTGACCACACAGTTGAGGTTTAAAGGGGCTGTAGCTTGGACCTTTGCACAGCTCACAGCAAAAGGATCTCTGAACTTTTTCTTGCTGCATTAAGCACTCCTCACATCCTCTCCAAGGCTCTGGATTCTGCAGCTTGCTGCCCTATTATATTCCTTACTGCCAGTCTACTTTATAAAAAAGGAGAGAGAGTCTTAACCTTTGAGGACACCTTTGTGTTACTCTTTGGTGTTAAAAAAAGTATATTTTAAATATTGCAAAATTGCATATCAGGTGTGTCTGGATTGCTGGTCACTGACTGGAAGTAATGTCATGCAAAAAGTCGTAAAGGAAGTACATGCACTCACCATTTTAAGTATTAGAAGTACTTATGCTGTGGGGGTCATGGACTTGAAGACATCAAACCATTAACATGTGAATTTCTTCTATTCAGGGGTGAACAAAGTCATGTTTAAGGTGAAACTGTACATTCTCCTGGAGCCAGAATTTTAACTGGGGAAAGAGAGGTCTCTATTGTGGCTCACTCTGACACCAAGTCCATTGGTGCTCTGGCTTCCAGCTGGGCAGAGAGAGGTGAGGATCAAAGGGAAAGGAAGGGTTTGCAACAGAGATGGACAGGGTCTAGCCCATAAAGCTGACACAAAGCCAGGATCAGGAGGAACCTTAGACTTCAGGTTTTGACATTCTTGTTTTATCAGACTATTTTTGTGCCTCGCATGATCTAAACCCAGCTTTAGTTGACTTTCCTGGAAAAAGAAGCCCCTTAGTTTGATCCCCAGGTGGTCAAAATGCTACTTGCTGGATATTGGGGAGTAAAGTAAAGGTGACATATTTTTCTGTGAATTATCAAAGCATATTCAGTGTACAGTCTGGCTCTGACAAAAGCTAGCAGAATGCATCACTTTCTAGCCAGCATTTTTTTTCTGCTCCTGCATCAGAGAGAAAAATAATGGAAAATTTTATGGTACAGCCTCTTTTCTCTGTATGAGGATTGTCTGAAACCTCCCCCGTGAAGAAGCATCACGCCGTTTTCTCAGTTATAGGCACAATGCATTGAAGGATTTAACAATGACAAATTTAGCCCTCTAGGTCATTTCTGGTATGAATGCTCTAAAATTCATAAAGTGTGAGGGTAGACTTTGGCTTAGCGCTAATTTGAACCATCAATAGATTAAATATTCAAAATGTGTGTAACACTTAAGACTCTAAGTGTTGACTTGAATGATTAACAAAACTAAAGCAACTGTAATTAAAGTTTAATAATTCATGGGCTGCAATATAAAATAGAAAGTTGTTTCATTTTGTAATTTTCCATTAAATTAATTGTGATAAGAAGCAGCAGTTCCCAAAAAGGTAAGTACATGAAATCTCAGCCAGGACCAAGACGTGTGCTTTTAATTCATCTCAAGTAATTAATAATATTTATGCAAGAGTAGGACAGTGAGGAATCAATTTAAGTAAAGCACTCTGTTGAATAACTGTATGCTTAAGGCTATGCAGGTATCCAAATTTTTGCTGCAGCCAGACCAAAGAAGATGAGGAAATGTTTTGTCTTGATCTTTAGTGTGGAATCTAGGAAAGTAACCTTTGCTGCAGAAAGAAAAAAAGGGGCCATTTTTGCATGTCCCTCCCCCAGTAACTAGACTTTATTCAATGCCAGTCACTTCACAGCTCAGGCTCTTCACTGCAGTTTTGTGGACTTGGGATGCTCATGATTTTTTTAATTATTATCTTTTTTATCCTTATTAAAAGTGGCAAGGTCACACAAAGTTTAAATCGGGGCAGAATCTGATCAGTGGAAGTTATCTCAAAAGAGTAGAAGGCAAAGGAAGAGAGAAAGGTCTGGGAAAAGGAGACAAATATAAAATAATAAAGAGAGAGAGAGAGAGAGAGAGAAAGAAGGGCAGTGCATTTCTTGAATAGTTATTTGGGAAATAGGAAGATATTTTGTAAAAGATTCCAAGAGAGAATACTATTTCTTCAAAGCTGTTTTGTTTTCTATTAAAACAAATCTTGTTATTATTTGTAACCAATGTTTCAATGGATGTAATCATTGAAAGTAATTTTTAGGTGGATAATATATATTAATATTATAGATTTTTACCTTTGAAGTAATGGGGTCCTTTTGAGAGGCTTCCAATGCACAAACACAAGTCCACAACAAAGCAGTGATTGTATTACAACTTCTATTATTTTAAACCTCACTAAGCTGTTGTCCAGCGTACAGGATTGCTAAGAGAAAGCTTTACTGAGCCATGT
>VXBZ01011704.1:309717-332485 GCA_013399135.1 Heliornis fulica | reverse complement strand
AAAAATTAGATGTTAAATATATATATATATATATATATATAATTGTATGGCTCTAACCACAGAGAGGAAATTTTATTCTAGGTTCAAAGGAAATATTTTTATGCAGTAAGATACAGATAATGCAGAGAGAGATTAATAGTCTTGGCAAATGAGTGAGATTATGTGAGATAATGACAATAGAATATATCCTCCTCGTGTTTCCTGAGTGAATGGAGACACTTCAGTCCTTGGTAGCACTGCATTTGTTTCCCTTTTGTTTCTTCATTAAATGCTAAAAAGGCAACTGAGTACTAAATATGTTTTTAATGAAAAAATAAAAAAGGACTAATTTCTTATAAGAAAATATGAGAAGAAATACATTGTAGTGTATTACACTAGGTGAATGCTTAGTAAAGCAGAGCTGTAATCACTGACTGAGACTTCTGTGTGTAAGTGCAATGAAAGTCAACACCACACTGATGGGGAAACAGATGATTATTCCCTGGTATTTCCCTTCTGAAATGTAAGTCTGGGTTATGCTGGAGAGGGTGAAGGAAAAAGTCATTTTCAGAATGACTCATTGAAGTCTCTTGTCGTATTCTGATTCCTTCAGAGGTTTGCAAAGAAAAAAAATTACTCTTGACAAACAGGAGATCATAAATCCTCTGATGCCAATGGAGTCAATCAAATTCTTAAGAAAAACCTTTCATTTTTGGGCTGGGAAAATCCACTATGTACATGTGTGAAGAAGTCCGGTTTATTGCACATGATTAGCATAGGTCTTGATTGACACGTTTCCCAAAGCTGAGAGATGAGGTGGCTCAGTTTGTTGTGCATCCAACTGAAAAAAAAAGTCAGTTAGGTGGGCAATTTTGTCATTAGAGCTTAACTTTCCATTGTATTTTATGCGAACACAGTTGTTTGCCTTTCAAATGCTATTGCAGGAGATAGACAGGAAAGATATAGGGCTGTTTATCAGGGTGTGTAGTGATAGGACAAGGGGTTTAAACTAAATGAGGGGAGATTTACATTGGATCTTAGGAAGAAATTTTTCCCTCTGAGGGTGGTGAGGCCCTGGCACAGGCTGCCCAGGGAAGTGGTGGCTGCCCTCCCTCTGGAGGTGTTTAAGACCAGGTTGGATGGGGCCTTGAGCAGCCTGGTCTGGTGAGAGGTGTCCCTGCCCATGGCAGGGGGTTGGAGCTTGGTGATCTTTAAGGTCCCTTCAAACCCAATCTGTTTTATAGTTCTATGATATTGTTTGTTGTGGGTTGTCTAGTTGTCACTCCAAATTCTGAATATTGCTAAAGGAGGTAATTTTAAAGTAAGCATCATTATGTTATTTTTTTAAAACAACAGTAAATAGCTATTAATTTATTTTTATTAATAATTTATTAATTTATTTTCAAAAATAAGGAAATCCTTATTGCTCTGTATCTGCATGCAGCGTGTTTTGAGACATGCCTACGTATAGCTGTATGCAAATAAATCCATGCAGTAATTTCTGTTCATATATATGTTTATGTAATGATTTATATGATTTTATCTAGATTTGTATCTAATTAGCTACAAGGAGTGTCTAATTTCTCCTCTCAAACAGATCAAAAGAGGATCGATTCAGGTGCAAGTGGCCCAGTGGGAACAAGGAGATGAAGTGCATTAATTCTCTCATGCAATATTACAGAGATCAGCACTAACATGGCCAGTCAAAGATGATTATTTTCTTGTTTCATCGATAGAACAGGTAAAAAGTAATACACAGATGTGGTTTTCTAATTTAGATCTGGATTGCTACAAAGGTATGGATTGTATAAAGAAGATAAATCAGATGATGTTAGTCTTCTTTTTTATTCAACTAACAAACTACAAGAAAAGATCAATTCAGTAAAAAAAATGACAATTTAAAGCAAATAAATGCAGAAGTTAATTATACTTTAGAATTTATTGACTCAATTAAGCTAGAAAGAATTTAATATAAAGCAAACATCAATTTTTACTTCCTCATCAGTCACATTTGCTTTGGAAACTGGTATTTTATATGAGACATCTCCATTTGATACACTGTCTGGAGCAATGAGCAGGATCTAGATTTTAACTGAAGGAAACCCAATAGTGAACATTTATTCCTATTCATAGTGACCCGGTTGGCTCATCCCCTGAAGAGTGATGGTTTGTATTAGATAACAACAATTCCATCTAAAGGGTCATTCTTTAATTTTAAAATTATTTTTATTGTCTTACCTGTCAAAAACATCTAACATACCTCCGTCTGACAGTAGGCCTTAAAACAAAGTGTGGCCAAATTAAGTTTTACACTTTTGAAAATCAAGTTTATGGGATATGAGGAGAAGATTTTGTTCCTTTAAATGAAAAGTTTTAACAGGCAGTAATAGCTCATAAATCTCAGCTTATTCAAATTGGCCCAGCAGCAGAAAGGTGTCTCACGGGCAAGCTGTGCATTTCACCGTGCTGCCATACCATTGGTTACAGCATTCAACTTTTATGTTCAGAGTCATTATCAAACAACTGCATGTTTTGAGTAATTGCTAATGGTGGAAGTATTTCATCTCGGTTTGCTTACAGAAGCTCTACCACCACATGTGGCTTTTTTAATGGAAAACCTGTTGAAAGTAGTTTTTATTCAGAACTGGAAAGCAGTTTTTATGCAGAACTGAACAAATAAAAGAGGGGAGCTCTGATACAGTGGCCAAGAGCATAAACTGATGACACAGTTGATAGTGGTGAATGATACAGAGTTGTCTTACAAATAAGTGCAAGGGAGCTTGACGTTAAAAGTCAGTTATTGTCATGTACTGAAAAGTACTTCATTTGTTTATAGCAGCTCAAACCAGTACCTGTGTGCTTTTATCAAAGAAAAAGAAGAAATATTTCTGATATGCTATTGAGTATTCATTAGCTTTAAAATACCAGTATGCAACTTCTGCAGTCCTTTTTTTTCTTTTTTTTTTTTTTCCAAAAGAAGAAGCTCTACATGCAAAATGAAATATTAATTGATTTTTTTTTGTAAGTCACTCTTGAGGAAAAAACTTTACAGAACCACATCATTCACAGACTCTGAATGAGCAGAGTATAATGAATGATTAAATGTGAGGGCTCACCACTGTAGAGGAAAATTCAGCAAAATAAATGTTAAAAATGAGCCTCTTATTTTTGCAAATTTTTAATTAATGAACGAAACCTTTAAGTCAAATATTTCTCCAGCACAAAAAGTCATTTACAGTTCTTGGTAGACAGGAGGAAAACAGAAGTCATGATTTTAGTTATTTGAAGTCTTCACACCTCCAGGCAACATGCTAATAACGTTTGTATCCCCATCTATCTTGAATCTGATCTAACTATCTGCTGACAACATGAGGAACATGAAAGCCTCTGTCACTGAAGGTCTCTCCTCAATCCCCAACAGACTTGATGATGAGTTTGTTACTGGTATAGCAGGGTGATATGCACAGGAGAAATGGTTGAGTAGACCTGCAATTTCAAAAGAAAACACAGCTTACAGTGATGCTTAAGAAAATTGCCCAGTGAAATCTTTGCAAGGTTGTGTGTAAGGACCTTTGGTGGTGAGGTTGGACAAAGCAGTACTTCATAGGACAGAACACCTAGAAGAGAGCTCTGGTCTCACCTTCCCTGTAAATTGCTAGCAATTATTCTGCTTTATCCAGAATCTGTATTTTTTATTAATGAATAATGACTTACAATGCAACTGTGTGATTTTTTCCATATTAATTCAATAACAGAAAGAGAAAAAATAGATTATGAGTTCCACTGTCATTCAAATATATCACACACACACACACATATATGTGTGTATATGTATGCGTGTGTTTATATATATAAAATATATACATGTTCTCTGCCCTATTGTACCAAAGGTGACCACAGATTTTAACTACATCAGCTCTACGTGTTCTCTCCAAAAAGTATGGCTACTTTTTGTTTTCTTGAATTTCTGTTATTACAGTTGGATATCTTCTACCTAATGGCAGATATTTTTGTATTTAGACTGTGATAAGACATTTTAGATTGTTTTCTGAATATAATGTTTAACATTTTTTACATTGCAACATCTCATTTGACTCTTCAGACCTCATTCATAACCAGCAACACTGTCTCTACAGTCCCAGGAATGTTTTATTCCTAAAAATATACAGATTTTTTTTTCTTTTGGCCTTCTGTCTACAACTGCTTACTCAAATCAGTGTAGCCGAGGTCATCTTACATTTCTTGTCTAAGGCTGTCAAATTTATTTTCAGCATTGTCAAGTTTAGCCTTTGCTTTTCTCTCTCTGTGCTAAGAGGACATTTAGTGTAAGTGTGCTTCTGTTGGCATTTCTTTTCCTGTCCCTCTCTTGACATATTGCTTTTTGTGCCGTTTATTGCTCTGTGACCATTCTTGGTTTATTTTAAAAAAACGACTGTTTTCTTTCTCTTCCTCACTGTGTCTCTTACAACCCCAAATGCAACCTTAAAACCCCTTACAGCGAAGCAGATAGTCATGATATTTGGTTTTTCTTTTGTTCTTGTTTCACATGAAATGAACTCTGAAATCTGGTCAGAGTATCTTGAAAAGGAAATTATGTAATTCTGGCTCAGGAGGTGGGAAAAGTACTGTAACATCTCTGAATGCTAGTTTATTTGCTGATTCTTCTTATTTTGAGCAACAAAAATCACAATAAAATATTCCTGTACTCTTAAAAAACAGTGTGAGAAAAAGATAACCAAACCAACACTTTTTGCATGGAAATGTATATGGGCATAATTTATCTAATTTATGATTAAAGTTCTTGTATTGTGCCATTTGTGCTGGTTACCTGCAGAAAGACTGATCTAAATTTATCTATCGCACTCTGGAAGTGTCTTATTCAAGGTTTTTCTGATACTGTGAACCCTAAGTTAGGTTTGGCTTTGGTACCCCATATAACTAGAATAACCAGCACCAAGAACTGTGTGGTGCTTTGCTGACATATGAGTAGCCCTTAAGAAGACAAATTAGTTGCATCTGTTCAAGCCATGCAACAAGTGACTGATCAGAGAGTAGAATCACAGAATCATGTGTTAGGTTGGAAGGGAGGTTTGAAGATCATCTAGTTCAATCCCCTGCAGTGAGCAGGGACATCTTCACTAGATCAGGTTGCTCAGAGCCCCATCAAGCCTGACCTTGGATACCTCATGGGACAGTGCCTCCACCACCTCTCTATACAAACTGTTCCATTGATGTACCACCCTCATATTGAAGAACTTTTTCATAATATCCAACCTAAATCTCCTCTTTCTAATTTAAAACCATCACCCCTTGTTCTATCACTACATTCCCTCATGAACAGTTCTTTCCTAGCTTTCATGTAGACCCCTTCAAGTACTGGAAATCTGCTATAAGGTCCCCCCAGAGCCTTCTCTTCTCCAGGCTGAACAAGCCCAACTGTCTCAGCCTATCCACATAGGAGAAGTGCTCCAGCAGTTGGATCTTTTTTGTGGTCCTCCTCCAGACATGGTCCAACAGGTCTGTGTCCTTTTTGTGTTGAGAGTATTTTTTTTAGAAATTATTTTAGAGAATTTTTCAGGTACATCTTCCAGGACAATATTTCAACCTGAAAGTTTCAAATTATGCATTTGCACAAAAGTACTTAGCATTTGGTAGAGCTTATTAACCCCCTGTGATAGATTTCAGTAACAGTTTAGTCCTTGTTGACACAGAGTGAATTGTGCATATTGCTACAGCTTTCTGTTTCCCTTTCTTTCATAAAGGGTATTTTGAAACTTCATGACTGACCTTGAAAATATGATTTTACACAGAAATATTGTGTTGCTCCTCCAGGGAGCTTTTGTCTGTACCCCGACAGACCATTCAAGAAGTGAAAACATGGAGGTGTTTCAGCTGCTCCCTCCCTGGTTTGTGCTGCTAGCAAGGTCAGGTACCACTTACTGCTGATGTCATTCATATGTGAGAACATGAAATCACAGAATCACAGAATCACAGAATCACAGAATTGAATGGGTTGGAAGGGGCCTCGAGACATCATCGAATCCAACCTCCCTGCCAAAGCAGGTTCCCTAGAGCAGGCTGCACAGGTCGGCGTAAAGACAGGTCTTTCTTTAATATATCCTATGTGCCAGCACACACCTGCAACACTTCACCACCCATCACAGACAAACAGCTTCAAAGGATTTCTGCAGCCTGACAGGAATATTAGAGCCTATCACCAGATGCTCAATTCCTTCTCTTCCATGACTCACAGAATCACAGAATTGTAGGTCTTGGAAGGGACCTCCAGAGATTATTGAGTCCACTCCCCTGCCAAAGCAGGTTCCCTAGAGCAGGTCGCACAGGTAGGTGTCCAGATGGGTCTTGAATATCTCCAGAGAAGGAGACTCCACAACCCTCCCTAGGCAGCCTGTTCCAGTGCTCTGTCACCCTCACTGTGAAGAAGTTCTTTCCCATAAAAAAAATGGAGAAGGGACACCCAGGTAGCAGTGAGATTTATGGGTTTGAAATGCACAGTCCAGGCCCTGACTGGACTAAAGGTCTTTTCCCCTGTTTTACTCCCTCAAGGAGTAAAACCCACCATCTCTGTGCCCCAGGGCAGCTGCCATCCCATCCTTCTCCTGTCAATCCTGGGAATAATGTGATCTCCTACAACTCTAGAAGACTTCCCCAGGTGGGAGATGAAAAGCAGAGGTGCACCAAGAGGGGTGCGAAGCAAGAGGCCTGCACTGCTCCTCAAAGGAAAGCAAAAACTGCGCAATGCCTTGATTAGGTGAACAGACTGCAAACCCTTGCTGAGCATGAGAGCAAAGGCTGGCAGGAAAGGGACAGCTTTGAAATGAGTCTAGATTTTGTGGCTGGTGCCTCTTGGGTGTTGTCTCTCGGTGGCAAGCAGCCCTGTGAGGCAAGCAAGCTGCTGCACAAGCATTGCAGGCAACACTGAGCTTCTCTGAGTGGGCTCAAGGCAACCCGAGGCAGAGACAAATGTTGGGAGATCTGCAAAGTGGAAAAAAACTCGGGTGTTTTGCTCAGCTGTGTCTCTCTTATGGGAGCTTAGGCTGCCAGGGTAGGGAAGGATGGCTGTGTGTGGAAACCACAGTGGTCCTGTGATGGTTGGCTTTGTGCTCATTCCTTTGTAAGCAGCACCAAGGCTGGTGGGGTGGTGCTCTCAGAGACAAGAACCTCATCCCTAATTCCTCCTGTGCTTTAGAGAGCTGATGTCTGCTGCCCCCCTTCCCTGAAATGTTTTTTTTGAATGTTCCGGTTCAAAGAGCTGGAGAGAAGAAAGGAACCTGTGGGCAACTGTACCCTTGTGAGTCACCCAGACAGGGGAAGATGTGGGAACCTGGGGAGGGGGTGTGTGACAGAAAACTGTGCCTGTGACAGGGACTGTTTTGGAGTTTTACATCAGTCAAGAACTTGAATGTAACTGATCCATGCAGCAGAGACGAAGTTTGGGATAGCTGAGTGCTCTAAAACCAAGAATGCTGGATGAGATTCACGTTTTCTTTTCCCAATAATCTTTCTGGGGTTTCTTGGTGTGATACAATGGCCTTAGTGGGAGAGAAAAAAAACCAAAACCCTCCTTTACTTCAATAATCTGTCAGGATTTGCTCATTTTCCTGAGGGGAAAATGAGCAAATCCTGACAGATTTGTATTTCTAGTGATTATGTGATAGGGATTTGGTTATTTTTCCTCATGTTTCTGAATGAATTGAAGGCTTCTGCAGTATATTATAAGTTATACAGTTCACTTGTCCTCATTGTCCTCTAAAAGACAATTCCCAGTCCTCTGGTACTTGTGCTGTAGGGAAGACTGACTTTTTAATTCTAACCATGTTTATTTCTGTAACTAATACTTCTGAACGGTGGTTCTTTAGCCCCTGAGATATGTGGCCTGTGGGAAAGTGGACTTCCCCAAGCAGCCAGCACAGGTGAGCTGAGTTGGCTGGGGCTGTTTCCACACCACCTGACATCAATGAGCTCCTATAAAAGGGGCTGGTGGGACAGAGGAAGGTGTTGGTGCAGTTGGTCCTTGTGTTGGTGTGGTGGTCTGTAGTAGCATCTCTTTGGTTGGTAAAGTACTCTGTGTTATCACTGGGTGTGTTTGTTATTGTTCTTCTCTCAAAGTGTTTATCAGTCTCTTATCCCATCCTGTCGGGTTTTGTTTGTTTTTTTCCTTTGTTAGAGAGTTGAGTGGGCAGCTCATGGTGCTCAGTAGCTGCTTGAGGCTGAACCCTTCTGCTTCAAAAGCAGTTGAAATTTCAAGTCCAAATTGCCTGTTGGGAAAAGTGACTGGATGTTCTGTCCCTTGAACAGTGCCCCAGTGCTGTCTTGTGAGCAGTGTTATGTGCCAAAATTATGCTGGAGATTATGCTAATGACCAAATAACACAGATAATTGTGGCTCAGTATCCTGATGCTGTTTAATGTACTAGTGCTGAAGTAGTACTATCGGTGTGACTTCAGGGGGTGGACTACAGTATTTAATTGCTCCTTCTGATGTGCTCTGTGTTATGAAGTCCATCATACAATAGTAATGACTCTTGGAAAAAAACAGCAACACAGGATCTAGGTAATATGAAATAAAAATATTTTCAAGTGGTATGCTCTAGGGCAGACAATAAACCAATCCCATCATGGAAGAGCTGGAGGCACATTGATCAATTTAGGAAATGATCTTGAAACTACCTGAAGGCAAGAGAAATTTAAAATGTGTTGTACCTGTGTTAGTGCAAACCTAGACCTAGTGGTTCTACATATCTCTGTTCGCTTGGTTTTAAATGAATTAAACTGTGGAAGTCTTGGGACACAAGTTAATTT
Source organism: Heliornis fulica (assembly GCA_013399135.1). Classification (NCBI taxonomy): domain Eukaryota; kingdom Metazoa; phylum Chordata; class Aves; order Gruiformes; family Heliornithidae; genus Heliornis; species Heliornis fulica. The sequence continues at coordinate 323,684 of VXBZ01011704.1, read as the reverse complement.
CTACTTAGTTTGTGCTATTACATAGTTGAATTTAAGAATCAAATATAGTTGTATGTATGTTCACTCACTGATCAAAAGTTCATGATACTTTTCCATTATAATAAAGTGGTTTTTAGATCACTACCTGTAGTAGTAATACTACTTACCTGCTGTAGGTAATATCAATAATGTTTTACTTGTTTAGGAGGCAGGTTTGTAAGAGCTAGAGAGCCATGAAGTAGCACATCAACAAAACTAGATGGAAACCGTAGAAGTTTGTTTCAGAAATTCAGTAGTGACTATAAACCTGCTTGTAAATACTCTGTCTTCTTGGTAATTTCCTCCTTTAAAGAATGAGTGCAGGTGCTGCTAATTTATTCTGAAATCATTCTCTGCTTACTGAACTGAAACAGGATCTGAAGGCAAGACATTGGACTTGAAACACATCCCTGTTTTCAATATCACAGAATCAGTACGTTGGAAAAGACCATTAAGGCCATCAATTTGAACTGTACCTCTCCCCTGTGATGAGCTCTATGATGCCATCTCTGAAGCGCAGCTTGAAGATTGGCACCATTTAGTTAATTTAGAGCAACATAAACTATATTTAAATTAGTAAACAAATGAAGATGATATTCTTGTGACTGTCACATCTGCTGGTTTTGTTGATTATAATAATCATGGAAAATCACTTTTCCACACCATTGTAAACAGCTTCCTTCCCATCTGTTTATACACACATCTCTACAAATTGATCTGGAGGGTAATACTACACAGTCCAGTGCTTGGTTGTTTCTGTAGATACTTATTGATTTTTCATAGACTCACTGGAAAGCACTGAGCCCACCTGTGGCATTTAAAGTACCTAATGAAAGTGGTGCTAATATATGAAATGCTGCTCACTTACTTAGGCTTCTGCCAGACATGGAGCCTAAGGTCTTCAAAATTTGGTGTAATTTCTGTCAGGCAGAGCCCACAATGTCTTTTTCTGTTCAAGTGCCGGTTTTACTATCCTTTAGACATGTGCATGTTTCTCAGGTGTGTGAAATGGGCCTCCAAAATAAGAGGGCATGGACCGTCTAGGAACAGAAAGTGTTGCTGTCTCAAACAGTGTTTCTGAAGCAGATGGATCAAGAACCAATTTATGGATGCTGATTTGTTTCATACCTTTGTCAAAATGAAATTTTTGGAGCCCGAGCAAGCTTTGTGTAGGCAATCCTGAATTTTATGGATACAGGTGGGATGAATTTTCATCTGTCTTTTAGTATAGTTAAGAACTGAATACACAACACCTAGATCACAGATATCCTGGGGATTCATGGTTTTACCTGGAATTTGCTGGTTTCTGAAGTTTCTGCTGTAATTGTGTTCTGGGTGTGTACCCTTTACTGTCAATGTGTGATGAAAGGTGTAAATAACATGAATCTGCAGTGACAATTTGGAGTCATCTCATTTCAGAAAAATGGCTAAAGAGATCTAAAGCAGTAAATAAATGTTCACTGAGGGAATGGGATGCATGTCCCTCCTGAAAATGAGTAGCACTTAAAGATTTGATTTTCCAAACTGTCATCATATTCTTTCTGCTCTCATTTCATTCTGCCAGTGGTTTTCCAGTCATTACCTTCAGACTTTGTCCAGTGAGAGTCTGCTGAACTGATGGGCTTCCACAAGCCTGTCCTTGTGGATTTGCCTTGAGATGGAGGGAGCTTTCACCCTGTTCTCTCCACCCGTTTTGTCCTGCAGCTGCAGAGTCTCCCTGGGGACATTGGCAGTCGTTTTGCAGTTGTACAAAGTTGGCAATTGACCTTCCTTTCTTAACCAGGGCAATCATTATTTCACAGGAGATGAGAATGCATGTACAGATCCACATGCTCACAATGTTGTGTCACTCCTGTATTTCTACTTCTACAAAGCTCTAAAATTTGCTATTCTTTTGAGCTGCTTATTGCCAGGAATACAAGCTAAAATTATGCAAGAGCTGATTGTTGCTGTAGATGACATGCTTTGATACCTGGAAAAATGTATTTAGCAGATGTTATTTAAAGCTCCTGTGGAGCCCTTCCATGTCCAGAAAACAGTCCTACTTCTCAGTTATCTTTCACTTCTACGAGCGGCTGACAAGCACTATTAAATTGTTACATCAGTGGTTTTTATTCTTACTGGCAAAGGCTCAACATGCTGATGAAAATGAAATGAGGCTGCCTGGCTTATCCCTAGAATGGAGAAAGTGCTAAATTAGGTATCTCCAGTTTCTGGAAAGATAAAATATTTCCTGGGTTGCTCTATGAGAAAAACAGTCCATTGGTGTTCAATGGACCACCTTCAACACTAGCTATCACTTAAAAATTATGTATGGGGATAATCAGGTAAAAGAAACTGATTTCTCAATGCATGTAGTTACTTTTTAAAAGCATTTAGGACATTTTAAAACTTTTTGGATTTCAGATATATTTTGCAAGTATTTAGTAATTTTAAAAAGTTAAAAATAATACATAGGGTTTGTACTATTTGTCAGGGTTTTTGTTTTTGCAGTATCTTTAGACAACTCTATCTGCATCTATCTGCATCATGTTTTCAGTATATTAGGTTTTTAAAAATTGTCAAAATGGAAATTCTTGACTATTAAGCAACATTTAGTCCTATATTCCAACCTGTGTTGTGCTTGTACTATAGATTTTTTTAATAAAAATTTTAGTCCAGAATGAGGCAAAATGGATACATTATTAGACAGATTATCTCTGTCTCTCTGAAATCGAACATCCATCAGAGCATCATGAATATCTTTGAAACTGGATCAAATTAAATCTAGTGTGGGATACTTCTCTTTCTCATATTTACTTCCATTCATGGTATCTCCAGTTTAGTTTTCTGGTGGATGGATCTTTGACTAAGTGCAGTAAATAAAAATTGCAGAGGTACATTTATAAAGTCAGTTAAGTCAGGATATTAAAACAACTGTTCTACACAGTATTTTTTGCTCATATCTTCCACTGAATGATACCACTAAATTTTTATCCTAGATGGTAATCTCATGTGTGAGGTGTAATCTCATAACCTAGGGTGGTAAAATGTAATCTGGATGTTAGATGTGAGAAATGTATTGTTATTGACAACAAAAACTTGAAAAAGACCATTTTGCATCATGAAAAACCACTATTTTGTGTTTGAAATTTTTTTTAGCATACAGTTTTGCTCAGAATATTTCAATTGAAGAAAGACATAATAGTAAGATTAACAGCTCTCAACAACTCCTATTCTTCTCTTCAAAATATGGGTTACAGGATTAAAAAAAATGGGAATGTTGTAAATAGTTAATCTCATAAATCACAGAATGTCAGGAGTTGGAAGGGACCTCGAAAGACCATCCAGTCCCCCCTGCCTGAGTAGGATCACCTAGATTAGATCACACAGGAACATGTCCAGATTGGTTTTGAATGTCTGCAGAGAAGGAGACTCAACAAACCTGTCCCAAGGCTCTGTCATCCTCACAGTGAAACAGTGTTTTGTTACTTTTACATGGAACTTCCTCTGCTCCAGCTTGGACCCATTGTCCCTTGATGTCCCTCACTGGCTAACTTGGAGAAGAGCCTGACTCTGTTTAGGTGACACTCACCCTTTGTATATTTATAGACATTAATGAGGTCACCCCTCAGTCTGCTCTTCTCCAAGCTGAAGAGACCCAGCTCCCTCAGCCTGTCCTCCGAAGGAAGGTGTTCCACTCCATCTTGGTGGTCCTGCACTGGACTCTCTCAAGGAGTCGTATGCCCTTCTGGAACTGAGGGGTCCAGAACTGGACACAATACCTCAGGTGAGGTCTCACCAGGGCAGAGTATAGGGGGAGAAGGACCTCTCTTGACCTGCTGCCCACCCCCCTTCTAATACACCCCAGGATGCCATTGGCCTTCCTCGCCATGAGGGCACACTGCTGGCTCGTGGTCATCTTGCTGTCCCCAAGGTCCCTCTCACCTTCACTACTCCCCAACAGGCAAGTCCTCAAGCTATACTGGTACCTGCGGTTGTTTCTCCCCAGATGCAATACCCTACACTTGTCCTTGTTAAATCTCATTAAATCTCCCCCTTCCCAGCTCTGCAGCCTGTCTAAATCCTGTTGAATGACAGCACAACCTTCTGGGGTGTCACACCCCTCTCAGCTTTGTGTCATCAGCAAACTTGCTGACTGTGCACTCTATTCCCTCACCCAGGTCATCAATGAAGACACTGAGCAATAATATTGAACAATAATTTTTTCCCAAGTTGGCTCCATCATAATTTAGCTTCCATTAATGCTTTGCACTGTGAACTAATCACTTGGGTTTTTTTAGTGCTGAGAGTGGAACTTATTGAAACTTGCAAATACACAGCCTAAAAGATGGTATTGGTGATTTGCAATAAGAAATTAATAGATTTAAATAATTCTGAAGGGATTACCAAAACACTTGAACATAAAACTTCTATCCTTTGAAAAGGTGAATAATAGTAAAAACCTAGAAATTTTCTAGATAATAGTTTATATTCCAGTGCCGTTCTTGGTGTTGACATTATTAATATGTTATACACATATGCAATGCAATTATCTGTTGTCTTAGTAACCATATACATTACATTGGTAACATAGCAACATGAGTGAACATTAGTTTATGACCTTGAAGCTTCTCACTCAAATATTCAAGTGAGTAAGGTCTGAAGGAAAGTAATTTTTTTGTTCATCAACAAAACATGAATTTTGGAATTTTATTCCTGGAAATAGAGAAATAGAACTTTTAATTTATCTATTTTCTCCCCCCATTGTTGCCATAATTTGCATTATAAATTATTGCAATTATTTTCATTGCTCATCTCCTGCCCCTCATCTAGGATGAAAGTGCATTACCAAAAGGTAAAATTTTCTGACTCTTTTCTGAAGAAACAATATATAGAAATCACTGGAACAAAATAGGCAAGCTATATTTTGAGCAATATTATCTATGGCTTTCAATTGCCCAATAGCCAAATGGCATTATCAGGATAGTGGAAGAGAACCATGTCAGAGTTTGGAATAATGGCTTTTTCAAGCCATAGATAATTTAAGACAGTGGTGACAACATAGCAAAACAAATATATTGCTATCAATAGAATATGAACTTGTATTTCCATGATACTCTGCCCTTGAGCTTTGTGGTGTGATTTACAAACAGTGCTTGATTTAGGCATGGGCAGAACTCTGATTTTTTTTTTAGAGGCTTGGGACTAGAGTTGGGAAATCATCTGTATTTAGAACCATGAATATTATGTTTTTGAAATTCAGCATTACTCAAGCATATGCTTAAAGCTAAATACATTCTTAAATGCTGATCAGAATAGAGATGAACTTGTGAATACAGGGACATCACTTCATGAGCCAGGGACAAAGACCAGAGAACTTAAGTGCGAGTCCTTTGCTCTTCTGTACAACTGTTCTCATTGGTGTCATTAATGCTTTATGCCACAAGCTCACATGTCCTGTCCATGTGAGGCTGTCTAAACAAAGATTGGAAGACTTGAAATAGCACACAGAACCCAAAGGAATGGTAAAATAACTGTGACAGATCACTATTTATACAAATTCTTATTGCTCAGTATTTTAGTGATTTAATTTCTGCATATGCAAACCACATTGGCTTTCCTTTGTTCCTCATGAGATCACCATTACTGAGCTCTCTATTAAACTGAAGCAAGTTTCCATCTGTGTAAAATTACACATTCAAGTAGGTGTGAATTCCAAAGGAAATGACTTACTTTAACTGCAGTCCCCTTTTGGCACAATGTTCTCATTTAATTCTTTTCATTCTCTATTTTAATGCTTGATGCTGAGTGGGGTTAGAGATAGTATGTGAAACTTGTTATTTGGGTAGCTGTGAAAAGTATCTATGGAGTTACATCCAATTTTTACTTTACTAGGAAAAGAGTGTGTATAGCAGCAAGGCCCATGCCACATTTAGAATCGCCTTATCGTGAAGTTCACCCAGCTGGAAGGATTTTTAATACAAATTTTATTACAATATGATCAATTATTTACATTTTTGTTGAGTCTTTGTATCATACCTATAAGCATATTGGCTCTGAGACACCAAACTCCTTTTCTTCTTCCCCTATACAAGGTTTGTTACTGCTATGGCCTTCTGTGACTGTGACCATAGTAGCCAGAGAAATAAGGCAGTCTGTAGTATAGAGGCACATTCTCACTGTATACTCCATTTTTATGAATTAAGGTTGATATTCAAATGTTGGAGTCCTTGCTCAGCTGGTGTGCTGTGGTTTCACAATGTGCAATCCATTGCAGCTCTGTTGAGTGAAAAAGTGACGTTAGTGGAGGCAGACTGAATCCAGGAGCATGCCAGTGCCACAGTGAAGTCAAGGAGAGCTGCTTTTATATCTACTCCTGAGAAGGAGAAATTAGTTTCTCAGCTTTGCAGAAACTTGAATTGCTTAACCATATTTCCTTAAAAGTTTGCTGTTATTTAGGGAGTTGCCATTGCCAGAAAGAAAAAGCAAATCTTAGCCTAATTTGTTTGGAAGACCTTAGAGCCCATTCTATCTCCTAAAACTAATGCTGAGTTATCCTCTGGGACAGGATCTATTTATTACCTGTGCTGACTTCACAAGATGAGGTGAAGCCACCTGGCTCTTAGAGATATGTTAATGTTTAAACTGCTACTACGAAACATTTTTCTCACATCAAAGAGCATCAGTCAAGGGCTTAGTACCAAATACCCCATTTTTAGAAAAGTAGGCAAGTGATACGATATAGCTGCTTAGCACCAGGGACATCATTCATTACAAGGTTACCCTCACATCCTCCTGTACAGTAGAGTGATTGACAAGGGCAGAAATAACAAAGTTAGAGCAGGGCCAACTTTGGGTTTTTTTTCCCACTCCTCAGTACCCTCCAAGCCATGCCTTCAGTTAGCTTTTGAAATCATTCAGATTGACAAAATGGTGCATGGATGGAGAGTAAAACCAAAGCTTCTTTAGACTGTAGGTCATAGAGGTATAGGATGTTGCAAACAGCTATTTCACTGGGGCTCATCTTAACTGCCTGAAAACCAGAACTTCTGTTATGTGCTTGTCCTGCTAAGAGTATCCAACAACTTTATGACAGTGTCTTCTCTAAACAATTGTGAGCTTTTAAAAGCAGGATGCGTATAGCTTTCTCAGCACATCATAGCTCAGTGCCACAGATGAGCTGCTAAAGATGAGCTTTCCTGAAGGAAGAGGAATTTCAGCCCTGTTAGAGTGGTGCAACCTCAGGCCAAGGAGAATTTAGCTGCTTTTTGGCAGCTACTTGTCCATCCCTTAGACAAATCTAGAATCGGGGTACAGCTGACCTTCCAGTACAACCCTTAAGCAAAGCTGTTTTATTTTAGCTACATAAGGAGAGATCAGTCCCCATTAAATCACATAGGTCCAGCCTGTCAAATCTGTTGTACCATGTGTGCATAAACATGTTAAGAAAACTATAATCCACATACAATTTATTGATTGGGATATTTTTTTACACAAATAGGATGAAACCGAGAAGAGTTTTCAGAAGAGTTTCAGGGTTAAAGGCTGAGTTACTACAGGTTTCTGCTCATTTCAGTATTCTCTAGTCTGTTGAGAGACAGGGGTTTAAGAGCTATACAGAGCTGAGTTTTATTGACTGTCAGCAGGTTCAACCAAAGGAAGGAAACAGTGTGAGCAAATTTTCACAGGGTGATGTCTAGCAGCTCTGAGCAGCAGTGAAAGATAAATGGAGGTGTCGTGAATGGTAGGTTCATTAGATGATACACGGTTGTGTAGGACTTGAAAGAGGTGGGCCAAGTTCATCTTTTCTGTGTGACCTTGGGCAACGTATTCATGGTGTCACGGAGTAGCCAAAGTCTGATTTACCTGCCTACCTCTTTCTATTTAATAAGCAGGGACTTACCTTCCAAACAAGTTGTCGAATTTGGGCTTTAAGTGAACTCCTTTCAGTCAGTCCAGAATTTCCTTTCAGTCCATTCAGTCTTGTTGTTTCTAGGCTTGTATCTTGATGTGCAAAGTGCTTCATACTTCAGTCCAGATACTTGATCTCACCCTGGTTTCTTCTGATGTTTTTGGAGAGAGACCAGCCACATCTGAAGTGTACCTAGATTTTCTTTCAGCAAAACAAAAAGCGATCAGCATCGCGGGGCCTTCTCTGCCAGTATGAAGGTCATGTGGGGGGGAGGTTCTTTCTCCTAGCTATATGATCTGCCTGGAGTTATTTTTATACATGGTCTGCTTCTTATTGCTTCCCAGATGAAATTTGAAAGATGTCCCACAGCCTCCCTCAGCCCTGGTACCCCAGGGGGCTGTTCTTTGTCACACACTTCTTCCCTGGAGCTCTTTGGCCTTTACCACATACAGTTTCCCATCACTCAAGCCAAAACACGTCAAGCAGCGGTCACTGAGCTACAGTTCAAAGGTGGTGCTTTCTCCTAGTAATGGCAAAAAGCATGTTTTCTGGTCCTGATGCAGAGCTGAGATTCTTCCTAAAGTGTCAGTTCTGATCAGAAATTGGAAAATGTTCTCAGCTGTTGTACATTACCCATAGCCTCTCTGCTACCCTTCCCTCCTTTATGGAATACCTTGGTGACAGTGATAAGTAGCAAAGACACATGAAAACTAAATGGACATATCTTGAGTTATTTGCTAGAAGTTAAAAGGTAAATGTTAAAAGATTTATATTTTAAATGTTTTTTACTGGCCTTTACTAATAATTCATAAGCATGTATCTACCAAAGTCTGACACGCTTTGTTTCCTAGCTATATTGGGTCATTTCTGATATGCTGAATATTAAACAGCAAACATTATTTTAACCAGAAACCAAGCTCTTGTCAAATAATGTGTAACAAGCAACACACAGGTTCAGTGGACCTATAATAATGTATGTCCACACCTGTAACTAGTTAGGTGACCATGAATTTGTAAAATTTCTAGGGATTGAGTTAGGTTATTGTATTTCTCAGTGTATGATTTTTATAAAATATTTTCCACTTTTAAGGGCCTTTGCAATATCAAAACATTTAAAATGGTAAAATCAAGCTAAAATTTGACTGCAAGAAGACTTGCTTTTTTTTTTAACCTGACACTCAATTAACATATAGATACTGTCCTTACCATTGCTATTTACATTTTTTTTTTCCCCAACCTATTTTACATTTCCAATTTGCATTTACTTGTGAAGAGAAGCCAAAGGAAGTGTGTATAATATTACACTGTAAAGGCAGAGCTCCTTGCCTGTGCTCAGCCAATCCACAGACTCACAGCTCTGATGGCTGTAGCAGAAGGTCAGATCTGATGCTGCAAGGAATCAGACCCAGAATTTGTAAGTATTGTGATCTGTTGGGTATATTTCATTGAAAGCTGGGTTCTTAGCCTGTGTTCTTTTGATAGCCTTAACCTTAGAGATCCCAAATGTTGCAGCACCATTTGAACTGATTTCCCTTGATAAATTTAATTTTTACAGTCTGAGCGTATGGGCGGTTCTTAGTCACACACCAAAGCCCTACACCTAACACTGCTGTGGTTCACTCAGAAGTGAAAATGAATGATTTCATACTTAGATAATATAAATGATGTAATCAGCTTCAAGATAAAGAAAAGCTTCTGGCAATGTTTTATATTATTATTACAAATGGCAATTGAAATTGAACCTAAAATAGACAGTACAGCCCTTCAGACATCTTGCTGTACTCTACCACTGAAACACTTAGTGCTAATAACATTTGATTAGGAAAACAGTATTGCATTTGACATGCTACTTACAGTGTTAGAAGGAGCTCCCTGGAACATACCCAAGAAAACAGGATATTGCCAATCTCTTTTAACTCCATTTAATAAAAGAAAATTGTCTCGTGTTACAGGCGCCAGAGATGCATCAATACAGATGCCACTACAGAATAAGCTGTCACTGATTATCACTACCTTTAATCTATCTTATTAATGAAATCATTAGTTATTTTCATGTCAGCTGAGACAGAACTATGGCAACCTTTATTATTTGACATTGATCAGGAGAGCGTTCATGTCCCAGAAATCGATGAGTAATGAGATGATCTTCTAAAAATTCTGGGTAGTGCTAAGAGCAACGAGGTATGTCAAGATCTTAATAGGCACTTGTAATGCCTGCAAATAAAAGAACAAATACAAAAAGAAGTAAAATACACAGAGAAAATTGTAAAAAAAGATGTCATTTCCCACTCTAGTTTATGTTCTTTACTATAAATGTTCATGTATTTTCAATATTATTCTATTAAGCTCATAGTAAGGATGAGCACACCGTGAGTCATGCATCTCTCACTTTAAATAACTATGTGGTCCCTATTGGAGCAAGTTAGTTACCATCTAAAGCTCAGAATGATATGATTTTCTGTACAAAAATAGTCTTTTTTTGTTGTTCTTTGTGGGCAGAGGTAAAAACTGACCTTCAGAAACATTGAAGTGTGTTAGTATTATCTACCTGTTACTCTTTCAAATATCAAGTGAGAAAGCTCAATCTTCTAAACACTCCAAATTACTTGAGGTAATTGCTTTTTTTGTTGTTCTAAGCATGTGTCAAAGCATGAATGAATTGGTTGAGTTTTTCATGTATTTTCATATCAAAATGCCAATTTAACCCATTTTCTCATTTCATTGTCTGGTACCTCTGGGAAGTAAAATGGCATGAATTTATGATCACAGGTTTATGGTATATCATTAGCAGAGCTGTTCTGTTTCATGGGTCCCGTACTATTAACTCAAATAAGGCAAGGTAGACAGATTTCACCTTGTTTGACAAGTTATTATTTCTTGTATGTGTTTTCAGTCATACTGGAAGAAGCAGAAGCCTAAGAGGTGTGAACTTAATCTGAAATACTGTGTTCAGTTCTGGGGCCCTCTGTTCCAGATGGTCATAGAACTTGAAAGAGCCCAGTGCAGGTCCACAAGATCGAGTGGAACACCTTCCTTATGAGGACAGACTGAGGGAGATAGGTCTCTTCAGCTTGGAGAAGAGGAGACTGACGGGAGACCTCATTAATGTCTATAAATATGCAAAAGGTGAGTGTCAGGAGGATGGATCCAGGCTCTTCTCAGTGATGGCCAGTGATGGGACAAGGGGAAATGGGTCCAAGCTGGAGCAGAGGTGGTTCCATGTGAATTTAAGGAAAAATGTTTTCACTGTGAGGCTGCCCAGAGAGTTTGTGGAGTCTCCTTCTCTGGAGACATTCAAGACCAATCTGGATGCATTCCTGTGAGATTTAATCTAGGTGATCCTGCTCAGGCAGGGAGGTTGGACTAGGTGATCTTTTGAGGTCCCTTCCAACTCCTAATATCCTGTGATTCTGTGAGGTGTGAACTTTGGAAGAGTAAATGTAACTTATATTTACATAACCTAAATGTGAGTTACACCTGTTTGTTTGGTGAAGGTTCCTAAGAGAGCATAAGAGATGCTGAGAAGGTGGAGATACTTCTCATGCCTTCTTTGCTTCAGTCTTCACTTCAAAGACTCCTTCTTGGGTCTCCTGGACCCTGGAAGGAAGAAAGATAGTTTTGGAATTGGAGAACTTGCCCCTGGTTGAGGAGGAGGTGGTCTAGGAGCGTCTAGGTGGGATCAGTGCCCATAAATTCATGGTCCCTGGTGGGATGCATCCATGTTTGCTGAGGGAGCTGGGGGATTGTTGAGCTGCTCTCTGTCATGTTTTACAGGCCTTGGAGAACAGGAGAAGTGCCTGAGAACTGAAGGTTAGCCAGTGTCACTCTGGTCTTCGAAAAGGGCAAGAAGGAGGATGCCAGTAATTACAGGCCAGTCAGTCTCACCTCTGTTTCTGGAAAGGTGATGGAACAGCTTGTTCTGGATGCCATCTCCAAGCTAGGGTGAAAAGAAGGTTCTAATGAGTAGTCATCATCGATTCACCAAAGGGAAATTGTGCTGGACCAAACCTGTAACCTTCTATGAAGTCATCACCAGCTGGGTGGATGGAGGGAGAGCAGTGGATGTCATCTACCTTGACTTCAGCAAGGTTTTTGATACTGTCTCCCGTGACATCCTGATAACAAGGCTGAGAAAGTGTGGGATAGATGAGTGGAGGGTGAGATGCTCCACTGATGGGCCAGACCCAGAGGGTGGTGATCAGTGGAGCAGAGACTGGCTAGAGACCTGTGACTAGTGGTGACACCAGGGGGTTGGTGTTGGGTCTGGTCTTGTTTAACATCTTCATTGATGAGCTTGATGAGGGAATAGTGTCCACCCTCAGCAAGTATGCTGATGAGCAAGATCTGGGAGGAGTGTTAGACACATAGGAATATTGCACTGCCAATCAGTGAGCCCTGGACATGCTGGAGAGCTGGGCAGTGAGGAACTAGATGAGGTTCAATAACAGCAAGTGTAGGGTCTGGCACCTGGGAAGGAACAACCACAGGTATCAAGACAGGCTGGGGGATGACAGGCTAGAGAATGATGGATGACAGGCTAGGGGAGGACCTTCTCTGCTCTGTGGAGAAGGACCTGGGGGTTCTGGTGGATGACAGGTTGACCATGGGGCAGGGGGCTTGGACTTGATGCTCTCTGGAGGTCCCAACCCCTACAATTCTGTGATTATCTCCTTTTGCAGATTTAAATACACCTTCAAGCTTATTTTAGGATATATGCCCAAGACTACCACTGTCTGGTACACAGAGAAAATCATGACATGACTTCCCACCGTGCTGCTGTCTATTGAAATGTGTATTTCTGCAGGGCATGGGCCCAGGCAGACCTTTGGTGTTGCATAACCTAAGTGAAAGGTGGTAACATCGTGCATGCTAGGACCAGCAATTCATAGAGTGCTTGATGGTGAACCTGAGATAAATCTCAGTTCCTCCTTGCTCTGCACAGGAGTTTCTACGAAGAAAGCAAGACCTGGCTTGGTTCTCTTATTCCCCTACAGGGAGATGCCTGATATTGCCTGGAAGCAGGTAGAATAAAACACTTTAAATGCATGTCACAGGCAAGGTTGGAAAGCAGGGTAGTAGAGTCAATGCTGCTATAATTACACTCATAATAGTGCCAGTGGTGGAGGCAGACACGGACGTTGGAAGTGCAATTACGGCAGTGGCTGCGGCGATAACAAAGGCAGTGGAGCAGCAGGCACATACTTGGGTTTCTTTCCTTCCTTTAAACTGAGCCATCAAAAGAAAGAAATGGCAATTTTTCTAAGGAGAAGAAAAACATTTTGATTTTAATCACACATCCTTCTGCCTCTTTCCCCGTCCTTAAAATACACTGCTGGGCAGAAAACAATGTTAAATCCAGAGAGGCTGGTTTGGGGTTTTTCTTTTGTTGTTGTTTGGTTTTGGTGTTGTTTTTCTTTTTTTAACTAGACTATAGCAAATTCTACAGAAACTAGCAGGAAATACAGAGAACTTTTATTTAGTTAACCCAATTTTTGCTTTTAAGGAGATTACCATGCTGTGTCAGTTCACTGTCTCGATTTGGGTGAGACAGACACACAGCAAGGCACTCTTTGGCCATTGATATATTGGGTCTGTGTTAATGGCTTGCTCACTTCAGGAATTTTCTTTTAACCAATTTCTCTGGCTGCCCTCTTTACTGTTTTAGACTGAACTGTCAGAGCCTGAAACAGTTATTCCTTCGAGGGCAAACAAACCTTGGGAAGAGGAATACACAAAGTCCAGAAGCTCAAAGGAAGAGTAAGAATATACACAAATACTTCCTATGTTCCTGTGGAATTACTCTGAACGAGCACTGATGCCAAAACATGCCATAATCAGCAGTTTACCACAGAAGCAGCAGCCTGCTGCTTCTTTATGTTGAACATTAAGAGCAAGAAATTGTTTTCACTGGGCACCATTTCTATAGTAGAAACTCTTTAGTAAGGGATTGTTAGCAACTTCTATACTTGGGAAAGAGGTAAAGTCAGAGAAGTTGATTTTTCTAAGAAATGTGTTTTAGGAGCTGACAGATCATTTTCCCCATTTTTTTTTTTTT
>VXBZ01011704.1:203412-309681 GCA_013399135.1 Heliornis fulica | reverse complement strand
TACCTAAGAAAAAAAAAAAAAAAAAGTCAACCAAATAAACTCAGTCTGATTCATTTCAATTAACTATGGAAAACTAGCACTTCCTTAAAGACATGAGAGAAGTTACAGCTGAGCATCTGCTATAAATCACAGCTGAAGAGCAAGGCCATGGCAAGCTGCAGAGATTTAGCAACCTGTCTATGGGTACCTTGTAGTAGCATTGTAAATGCAGCTGATACAATCAATCTCACTTAGATTTTTCTTTTAAAGCAGTTTGACATGAAAGTTTAATGAGAGATGTTTGTGGTTGCTTGATTAAGTATCATAGCACCTTGTAGCAAAGCCAGCAGGACTTGTTGGCTTGAGTGATTAAGGATGTAGTTGTGGAAATGATGGGACTCCAAATTGTAGTCTTTCTCTGGATTTTTCAAAGTCTGATCTCTCCAGCAGATATTTAACTTATCTCTATGGTTTGTGGTTAAAATGTGGTGTTCAAGAATCCTGTGGTCCCGGAGTTTGTCCTTCTTGGGAGGTCTGTAAGTCTTCATAAGCACAACTGGCTTTTAGGAAGAGGATATTTTGAACTGGGATTTGGTTGCCAATATAGTCTGAATAGGCTTTTGGATTTTTTTCTCCATCAAAGGAAACTTACAGCTGAAAAGCAAGTCAGCGTACTGAAAGGTATGTTTTTCAGATGTTAAGATTATTAATCAAATGAATGTTTATTTCCACTTTGGAACATGTGTATTGATTAACTTTAGGATTTGTGTGAAAGTGGACTGATATTTGTGTTTCTGTTGCTTAATGCTAAAATAAATAAAGACACCAATGATATAGTGTTTAAGGGATATCTGAGAAATAACATACAGTATAGGTGAGAGTAGGATAAGTCAATTTTCATTCCTGACATTTAAAAAACCTAGTAAAATAATTCTTAAAATATTATTTTTTCCTAGGGATTTTTGTCTAAGTTGTCTGAAATTTTTCTGTGGCAGAGAAATCTAATTTAAAAATCACTTTGTCAGAAGAGTGGGAGGGAAAGATGTCATTCTTACTCCATTTAAAATTATCTTTATTTTTAACACCACAAAAGATAAATTGACAGAAATAGGAAGAAAAGGAATTACACACAACAATTTTTAAAGGAAAAGAGTGATGGAAAGTAAGGTGGAAAATTAAAAATCTGATGTTAAAGACTCCCTATGTGAGTCGTACACAAACCTGTTCCAGTAACAGAGAATGGTCAAGCAAGGATTATCCTTGCTGGCACAGTTCTGTGATTGGGTAGATCAATATACCTGTGATTAATTCACTGAAATCAGTTAGAAGTTGTAAATGCTTAAGTGGTACAATTCATTGACATTAATCATATAATGATTTGAAATGGATTGCAAAACCAGCTGCTTTGACAAATTCTTATCCTTTGTGTTTAACAGTAACATTGCCACAGCATCACAGTACTTGAACTAATGGTGTACTTTTAAAAAGTATCATCAGATTTATTTTATGATCGGTGTTTCTATGTACAGTGTGTACTCTACTGAAGGCACTCTGATACACTTCTTATGAACATTAGAACTAGCCCTGGACTGCCACTGAAGGTAACACAGATGCTTTCAAAGCTGAACTTCAGGCATTAGAGAGACCTGGCATTTGAACTGCTCAGTCTTTATCTGTTCCTCTTTTTCAGAACCTTGATATGCAATGCCAATGCACAACTTCATTCTGCTCTTCAGATATCTCAATGTGAAATTGATAGTATGAAATTCTAGAGGTGGACATCTGGGTCTGAAGTCCCATACTTCCCAATAAGGTGACAGAATTATGGAAATCCCTGAGTTTGATTGGGTTAAGGTGACATAAGCGTGCTTAGGACTCCAAAAGAGTGTGTGAGGAGGGTAATGAGGTATGGGAGGAGAAAGATGTTTAACTATGGATGGCACCCAAACTGGACCTTGGCTGTGAGGATTTAGAGGCTAGTTAATCATCATGCTTCACTGGAAGAGGTAAACAGTGGCCTGGAGTTTTGTAGAACTGGCCGGAGAAGGCTGTGTAGACAGCAAATGGTCCAAGGAGATCAATTCAGCCACTCCTTTATTTCAGGGTGTACAGAGAAGGATCAGCTTAATGTGGGATTAGACAGTTGTTCGTGTCACATAATGAGTGGTAAATGACTGATAGAATTGTTTTGAAAATGTTGATCAAAAAGGACTTTTCTCCAATGAAAAAACAAGCATGTACCTTGAACAAAGTGTCTGGTGGTTCCAAAGGAAAATGAAAAGCATTTGGTGTAATTACCAGAGGGTAGAAGCTTATTAATGTTCTTTGTAAAGTGGGTAAGATTGATCCTCAGCAGATTCCCTCCAACTGGATGATCTTAAAGAGGCTCATTCTGTGAAGAGATGGGGTTCTGGCATTTGTTGTGTCTCTCTTTCTGCTCATTCAGCTGTAATTTGAGAATTCACAGAGAATATTGCATGGTAAAGGAAAAAATTAGTTGTGAGCATTCACTGTCTTTGTTTGACCTGGTTTTACACAGGTTAAGTGAGGGTTAGGACTTACGTTGCATCTGGAGCAGGCCAAAAGTAGTTCACCTTGGTAGTAAATCACATAATCATAGAATCATGGAATGATTAGAGTTGGAAGCCACTCCCAGAGGTCATCCAGTCCAACCCCCCTGCAAGAAGTAGGGACACCCCCAACTACATCAGGTTGCTCAGGGCCTCGTCCAACCTGGCCTTGAATGTCTCCAGGGATGGGACATCCACCACCTCCCTGGGCAACCTGTTCCAGTGCTCTACAACTCTTACAGTAAAGAACTTTTTTCTAATATCCAATCTAAATCTCCCTCCCTCCATTTTGAAACCATTACCCCTTGTCCTGTTCCGGCTGTTTTCTTGTGGTGGATTTGCACCCACCTTTCTAGCCACTTCTTAAAGAAGCCATGTTGCAAACCCACCACGTTTCTATAAATAACCTTGTGTTACATGCTGTAAATATCACACATTTGTAAGGAACTTTTGGTCCCTTAAATGGATGAAATCTATGGAGAGAGGCACTAATATGAGTTCTGTAGAGAAAGCCAAGAGGAACATGTGTTTTCTGAAATTTCTTATCAGTAAAAAAAAGAAATCTTAATCCAGTAATGAATCTAATCTTGTTGTGAGGGGATCAGTCAAGATCTTCAGGCACAGATTTTAGCTGAGTGCAGATTTATGTGACTGTTTATGGGGACAAGAGGAAATAATTTCCAAATGCGTTTTTTTAGCTTGTTTTAATTACTTTTCTCTCCTTGCAGTGAATGCCAGGAGGAAGGGGCAAAGCCTATAGCTTTTGCCCTGTTCATCTAAATAGCCATTACTGCTTTATATGTCACATAACCAGCATGCCCCTGAAAGCAGGGGTTCCTGACAGAGAGCTTTATCAGTCCACTCATCTGAATCACAGGGCTTCCTATGGTTTTCCTAAGGGCAACATAGCTTATGCAAAGCATAAGAACACAGGGCTAAATATAGAACATAGTCTTAGCCTTGCTGTGTTTGCAACTTTTCTGGGGCTTTCCTTGTATGTGGTGTGCTGGACATGCTTTGGGGCATATTCTGTAGGGGAATATCTTTTCCTTTTGATTTTTTTACTCAGGGAATACTCTAACTGCTAGGACGATGTAGCAGTAATGAATGGGTCTGCTGCCAGTCCCTGCTGTGCCGATGAAGAGAAGCTTTTCTCTCAAAGACTGCCTGCGTGAAATAAAAAGAAAATGTGTTGGTAAAGTATAATTTGTGCAGATCTATCTAAATAATATCCACAGATAACTAAATTAAGACTGCCTGGACATAAAATTTTAATGTACAAAAAAGTAGGAAGAGGGAGTTCTGAGCACGTCATACTATGGATCAAAAATCTCATGTTATTGGCAGCAAAAACGCCACCAAGCTCCTTAGGAGAAATCATGAGCATGAAAACCCACACCTTAAACAGTTGGTGTACTGAGTAGTATTTCTGCTTGTATCTTGAGTAAAAGTTGTGTTGCAGATGCTGCCTCGAATGTTTTTGTGGTCCATGTGTCCAGAGAGGGGTATTACTTTTCAACGAGGCTGTTTGCTGATCCCTGTTGACATTTTTGACTACCCTGTGCAGTCTTCCTAAACCAGAAGGTTCTCTGTAATAGTTTTTGTATTTAAATGATTGCCTGGTTTTAGAATACTATTTCTTACCCCAAAGGAATGGTTGTTTTTCTTCTTTTAAGTAAAACTCATGTTATTAATCCAATCCATCTTTTTCTACCACCTTGTTTTTTCTCAAGCTCCTACATGCCCTTCTTGCTGGCTGCAGAAGGCTGAATTCTGCCTGTGTTTTGATGCAGTGTCGCTGGTTTCCACAGAAAGCGATCTGGTCCGTCCTTTAGAAGGAAAGGGAGCCCAGATGAGGCTGTTTGTCACCCTGCCCAGTTGTGTCTTGAAAACCTTCAGTGGCAGGGACTCTACTGTGTCCCTGGAGAAGGCTGTTCCAGTGATCAGTTGTTCTCACTGTGAAAACTTTCCTCCTAGGGCAGGGTCTTCAGCCCTTTGATTATCTTCACAGCCTTTCTGTAGACCCTCTCTAGTCTGTGATGCTCTGCTAACTCATGTTCAGCTGTTTGCCCACCAGGACCCCTGGGTCCCTTTCAGCAGGGCTGCTGCCTAATCACACAGATAAGAGCCTGTACCAGCATCTTTGGTTATTTTGTCCCAAAACCTCACAGTTTTTTCCTTAGACTTCATACTGGCCTTGCTCACTCTCTCTTTCAGCCTCTCTAAAAGATGCAGGTCCTGCATGCATTGCACAAATGCACTGACACTTCTTTGAGCATGCTGGGCACAGTCTGTTCTGTTAGGGAGAAGATAAACTTCCTTCCCCCCCTGAAAATATACAGGAACATTTATAAATTGTGTCCACTAGCAGAAAACGAATTATTGGATTTTTGTAGCGTTAATTTATATACCTTTTCCAGTCGCTAGATGGAGGTAGGCAACCATAATGAGGACACTTTTCCCGTCATCTTGTACTATGAAAGGAAAGATTATTCTGTGCTGATTTAGACAGCAGGGAGTGTATTTTATCATTAGAAATACTATTCTGGCACAGGGTTGCTTGAGGATAGGATGACACCTGCACTTGCCAATCCACAGCTTTGTGTCAAGCAAACATTTTCACTGGAATCTATTTTTAATGAAAAATATATCTTGGGTATAATTTAATCTGACATACATTTTTTATCAGTAATCCACTTCTGAATTTAGACAAGTATGAGCTTTATTTAGAGCATGCATGTATGTGTATGTGTGCAGAAATTACTTTAACACGTGACCTAAGGGAAAAAAAAAAGTGAAACTTAAAGGCATTAATTTAATGTCCAAGCTCAAGGCTTGGACAAGTGTACTCTGCTCTGGGTTACAAACTGTCTGGATGGCCGAGCCCAGAGAGTGGTGCTGAATGGAGCCAAATCCAGCTGGTGACCGGTCACCAGTGGTGTTCCCCAGGGCTCGGTGTTGGGATCAGTTCTGTTCAACATCTTCATAGATGATCTGGACGAGGGGATTGAATGCACCGTCAGCAAGTTTGCAGATGACACCAAATTGGGTGGGAGTATCGATCTGCTGGAGGGTAGGAAGGCCCTGCAGAGGGATCTGGACAGGCTGGATGGTTGGGCTGGGGCCAACAATATGATGTTCAACAAGGCCAAATGCCGGGTCCTGCACTTTGGTCGCAACAACCCCAGGCAACGTCACAGGCTTGGGCAGGAGTGGCTGGAGAGCAGCCTGGCGGAAAGGGACCTGGGGGTGTTGGTTGACAGCCACCTAAACATGAGCCAGCAGTGTGCCCAGGTGGCCAAGAGGGCCAATGGCATCCTGGCTTGGATCAGGAACGGTGTGGCCAGCAGGAGCAGGGAGGTGATAATCCCCCTGTATTCTGCACTGGTGAGGCCTCACCTCGAGTACTGTGTTCAGTTTTGGGCCCCTCACTTCAAGAAGGACGTTGAGGTGCTGGAGCGTGTCCAGAGAAGGGCAACGAGGATGGTGAAGGGTCTGGAGAACAGGCCCTACGAGGAGGCTGAGGGAGCTGGGGAAGGGTCTGGAGAACAGGCCCTACGAGGAGGCTGAGGGAGCTGGGGAAGGGTCTGGAGAACAGGCCCTACGAGGAGGCTGAGGGAGCTGGGGAAGGGTCTGGAGAACAGGCCCTACGAGGAGGCTGAGGGAGCTGGGGAAGGGTCTGGAGAACAGGCCCTACGAGGAGGCTGAGGGAGCTGGGGAAGGGTCTGGAGAACAGGCCCTACGAGGAGGCTGAGGGAGCTGGGGAAGGGTCTGGAGAACAGGCCCTACGAGGAGGCTGAGGGAGCTGGGGAAGGGTCTGGAGAACAGGCCCTACGAGGAGGCTGAGGGAGCTGGGGAAGGGTCTGGAGAACAGGCCCTACGAGGAGGCTGAGGGAGCTGGGGAAGGGTCTGGAGAACAGGCCCTACGAGGAGGCTGAGGGAGCTGGGGAAGGGTCTGGAGAACAGGCCCTACGAGGAGGCTGAGGGAGCTGGGGAAGGGTCTGGAGAACAGGCCCTACGAGGAGGCTGACAAGGATGGTGAAGGGTCTGGAGAACAGGCCCTACGAGGAGGCTGAGGGAGCTGGGGGTGTTTAGTTTGGAAAAGAGGAGACTGAGGGGAGACCTTATTACTCTCTACAACTACCTGAAAGGAGGTTGCAGTGAGGTGGGGGTTGGTCTCTTCTCCCCAGTAACAGGCGACAGAACTCGAGGTAATGGCCTCAAGCTGCGCCAGGGAAAATTTAGGTTGGATATTAGAAAGAACTTCTTTACTGAAGGAGTCATCAAGCACTGGAACAGTCTACCCAGGGAGGTGGTTGAGTCCCCATCTCTTGAGGTGTTTAACAGACGGGTAGATGCGGTGCTTGAGGACATGGTCTAAGGGTAGACTTGGTGGCGGTGGGCTAATGGTTGGACCAGATGATCTTAGGGGTCATTTCCAGCCTTAAAATTCTATGATTCTATGAATGTCTACTGTACCCTGGAACCAAATACATAATATATTATGTACTCCCTTGTACTGGCCATTATGAAATGCAAATCTGTATGTTTTACACACTGTTTGTGTATTCCCTGTGTGCTGCATCTACACCACCATACAAGAAATAAAAAATATAACCAGCCTTTTCTTTACTTTACAACTTCAGTTGTTGTTTCTCGTTGCTTAGTTTATGAAAGAATAACTGTCCTTAATTTTTAAGGACAGTTGGTAACCAAAGACAGAACAATTCTATTTCTTCAGGTACTGAAGATGCTGCAAAGCTGTCCTTTAGCCTTGGACTCCTCTGTGCAAGCGTGTGGAGCTGTGATAAGGAAGGCTTGGTGTTGGAGTTGGTCTTTTGTTACCTGTCAGACAGAGGAGAGCTACATTGCTGCACAGTGAGCTGCTTCTAGATACTTCTCTAGTTTTATGGTTGAAATCAGTTTATAGGCTTCTCTTCTTTAGCTGAAATTATGAGTTGGTAAACATTGCTCCTGTGAGAATGTGTGTATAAGTGCCTGTGCATGACTTAAGTAGTGACATGTCACATAGTGTAATACTATACTATTACCATATAGTGTGCCAATATTTCGCTTTGAACTTAAGCTTGTCCTCTTAAATACCACCCTTCCATTCTCTGTTATCAAACAAACTAACAAGCTGAGTGGATGAAAAACCTTTCTGACCTGATCTTGCAGTAACAGCCTCAAGACCTGCCCCGTGGTTCAGACTTCTGTGTCAGGTTTGTGCTGAGTCCAGCACGTGTGACAGGTTTGGTCTGGTCCCTGCAAGGGGCAGGTGGGGACCAGTTGTCCTCCTGTGCTGCATGTGCACTTCTTGTGTGACACTTTTCAGGATGTTTTGGTTTTCATTGTTCAGGATTTCTTCCAAGTAGGAATCATCAGACAACTTCTCTTTTAAACGTGCTGTTACAATGTTTTGAAACTGAGAATTGACTTTGTCTAGCTCAAATAATTTATTACAATATTTAGCACCTTCTGCAACTGTTACTGGGGTTTCATTAGCTGCTGTCATGTTTCTTTCCTTATATTCTTGAAATCTATGACAAAATATTTGCAAGCCTCCTGCTATTCCATCATTCAAATCCCCAAGAAAAATACTGAGTAGACTCAAACCAGGATAGACATTAAGACTCCATTTCGAAAGCCTAACCCACTCTGACAGTAAATTATATTTCACTGGTCCTGAAAGTTCACTTTTTTGTTTCATTGTGCACTTACCCTGTGAAGATTTTTTGGGGTTTTTTTACTGTATTTTTTTAAGTTATTTAAGAGACTGTAATTGGGATCTGTGACAATACCAGCCCACATCCCATGCACTCTTTTGTTCTTACTCAACAGACCACTCACCGTTTTTCTGAAGATTCATCTTTTTTACCAAAGTTTTAGGTTAAGGACTGAAAAATTAAGTTTCATTAAAAGCTTTCATGCATTGTAATTTTTAAACAAATGTTGATTTTCCTCTGTTTTACTGCAAATGAAGTATATATTTAAGATGTCAGAATGTGTCACTACATTCTGATGTCTGTAATTGTGACATTATGTTTTTCCCTTTCCTTTTCTTCCTTCCTGTATTCTAGTTTGTTACATGAGGTGTGTCTGGTGAGAAAGATAAGGGAAAAAGGGAGAGAGAAAATTAAAAAATGGAGGGAAAATTAATTTGTTTTTTTGTCCAAACAACATGATTACAAGTTTTCACTTGAAAATGCTTTAAATTAAACATTTTTCTATTTAGCTACTCTTTCTTCTTTCCTGGCCCAATACTGGTTTCTGGGAACATTACTCTCTTGGTAAGACTCAGCCCTTTCCATCCAAACTAGCTCAATTCCAACTTCTGTTGCTGCTTTTCTTAGTAGTTTTCCCAAGTCAATCCTTGCTGGAAGTTTTCCTACATATTAGGATTTCAGTTTCACCTCTATTGCTTAAAGCATCAAAAGGCTCTTTGCCCTGGTCAGGCCACTTAGCAACTTTTGGGTACAGTGCTCTATCTGTATCTAAGATTTCAAATATTTGACGATATTTTGTTACTCCTTCCGATTTGCTAAAAACTCTCTTAGGGATGTTAAGACATTTTGAGATGATGCATTTAATGTCAGCATCTGCAATTATTACCTTTTTTTTATTTTGCTAATAGCCTGATGCTTTGACCAAATGCCCATAGTTTGCCTTCATACTAGTAGATGTGCTGTTGACCTTACTCTTGTTTGGCTAGATTTTTTTTTTTCTTTTTGTATTTTCTGTAAAATTCCACTTACTGTTTATCTTCTGATATTTATGTGTGGGTATTTCTGCTCCTTTGAGGGCACTCATGCTTCCTTTAGGGCCCAATTAACATTTTTCCTTGAACTATAGGTTAGCCTATGAATATTGCCGTATCTTGTTGTATCTAGATTTTTTGTATACCATCTAATTTTCCTTTTTTTTTAGTAACATATCCGAAAGCATTGGAGACCTGTTGGGTCTCTAAAGCAGGATTCTTATATTCAAAATGCAAACCTTAGTGATAGTACACTCTGTATCAACAGCAGTGTCTCTCTAGTGTCTACGTTAGAGCTCAGATCTCTCATACTCCAATTCCTGGATTTTCTGCTAAAACAATAGGTCAGCTAAGGCAGATACTTTATTCTGTGCCTCAGCTCCTCTACATGTAAAATCCGAGAAAAACAGTTGCTGTTTGCATTTCTATCCAAGAACTGCAAAAAATATTCTAAATTAATATTTCTTTAACTGTAGAACCAAGAACCATTTTTTATTTACCTTTTTTTTGAGTTCTTAGTTCCACAATAAGCATTTCCTCCCTGGAATGCATGGTCCCCAGTGCCCCTTTCACTGATTTTTAACATTTTTTTCCCTTTCATTGGTGTTCTGTGCTTGAAACACCTTGTAAGCCCTTGAGCATGATCAATCTTCAAAACCAGTACATCTTTCTCTCTTATCTTCCATTTTATTGCTTCTGTGCATCTAATCTACCCTCAAAAATACTGACAATAAAAAATGCTAGCACATTATTAATTATTTTTTTTTTTCAGTTCTCTTTAGCATTCCTTCTAAAATGGGGCTGATTGGAGAGGAGGAAATGAGATGGATGAGATGGAGTAGGAAGAAACTGTATTCATACTAGCATGACTTTCACAACTGTCACTCTTATTTTTTCCTTTGTCCATGTAGCCAGTAACTCTTTCATTCTGATTAAGTCTGGGTGTTTCTATGGCCCTGTGAAACAGAGAATTTAGGTGTCGTCTTTCTGTATTAGAGTTGTTTCCAACATCAAAGAGGGAGAGGACTGAAAAAAATGCAGGAGAAACAACATTTTATGCTCACCAAATGGAAGTGTTGGTCTATCTGCAGTTTAATCATAGAATCATAGAATACTTTGTGTTGGAAGGGACCTCAAATATCATCTAGTTCCAACCCACTGCCGAGGACATGGACACCTTCACTAGACCAGGTTGCCCAAAGCCCCATCCAACCTGGCCTTGAACCTTGACAGGAATGGGACTTCCACAACATCTCTGGGCACCCTGTGCTAGGGCCTCACCACCCTCAGAGTACAGAATTTCTTCCCAAAGTCTAATATATCCCTGCCCTCTTTCAGCTTGAAGCCATTGCCCCTTGTCCTATCACTGCTCTCCCTGGTGAGTAGTCCCTCTCCCACATCCTGTAGGAACCCCTTAAGTATTGGTAGGCCATAATTAGGTCTCCCCAGAGCCTTCTCCAGGCTGAACAAGAATTGTAACACACCATGAGGGAACGTATCAATGGGATCTAGGAAGTTCTGTGGTTATGAGATGTATTACTTTTGTCAGTAAAATGTGAACAACAGAACATATAGCATGTTAAAATTATGGGGTACTTCACAGATAATTAAGGGGATGACCAGGCCTCAAGGAGAAAATAGATCAAATTAGAAAGATAACACAATTCAAAATATTAGTAAGCAACAAAGGAGGAGAAGTAAACAAAGAGTAAGCAGTAGATAAACCAGCAGTTTTTACAGCCAGCCTATCTGTGACCCACCACAGATCTCCCCCATTTTCATCCTTGGCAACCAACTATCAGATAATCCACTCCTTCCACTGAGAAACATCTCATCTCATATTTGTTGGTGTGCAGGGGAGACAGCTCCACACTTATTTATAAATGTTGTTTCATCTTCTTGCTTATTTATAAATCTTTGACATGTATGCAGTAAGAAAAATACATTTCTACATGGGATATTTATACAGGATCATACCTGCACTTGAAGAGAAATATCCGAAGCATCTATCCATTGCAGCATAAACTTCATAAATAAATGTACAGAGCATATTATCAGTGCATATTGAGGTGAGTGGAGAGTTCTTGAGAAAGTAATTACCTTGCCATATCCTATGGAGTATTATCCAATTTACCAGCATTAATAATTCTCCTTATGAATCATTTTATACTTATGACCTCTCAGCTATTTATAGCATCTAAAACCCCTGCATAAAAAGGAAAAAGAGAAAAGATTACTCTGCTAGTTAAATAAAACACAAGACAGAGAACTTTTGTCTGAACACCACAATCAATATTAACTCATTTCTTTCTCGGATCTTAAAAACAAAATAAAACAAAAAAAATTAGTTCTAAAATAGTACTCAAATTTTAAAGTGCATAATGTCATTCTCTGTCACCTTATTCTTAATTTCAAATGAGAAAATGTGTCCAGATTTATTTTTATTTTGTAGTTTTGAGAAGGATACTTTATTTATCTGTTCTATCCAAGTCTGTGTGCATGTGTGTGTGTGTCTGTGTTGGCATGGAGGTGATGGGAAGCCTGTCTTGGCCCCAGGGGTTAAGTCTCTCTTCAGACTCTTGCTGTTGTCAGTGTTTGGGAGGGGGGGGAAAGGCCCAGCAGAAGGAAATTCAGACAGAGTCAGTCTGTTGTGTTCTGGAGTTCTTGTGCTTAGCAGAACAGGTCATTGAGATTTAGCATCAAACATAAATTTCTGAAGCTTCTTCCTTATCACAAATGATTCACACAGTGACGTTGTGGAATACAAATGAGATTTTCCTTTCAGCAGATAATTCAAATCTGGCTTGGAACAATGTTTTTTAACTTCATTTTAAGGCAGCCTCTTGAATGCAAGTTGATAATCTTTACGAGTTTATCAGTGCATCAACTGTGTCTAATTTGTGGAGTATTTTAAGACTTTCCCCGTAACACGTGGATATGTGAGTATGTATTTACAAAACCATTCTGAGACATTTTTGTTATGCAATAAATAAGGCTTCAGAAGATCATCTGTGAGACAAACAACTGTGAATGGGCTTTTTGAACATTTACTTTTTACTTTCTTTTCCCATTTCTAGCCAGATATATTTCTTTTTCAGCTTTGTCATATTTCTGTTGACTTGAAATTCAGGTTTGAAAGATATTCACTGTCCCAGAGTTGATAAAACAAAAAAGAGAAACAATTTATAGTGCACATCATGCATTTAAGAATTAATGGCAATAATTTTTGATGTAGCAACTAAAGATTAAAAGATATACTCGGAGCTTATTAATAAAATCCCAAGAATAATGTAAGTCATGGGTATAATGAAGTTTGTTGAGGGCAAATATGAGCCTACATATATGAAATAAGATTTTCCTAGTAGGAAAAAGTAATGGCCACTTTTTTTCTCCAGAGATCTGCTAGTAATGGGGCTACAGGGACCCGAGCTGCTATCACATTTTCTGTGCCTATCAGCCAACAGTAACTGCAACACACCATGGATGCTTTGTCCTGTTTCTTTACCACCACATCAGCTCAATACTATACTTGTAATGAATATTTCTTCTTTTGGAAAGCTTATTTTGATAAGTATAGTGATGATCAGATAATACACAGATGTGTCCATGAGGCTGAGCCACAACTGCCATTTATTTGCACTTAGTAATTCTTTCTTTTGTATTGTGTTATATGGCAAACATTCTGAAAATAGCTTTATAAAAATCAGTTTTGCATGGCCAATCCTGTTTGTGTACACTAAATATACGTGCAATCTGGAGCCATTACCAGCACTCTCTTCAGTTCATGTGCCTCAAGACATTGATACTTCGTGATCTGCATGTTTTCATCACTAAGTACATAGAGGTCTTCCAGAGACCTTTATTAGTTCTTTTATGGATTTAGACACCCAATTTATTAATCTGCTATTTAGATGCTTATTAGTCATGCTCTCAAATACCACATGACTTCAGATAGACAAATGAAATAGACTTTCAATTTTTAATGCCTATATAGTAATACTTTAGCCTGCAATGGTAATTACCAGTGTCAGGATAAGAGTAAAACTATGTTGCTTCAAATAGGTCGTGTACATGGGTGGCAGGAACTATAAACAGTGTAGTCCAATGTGGGGAAGAGCTAATTTCTAAGACAGAAAATAAATATTCAGTCTATTCTATAAAAACAGGCCAAAAATAAAAAAATAGTCTTCATATCTTTGTTACTTAGAACAAATTGTATCTGTCTTGATTACACTGTGTACAAATATTGTGTGTGTGTTTTTAAAAATTCCAAAACTGTGTATTGATAGGGGCAGAAAATTAAATAATCTGGGAGTGTTTGACTATGACCTAATTCCACTGTAGAAAATCAGTTTCTTGGTTATGTAGTGTTAGCTAGCATGACCAATAAAACTAATTAAAGAAAAAAGATTGAAATTTCTTATCTTTGCAAAGCTGTACTAAGATAAGAAAAATCAACATTTATTTCAATTAAAATAAACTTTGCTGCATTTAAAATATATTTTATTTTTTAAAGTGAAAAATATTGAATACTTCTATAATGTATTTCCCTGTAGTTATTAACAATTAAACAAAATGAAATATGACTCATTTTATAACCTAAATTCACATCCACTGGATGTTCTGTTGATACACTAAGAATATTCCATTATCATTCTCCCACACTGAAGTTTAAGTTTTACATTCTTTAACTTTTAAAGTAGCTTCCTATATTTGTGTTTCACTGAAAGAGCATCCAGGCTGCTTATGGCTAAACCTGAGCTGTGGGAGCCAGGACCTGAGTGTGTGCCTTGGCTGCATTCCAGTCCTTCATTGGCCTATTGTACACCAGTCATCTTCCATGGCCTTTTTTTTTCTTATTTTTGTTGAAAGGAAAGACAGGTCAAAGTGTACTCTAAGAAAGACTCCAATAGAGATTTTATCCCTCACTGTAGGCTTGAAGTCAATGCCTGTGCGTCTTATGTCCAGCACTGAAATTGTGGATGTGCATCTGCCTCTGACTGGGGCTAGATGAAGAGCTAAAGAGGGAAACAGGATCTACAGGAAGAGCTATCAGAGAAACCTCAGCTTAAAATTTGTGTTCAAACAGTGGAAGGAATCTATCTTAGGCTGATTTACAGGAAGTGGTACGGGCAGCCAGATGGTTGGAATCTGAGGACCGATGGTCTGCTACTGGTGAGGCCTGAGTTCTGCTTTCTGTTCCACTTTCTGACCTCAGGTTACGTTAAAGGTTTTGGATGATGGCTGTGGCAGTTCAGGAGCTTACTCTTTCAGCTGTCTCTGTTTTGGGAGTGGGAATCTTCAGAAAAGAGCTAGATCAAGAAATTGAAGGCAGCATCTACTTTAGTTGCTATGTCTAAATGGGTTTTCGTTCCTTGAGGCAAGGCTGACAGGTTTCCTGGGCAGCCTGATGTTGAAGATGCAGTGGATTCTGAGGTCTTTCCGTTTGACTGTGCAAATTCCACCACCCACCCCCACACCTCCAATTTCCTTGATCTTCACAGAGTTTTTAGCTAAAAAGTGTTAAAATCCCAAGCATCAAGTATTTTAGCAAGTTTTAATTTTCAAAATGGTTTTAACTGGACATGTATGTAATTTTGTCTTTAATCCCTGTTCCACAGCTTTGGCAACTTGCTTCTATAATTTCTGTAATGTACGTATCTGGTCACGTGTGACAAGAAGATGAATCCAATATCTGAAGTTTGGTTTGCTTGCTCTAATTTAGGTTAGACCTGTATGTATTCTTCCTGGTCAACAGGCTTATGCCAGCTGTCATTCTCTAGGCTCTTCTGAATGCCTTTAACACATATACATTAAAAAAAAATTAAAATCATAACCTTAAACCTTCCTGGGATTTTTCTGCTTTGGATGCAGGAGTTTCTGGGCACCCTCCACAAGTGGTGGGTTTCCAAGAGATGAGACTGCATTGAACCTGCTCTTCAAATAGAAGCACTTCTCCTCGTTTGTCTTTTTGTAGCTGAGCCACTCAGGTCCTGAAGTAATTCAGGCAGAGATCTCTTGGACTCTAGTGGCAATAACAAACTGTAATCTAGGGTCTTGACTCCGAAAGAAAAGCCCCTTCTTTGCAAATGTTCTGAGTTTCTTTTAAATTTTCACTTAATCCTTTTCTACCAAATCTTTGTCTTGTCTTCCTTCTTGTCTTCTTGTCTTTTCTCCTTGTCTCTGTCCCTTTCCCCTCAGCAGACTTGTCTTATCAGCTACTGAATTCTTGTCACAGATCCATAAATTTAAATGCCAATCATTTGCATTAGCAGCTAGGTTCTCCTTGTAACTAATTTGAGTCTTATTCTGTTCAGTCTGTTCCATGTTACATCCTTGTACCTCAGAGTTTCCTGGGTTACTGAGCTCTAGTATCACCATCAGAGGTTGTAATACTTTCCAGGCCTCTGCTCTTCAGACAACTGAATGATTGAACCAAGCAGTTTCTGTGTTCCCCTGGGCACATATATCAGTAGTTGTTCCTGATAATTGTATGAATGGTGGAAGCCCATTCTGATAGTTACATAATCCTTGTAACAGCTGGAAACAATGTAACTCTTAATTTCTCTCCCTGATGTACTCTAGTTAATTAGAATGTGTGCCCTTCATTGAAGCCATGACTTTTAGATTTTAATACAAATTTATTCAGCCATTGTCATCAGTATGGGAAGATGGAAACTTGGAAATGTCAGTGGAACTCTAAACTTTCTTGTCTGGAGTTTTTTAAATATTTTTTGCTTTCTTTGTCCTTTAAATGCACCTAGTTAATACTGATCCTTTTTTATAAAATGTATCATAATTCCATCATGTAATTTATTAAACATGTAGTTTTATCTCTGTCTTTTTCTGGATTTTAATGTTTGACTGTGCATCCTCAGAATTTTTCAATACTTATGTGTAAAGCAACTACAGTTTTTATATGGCGATCATATTAACATGCTGCTAAGATTGTGCTCATAAGCAGTGAGATCAAGAAAACCAAGACCTGACTTGGCATACAAACTGCATTTCAATCCTGTTACACATATGCATTGAGAGTAAATCATTTATTGCTCAGTGCAGTATTGTTACAGAGGCATAGCACGAGGAACACAGTCAAATATCTTTCTGAACACTGCTCAATTTATGAACAATTTATTTCTGATATGACTGCAGCAGGTCAAGAATACTTTTCAAGACATTGAATGTAAAATGAAAAATGGGTCTGTGACATCCTTTGTTCTGTAAGGAAAAGTCTAGACGCAGATTAGAAATGAACTAAACTGTGATATATTATCCAGGATCTTAAGTTTTGTTTTGGAATTATCTGCTTGCTGCTGCTTGTTTTCTTTTATATATATGTATAATATAAGCATATATATACACACCATACAAATTGTGCTACTCTTTGCAAATGTAAACCAATTCTGCTTTCTTTGAAAGCTTGTGTAAAGTGGTTGTCTTCTTGAAAAGGCAGAGATCTTCTATGCTTTGTCCCTTTTTCAAAAAATATCTATATTTATATGATCTGTATTTGCTTTTTAAAAAAATTATATTCACATAATCTAGTAGGATTTCAGTAGAAAAAATCACAGGGGAAAGATTGTGACTAGAGATCCCTCAAATCTGGTCACTGAACAGGGGAACTTAAAGAAGTTTCTGTGCTTTATTCCATTTATACAGAGATGACATCTATCACTTCTTTGATTCTGTTCTAAACATCAATGATGGAAGATGGGATGTGGAATTTAGCTGTTTGGTATTTTTATAGACACCTATGTTATTCTTCTAACACAAAGTCTGTTTTGCTTGGAAAAGGCTTGATTCAGAATGAGCTTTAGAGGACCTTACTGTCTACTGCTGTTTTTCAATCTCTAACTACAAAAATTGCCATATGGTTCCATTGTGCCTGTGCAGGTGATTATCAAGTAGACCTATCTTGCATTTATAGATGTTCATGTCTTAGATCTTCCACTTCTTAAAATGTAAAATTACTTGTTCACACACAGACAGCCTATAAAAACTTCCTTACAGTTGTCTTTGTCCTTGTTCTGAGGAAATAAACCCCTTTGTTTCCTTTGGACTTGATCTTGTATGATGGATCAGGTGAGCAGGTCTAAAAGGTGAGCACAGTGAACCATAGGAGAGAAGAAAAAGTGACCTGAACTACAATGTTTATTAAAAAAATTCAGTATTCGGATATAGCTATGCTGAGGTTCACATGCTTCTGATCAAATTATTATTGACTTTAGACAGACTTAATAATTTTCTTTCCTAACTGTAATTTGCTAGTGTGATTTAGTCTGGCAAAGTGCTTGGTATTTGTTTTTATTGTTTTCTGGCAAGCTGATACCTTAGTACAGACTTTGTAGGAAAACAATTCCTTCTTGCCACACTTGTCTTTATCAAAGAATTGTGAAGTTGATAGACAATTTTATTCGTCTTTTTTATAAAGCCAAGCTCATTCAGAATTCCTATACAATGGAAAGTTCATATTTCTTTTTTAATTAATCCAAAGGGAGTGTGTTGGTATGGTATTGGAATATATTAATGCAGTGTTGGATGACTTGATAGCCACTAAATATTAACATTAAATAATTAATACTAAAAGGAAAATGTAACTTCAAGGCTGAAAGAAAATAAGGTCAAATAAATAGCTAGAAAGTTTAACTGATCAACTGTGTAGGATAAAAGATATTTTCTAATTTTCCAAGAGAATATAACCAGGGTAAAGGTAGAACAGTTTTCAAGCAACAGAGAATATCTGTCACATAAATATGAGTCAAATTTCAGAGAAATTACTTACAGCAGGTCTTTAAAATGCCTTTTTTTTTGTTTGCTTGAAAAGTATGATGATTATACTAGACTTTTGTTTGAGCAGATGTACTACAAGCCATGTTTACGTCATTCCCACTGAGTCTGTGAGCCTGCTATTACTTAATAGATGAGCACGTCTGATGCCTGGAGCCTGGCTCTCGCCTCAGCCGTGCAGGTGTATCATGGGTTAGATGAATGCCATCTTCAGGCAATTGCTAAGGAAATCTCACTCCTAATTTCACTAGTGAATATGGTACTCATTGAGACTGAAGAACATGTGCAATATCTGATATTCTCTGTTCTCGTTAGAAGAATGAACCCCAAAATGTGGTGTTAGCTACCAGGATGGCTTGCATACTATGAGGAGTCACCTGAACTGATGTGGAATCTGAGGATGAAAGCATGGGTAAAAGAATTCATGTGGTTGTCCTACAGAACTAAGCTGGAGTCTGTTTAGTGTCTGGCTGGTTTAGCATGGTCTCTCCCCTCATAAAAAATTAATTTATTTCAGAGTGCACAAGAGCAGGAGGGATGCTTTTCTTTAAAGGCACTTTCATCCAGCTTTGTTGTTAGGACACTCCCTATAAATGTGTGAGGTCTGGGCTCAGTTTTCTTCACCTGAGGAGACTCAAACCACTGTCTCTCTGTAGAACATCCAATGCTATTTGAAATTGGAGCAGCCAGAGTAACTTACTGCCTCTCCTGCTGAAGCAGACGCACACTACAAAGATTTCACTGGGCTCAGAAAGAGTCAGAGTAAGCCTAGTTTAAAGCAGTGGGGAAGCCTGAAACCTCACACCTGCTTCACAGACTGCCATTGTATTTTATACAGTGATATTTCATTGTAAGCCCACACTTAATAGACACTGAAGATAAAACTCTGGATATCACAGGCAGGGCTGACACTGCCCCTTTCCTTTGCTCCTTTTCCCTATGTCCTACCATGTAAATAAGATCATCTGAGATTTCCCATTTTATAGCCCTATTTAACAGGCTTGTAATTCCATCAGATTTAACTGCAGGGATTGAATTTCTTCTCACAGAATCAGCTTTTTGTGCTAGGGATCTGCATTTACCTCTTCTTCTGCAAACGTTTCAAAAGTTGGCTTTGAATTACAACAGTTTGTACATGGTCTGCAGTGGGTTTAGTAACTGACATCTCTGAAAAACCATGCCTTGGTCTCTGTATTGGTTGTTCACCATCCCAAATGCTTCTTGAACATCACACATGGGCCAGCTTCAAAGAGTGACTGTACATGTGGGACCACAGAAAACTGGGGCCCAGAGAGAGAAACTGCCTGACTGCGGTGCAGAGGAGACAAAAGCTACACTGGTGTGACGAAGAGATAAGAGCAAGAAATTTTTCAGTGGAAAACATGGCAAAAAAAAGGAGCAATCACTCCTGTGGGATAATGCTGCCTCTGTGGGGAAGGAGGATGTTTTATGACTCTGTATCTCGTGGTGTAGGGAAATGCTAACCAAATAAGTTCCTGATGAAAGTAAGTGTTAGGAGCGGCAGTAAAAGGGATGCTGGGACTGACTGGAGAAATGCGTCACAGATAGAGACTGGGAATATTCTATTTCAGTTTGAGGTGAAAAAACAAGTCACAGACCTAGGGCAACTGAGACTGGATGAAAGGAGTTGAGATGAACCCTGGGGAGAAAGGAAACCTAGCTTCAAGCAAGAAAATAACTTAAATAGGGAGGCAGCCTTGTGAATGGGCAGAGAAAGGTATACAAGAAATGTTTGAAGGAGTTGGAGCTGGGAAATTGTCTTTTTTTGTTTTCAGCCATGTCCTTCAGGAAAGGGTGAGGAAAGCCAGGAGAGACTGGGAGCTGTCATTTTCCTTCTGCCTTGGTGTCATGCCTGATGGCTATTGATTTCTATCTCCTTTACTCTTTCCTCCTCTCCCTTCCAGCAGAGTAAGTCATGGAACACCTTCTTTTAGGTTTTCTAGATTTGGCAGTGGCCACTTCTCTAGACCCTAATGCATCAGTTTCTCTAGAAGGAGAGACCGGGAAACAGCATGTAAAGCCTTGGAGAAATCCAGATAGACAGCACCACTGCTTGCCTATCAACCTTGTCATAGAAGGCTATATGGCTTGTCAAGCACAACTTGCCCTTGGTAAATCCATGCTTATTTTTCCCAGTCAAGTGCTTCATTTGACATGTGATAGACCCCAGGAGGATTTGGAACTGAAGTAAGACCAATGGACCTCTTATTTCCTTATATCATAGTTGAAAACATCTCTGACATTTATTTATTGTCAAAGCTGATTATTTTGCATGTAATCATTTGTTTTTACAACCCCTAGAA
Organism: Heliornis fulica; assembly: GCA_013399135.1. Taxonomy (NCBI): domain Eukaryota; kingdom Metazoa; phylum Chordata; class Aves; order Gruiformes; family Heliornithidae; genus Heliornis; species Heliornis fulica. The sequence goes on along the minus strand of VXBZ01011704.1, from coordinate 289,261 downwards.
TTTTCTTTAAAGTCAATGTTTTGGGAAAATATTCCTGTTGTTCAATTAATTTTAATGTGAATATTACAGCAAGCAAATTTAAAAACTGTGAACACTACTGCACTTGAAAATACTCAAGGTTATTAATAGGGTGAATGATATGACTAGGCAGATTTCAAAGGGAAATTTAGCATCATTGCTCTAAATAAAGTTCCCTGGACACTGTATTTCAATCTCCAACTGCAACGTGTCTATGTTACACCACAATTTAAATACAGCAATTGTACATCAACAAACAGTAAGTCAACTCATTATCTTTGCACTATGTTATTGCTCAGTAGTCAAAACACTTTATAAAGGGCACTTGTATATACTCCTTTGTATTTTCCAAATATTTTTGCATCAGACCTTCTTTAATTATGTAAGTAATGTTTGAAGTTGCTCCTAACCTCTGGGACTTGAGTCAACAACTTGCCTCTAGTTAAGGAGAAAAACAACAAAAAAAATGTGTAAGATATTCTAGTCCTAATTTCTCTTTCTAACCCTAGAGATACTTTTTTCCTTGCTGAACTGCATAACAAATCCCGTGTTACCACAACAAAGAGATGGAAACTTACTTCTCTCTCTCTGTAAATATGACATGTACATTTTACTTTATTTTTTTTACCTGGTCCTAGTCCCTGTCACAATTCAGACAAGAGCAATGCCAGTGCTTTAGATTATCACTTTGATGCACAACATGGGGTTATGTTGAGCAGAGTTCAATTTTCTCTTTTTTTTAAAAGAAATTATTTCATGGGTTTTTAATAAATATTACAAAAACCTCTACTGCTAACCCAGGAAAAGTGGGTTTCACACCTGAACTTGATAGCTGATAGCTGCTGGACAAGATGAGATGAATTTTATCCTGGAGGTGCCTGTCTTTCCTCATGGCTGCAGAGGGAGTCCTAGAAACTAGAGTAGCTCTATATAAACAAAAACTTTTTGATAGCTGAAGTTTGGTGAACAAACCCTGGTTTCTTCCCTTACACATCATTCACTTATTGATTTCATAGTTTTAATAAAAATAGACTTTTTTCCCTGAGGTGATCCAGTTAATCTGAGCCCTGTCAAATTAATGCAAATCTCCCTTCTGTTCTGAAATCTGAGCCAGTCATTGCTTATGCTGCATCTTCTACCTCTTTCCCTTTATTTTGTTGAGTTTAGGTTTTCTTTTTTAAAAATGAATGTAGGTGCCTTTTTCTTAAACCAGTAGCTAATATTAATTTTATGAGACAATTAGTAAGTTCTTCATATTTCTTGTTGGAAGGTCACACACAAAAACCCCAAAACCACTGTTTTCAAGTTGCCTTTTGGTTTTTCTGTACTTTGCAGCTAAACTCTTTCTAAAAGTCCTACTTTGTGTCTTTGTACTTACTACTTTTTGTCTGATACTCCAATAGGTTTTTATAGGACTTTGTGGGTGGACATGCTTAGCAGCTGTACTTTTTTAGTGTCAATGATATTTTCATTAAGCTCTATTGCTAAGATACTTCTAGGATGTATATGTAATAATCTGAGGATTATTCCTCAGGCCAATGAAGGACTGAGGCAGCTGTTGAGGCAATCTGGTTAATTCTGTGCTGTGATGTAATTTTATTTTGCTTTTACTAGGTTTCACTTGTGTGATGATAATTAGAAGTAAATTAATATGAAAAATAATAGTATTTTAGAATCAAGAACTTTTTGTAATAGATATCTTCCTGTACAAGAGATGTTCTCTATCCTCTTTCATTCTCTTCAGCAGATGCATGTAAAAGCATCTGAAATGAAGAAATTTTTCCTATCTATGAGTCAAGAAGGTTGTTTGGATATGTGTATTTCAGCTGATCTGAGTTGCATCTCATATTCTGTTTAATCCCCTAAACAGCCCAGAAAATCAACACTCCAAATGTATGATAAATTTTATGGGTTAGTAGAAAGAGCAAGGAGTATGGAATCTTCAGGAAAAGAAATGATAATGCACTGCAAAGTACAGAATTAATTGGATTGGGTGGGAGGAAAAGGGATTACAGCTCTTTGCTAAATTCAAAAGAAATGTTTCCTTGGGGGAAATAAAATTTTATTTATAAATTTCCAAAGTCTTGTCTGTGTAATTTATCCTGCTAGTCAAATTTGTGAGTTCATCAGGACAGATAATACTGACTTGCTCACAAATCCTTTTCTTAATTAAGTTAACTTAAAAGGAGAGAAGGAAATCTCTTGTTTCTGTAAAGCTATGATGTTTCAAACAACTTGAAAAGAGACTTTTGACATAGCATAAATTTGGAAAAGACATATAATCACTTGATAAACTTTCAAAGTTTAAAACTACTTGAGCAATTAATACATCCTCTTGTTGTTATGAGTGAGTCACAATTTCAAAGATTTCATAATTATTCATGAGAACAGAAATGCAGAAAGAATAAGTTGATTAGTCTTTGCTACTTTGAAGAAAGAAAAATCTAAAATTAATATGTAATCTGTTTAGGTTTCCATTTTTTTTCTCGCTTTTGCTCCAATGAAAATAGGGTCAATACCATTCTGTTACCTGAGGAACAGATCAGGAATTTAATTGGCATTCTGAATGATTTCAGGTTTTGTTTGAAGGAAAATCATTGTTATATATCCTGCATTTGAGCCACAGCTGCATAGCACAGTACAGGCTTGGGGCAGAGTGCCTGGAAAGCTGTCGGATGGAAAAGGACCTGGAGGTGTTAGTGACAACCAGCTGAACATGAGCCAGCAGTGTGCCCAGGTGGCCAAGAAGGCCAATGGCATCATGGCTTGTATCACACCAGGAATGGTGTGACCAGCAGGACTAGGGAAGTGATCATCTTCCTCTATACACCTTGAGTGCTGTGTTCAGTTTTGGGCCCCTCGCTACAAGAAAGACATTGAGGTGCTGGAGCAGGTCCAGAAAAGGACAACAAATCTGCTGGAGGGTCTGGAACACTGATTTTATGAAGAGCAGCTGAAAGAACTGGGTTGTTTGTTCTGGAGAAAAGGAGGCTAGGGTGGAGACATTATGGCTCTCAACAGCTACCTGAAAGGAGGATGTAGTGAGGTTGGTGTTGGTCTATTTTCCTGAATAACAAGTGAAAGGACAAGAGGAAATGGCTCACAAGTTGGACCACAGGTAGTTTAGACTGAATATTAGGAAAACCTTTGCACTGAAAGGGTTGTCAGTCATTAGAACATGCTGCCCAGGGAAGAGGTTGAGTCACTGTCTCTGCAGGTATCTAAAAGACACACAGATATGGTGTTTAGGGACATGGTTTAGTAGTGGACTTGGAAGAGCTGGGTTAATAGTTGGACTTAATGATCTTAAAGGTCTCTGTCAACTGAAATGATTCTACAGTTCTATAATTTTATAAAACTTCCAAAATTGTTATGAACAGAAGACTGGAAGCCCTAAACCTTCACAGCTACTGCTGTGATTATCATCTGAAAATATTGTTGTGCACACCAGCTTTACAACTGGTTAATGCAAAGTGCAAATACATTGTCAGACAGAATGCTTCATTGTAAGGAAAGAAAGGAGATTTAATTTCAGATATGTTAGTTCATGCAAAAACCTGTGCCTCTGGTCTCACTGTTCCAGAAACAGAGGTAAGTCCGTGATATACATTGAAGCTGTTTGGAAAGTAACTTTTCAAGTTGATACATGGTGGCTTGGAAAAGAAACCCTAAATATGAAGAAATAATTATCAAGGATATTGTGTCCAGAAGATTATTTTTCTACATCCACTACCATTCTATGTGAACTTGTGTAAAGCTTTTGGTTATTCTAATGTGACAATAACCATCATAATACTGTAGTGTTTCTATAATAATGTGAATGTTATATCATAAAGTGCAGATTTTGTTGGAATCATATAATTGATCTACATCTGTAGGTACTGTATGACTGCAATCAGATTGATTCACCCAATGCTTGCAATACAAATTAAAAAAAAAGAAGCTTTTAGAACATTAAAAGATTTATTTTAATTATTATTTTTCATCAGTAAGGTACAGCATAAGCAAGTACCACATTGAAGGTCACTTACATAGTTTGCACTGACACTGGAGCATAGAGTGAAATTGCTGCTGTTCAGAAAAATTTTATCTAAAAGCTACATATACATATAAAATAATCTGTTGGCCAGGCTGTGATTATCTTTTCATTTCTGAGTTGCATGAGAGACTAGTATAAGGTTTACTAGTTCAAGATGTTAAGTCTAGAAAGAGAGTTTTCAGGAAATAAATTTTTCACTTTCTTACCTGAGAAGTTATAAATAGTTCACTTGCTTCCACCAAACAAACTAGTCTCACAGGAATGACCCAAATCTTTTGCTTCAGAATGTAATAAAAAGTTGTCTTCTTTTTCAGACAGAAAGGTCCCTGAGGGCTGCAGAAGTCTTCTGAACCAATTCTAGGGATTTACCTCTCTGAGGGTTTTGTACCTATTAATGGCCAAACAGAAGTTCATTCTCTCCATTTCTTTTTTGTTCCTCTGCATCTGTACTGCTGTGGTGTTTAAAGTCCTGTCTCCCCAGTGTGAGCCCTCCAGCAGCAGCAGCCCCACAGAGAGATTATGGATGCCCGTGTACTTTCTGTGAAGAAGTTGTCCACAGGCATTTTGTAGAGCTGAGAGAGCTTTATTCCCAGCAAACACTGTCAATAATGGATTTTTTTTCCTGCTTTGGGGATCACACAATAGTTTTTTGGGATTTTTGGAGATATTTTTTTCTCAATTTACTATTTCTTCTGTTGATTCAAGAGACTATTCTGCATTTCAGCTCCTACTCAAAGGAGAGTCTTGTACGTTTTTGTGCACAACAGAATCCAACATCTATAAGACAAATAAATTGCCATGATAATTCATAGTTATTGTTCTTTAGCTGACTAGATATAAGAATGTTTGTTGATTAACCAATTAATTGTAAACTAGATCATATCCCTATTACTTAAAATGCAACATAACACTGAATTTATTGGCATGAGTTTGAACTATTCTTTACCACTCTTGTAAAATAGCTCATTTTCAGTTAAGCTGCTGTGCAAAGGTTAACTTCTACAGCACGAACTGAGGCTTCAATACTTAAACTGGCACTTCTGCCATATTCTCATAGCTTTATATGCCTTTTCATTTCTTTGGTTAACTAAAATTATAATGTAGAAGTTAAGATTTTAAATTCAAATTGCAAATCTTTCCTTCTCCGAGCATTTTCCCTTACCCCAGATCATTTCTTAGCACTAAACTTCAATGTATTTTTCCCCAATAATCCCCTTTTTAGCACTATTCTTTCCTTCCCCGAGAAAAAATCCTGTCCTCTTTTGTGACCCTTGAAGTCTCTGAGCACCATATATATTTATTTACTGTATTTTATGGAGAGGAATGCAGGTAGGTGGAAACAACCAAGAAATCAGTAGTGAACATGGTGGCTATCTGCAGATAGCCACCATGTTCACTGATTTGCAAATCAGCATGCAAGTTGGGACTTTAGTAGGATGTGGTGGTGGGTTTGCAATTACTTTCTTTGAGAGAAGGCAAAGAAGGTTTATATTCAAAATAGCAAAGAAGTGTTTGAAAGAGGAAATTGTGTATTTTGGGAAGTGTAGGTAGCTGGTTAATGGTAACAAAACTTGGATATCTCCCCAAAATCACAGCCAAAGAAGGTGCCTTCCTAAGGAAGTAGTTTTCAAGACATTAAACATGAGTGGGGCAGTAATGGAAACCCAAACTTCAAGATATTCAAGGTTGTGATAGCAGTCTTTAAATAATTATTTTTATTACTTAACTGTATTTGGCAAAGGTGAAAATTTGCAATCTGTACCTGTTGTTATAAACTTAGATAACTAGTTAGGTACTGACCATTCACTATTTCTCCTTGCTGCCTTCCATAAACTAATCTGCACTGTTCCAATACAGAACCTAAAAGGCTCCTACCCTTCAATTCCTTCACATTTAATTTTATAAGGATGCTGGTTTTTATTTATCCTGTGGTCATATGCTTTTCCTTTAAATCAGATCAGGATACACACAGAGGAGAGCTACACTGAAGGACAAGAAGTATCCTAATAACATCTTTAATATCATGCAAAATCATACAAGTCTGAATTTTAAAACAGGAAGATGGAAGCACTCATCTATGTGGCAGAGATGATGCCATAAAATATCCTTATGAGCCAAAAAAAATCTTTTAGGTTTTAAAATTTTACCCCCCAAAATGGTAAAAATAAATATAGATCAATGCACAGTGTCTCCTACCTTGAATCCAATGTTGGTTTTTTTTCTGAAACTGTTGGTATCACAGAATCACGTGGAATCACAGAATGTTAGGAGTTGGACTAGATGATCTGTCAAGGTCTTTTCTAATTCCTGACACTGTGATTCTGTGAGTTTGAAGCGACCTTGAAAGATCATCTAATCCACCCCCCCTGCCTGAGCAGGATCACCCAGGTTAGATCACACAGGAACACATCCAGGTTGGTCTTGAATGTCTCCAGAGAAGGAGACATACCGGTCAAAACTCATTCTTCCAGTCTTTCATTGAAAAGCACCAAGCTCATCAGACATTTTTACACGTTTTCTGATGTTTTTGTGGTATAATTCTTTGAAATACCTAGTCAAGACCTAATTATCAACATCCTCTCCATTTATAGAAAATTGCTTTTGAACAACAATGAGCTATGTCATACCTTGATTTCAGCTGCTTTGCTAGTTGACGTGTGGCTTTTGGTTTTTAAACTGCTCCTTGCTCCATTATGGTAGGTGCAGTTTCATCTGATTCTTTTAAAAGCTGGGACCAATACATGGCTGGGTAAATGATGGATTGGCTGGGATGCTGCAGTACTGTCTTAATTTCTGCCTGGACTAAGTTTGGCATGTTGGGCAAATCTCTCATCAGATTGTGTTAATTTTGCTTTTATTAGTGAATGTCAGTGTGCATCTGGCTGAATATCTTGTATAAATACTTACCATATGGTGCTCTCTGTGTAATAGAATACAGTTGTTATCAGGATGAATATTCCACCATTTTACTGGGAAAGTAGGGAGGTTTTTTTAATGTTGAAAAACCTGAAGGAATCCTGTTGTATAAAAGCTAATGTTATCTGATGTTATTCCTTGAATGCTATAAACCTTGCTTTTCTGTTTAATTCATGATAGAAAACATTAGGTAAAAGACACAAAGGAGCTATATCTGTACCCTCTGATGGTCTTTAACTTCAAATAAACTGTGAATATGGAGCAATACATCACAGAATGATGTAGATGTTTATGAATGAGGATAGATTTATACATTGCTTGATGCATCTTTATAAATCTGTCGTGTTGGGAACTGTATATTATGTCAGTTGTGAGACAAAAATAAGAATTGAATTATTTGGCATCATAATGCTAGTGACATAATCACCAAAGGTTCTCAGATTATTGCCTAGTTTAAGTATTAAAGAATAGCTTTGGGGTTATTTAATGAAGGTTTTGACATTCTAGTTGGGGGGTGTCCCTGCTTCTTGTAGGGGGGTTGGACTAGATGACCTCTGGGAGTTGCTTCTAACCCTAATCATTCTATGATTCTATGATTTTATAAAATATAAGACGGAAGAGAAGACTTGAGAGAACAGGAAGAAAGAATTTATTTGCCTAACAGATATTCTGCAGTGAATTAGGTGGTCTGGAAGTGTATGTAATGAACCCTGTGAAAAGATGGTAGCTTCCACAAAGATCATAAATGAAAGGTGGATAAAACCATTTCATTTTCACATGATAATAAATGTGCAGACAATTGGATCATTTTGGTTATAGGCTCATGGAATAATTATATAACATGCTGGACTATTTCCTAAAAAGTGAAATGGTAAGGTGAAGATTTCATCTGTGTGGACACCCAAATGTCACTTTAAAACAGATGTGTGACACATTGTAAATTTTGGGTAGCAGCTAGAACTAGTAGCAATTCTTAGGATGTAAACTTGAAAGCAGATTTCTTAAAAATAGAGCTCTTCTATATATGTGGAAACAAAATGGTTCAGTGCTCTTTGCCCTCTCCCATGTTTTCTATTTTCCAATGGAAGGAAAAGAGAAAATGTGCTTGCATGTGCATCTGTCTGTGTAAGAAATGAGAAAAGTGTTTTCAGAGCAAACTCTGAGGGTCTTTTAGCATTACTGCAAACAGAATGCCTTGAAAATTTTTCCTTTTTTTTTTTCAGCCATAAATACTTTAATTTTTAAATAACTGAGCATCCTTTCCTTTTCAACTGGCAATACCTGCCTTGCTCTTACAGTACTTACACTTTAGACATGAAAGGCTGTTAGGGCACACACAGTCAAGAGTACAAGAAGACCTGGTTAATGAAAGCTGAAAACGATGTGCCTCTGCAAAAAGTGCAAGGAAGGGTTGTTTCACGCTGTGCAGCTACACTAACAAGGCAAAATATTCCTCCTGGAGTTGAACATAAATACCAATACATGCTGTGTGACTATTGAATGACTTGAAAAATCCTTTTGCTTTAAATGCAGCACCTTGGCTGAAGTCAATGGGATTGCACTGATATATGAATGAAGAAGTTGCATATGACATCCTTTACACCATAGATGGTATTCACTGTTCTGCAGAGATCAGAGTCTTTTTTGACCTAAGCAGTGGCTGATTTTCTGTGAAAATGAAAAGGCAAAACTTAGTAATGCTTTTTACTGCTTCCCCTGTGTCCCGTTCCTTTTGATGATGAAAGAGTGTCTGAGGAACAGAGTTTGAAGGGCTGTAAAATAGGAAAGGGAGTCTGGTTGGTCTGGACTCAGGTGTTCTGGCCTGTGTCGTAGAGGTGAAATCACTGAGGACAACTTGGCTGACATCCTTAGATGTGATCTTCTCAATGTCCTTCCACTTAAAACTTTATATTAGAGTTTCACTTATAAGAAAAAAATCAATTTGATAAATATCCCATATTACTTGTTCAAACTGTAATTAGCAGTGAACTAATTCTAGTCCAACCCCCCTGCCTGAGCAGGATCACCTAGATTAAATCACACAGGAAGGTGTCCAGATTGGTCTTGAATGTCTCCAGGGAAGGAGACTCCACAACCTCTCTGGGCAGCCTGTTCCAGTGCTTTGTCACCCTCATGGTGAAAAAGTTCTTCCTTATATTCAGATGGAACTTCCTCTGCTCCAGCTTGGACCCATTTCCCCTTGTCCTATCACTGGCCATCACCGAGAAGGGCCTGGATCCATCCTCCTGACACTCGCGCTTAACATATTTCTAGGCATTAATGTGGTCACCCCTCGGTCTCCTCTTCTCCAAGCTCAAGAGACGCAGCTCCCTCAGCCTGTTCTCATAAGGAAGATGTTCCACCCCCTTTGTCATCTCGGTGGCCCTGTGCTGGACTCTCTCAAGGAGTTCTGTGTCCTTCTGGAACTGAGGGGCCCAGAACTGGACACAATACTCCAGGTGAGGTCTCACCAGGGCAGAATAGAGGGAGAGAAGGACCTCTCTTAACCCACTAACCAGCCCCCAATAATTGGAGACTACAAGTAATAATAGGAGTAGTAGAATACAGTAGATTTAATACAGTAGATTTAATACAGATTTAGTAGAATTCATTAGATTAAATTTAAATTAGATAAAATTGAAATAGATTTTGGAGATTTAATACAGTAGAATACTGTAGCTTTAATAGGAGACTACTGTAATGTAATTTAAAGCTCTGATGTCCAGTGGGAGATCTGGATTCAAGCCACATCACTGTATATTGACTACCTGTATCAGGAGACAGATTTGTTGTGACATATTCAGCAGTGCTCTGTTCTCTTCTCTCTAGGCTTTCCTATATCCACTACCTGTTGTTTAAGAATGTGCCTGGGAATGTGTTTCTGCTCTTATCAGAAAACACATGGTGGAATAACTAGTAGAAGAGGTTTTAGGGGGTAAACTGCTGAGTTGTTGATCTCTACAATCCCCAAAGTTTAGGACTCAACTCCATGATTGGGGGTGGTCAGATCCCTGTCAGTTCTTCCAGTCCATGAGCAAGTACCAGGAGTGTTGCTCAGTTTTCCACTTACTGCATGGCTGTGAGTAATTTGTGCTGCATCTTTAGGACAGCCCTTCTTGCCACCTCCTCCTGCTCCATTTGATGTTTTAGGAAGTACTCTTATTGTCTTCACACCTCTAATCCACAACCAACCAACACAAATGGACCCACATAGAAGGTATTTAAGCATCAGATTTCAGTATAAAACTTCTGAATTGTAAGTACAGTGGGTTTGCATTCTTTACCAACCCCTCCCAGACTTCTGACTGATTTAACAAAATTCAGACAATCCTTTTCTAATAAAATTTAGAGATTATGACTTTTTTTTTTTTAAAAAGTTACTTCCAGGTATTATCTTTAAGATGCTCTAGAGCATCATTTAAAAATGTAGTTGATGATTAAAACTATTTTTTAGCTACTAGACTAGACATGAAAAATGTTATGGTGTGAATTGTGCCAAGGACCTGTAGTAGGTGACCAAATGTCCATCTGATTTTATGTAATTATGACCTGTATATTTGATTATTTGAAGCAGGGTATGCTCATTTGCTTTGGAGCTCTTTTCCAGTACTGTTTTCTAGAATCTGATGGCTAAGCATGATGTCATGCCTGAGTTAAATAGCCCAGCTTTTCTGCAGTTGCACTTGTCAGTTCATTCAGGATTCTGAGGTGGATTTTCTTATTTCTTTCTTATGTGACAGTTCTGAGATGAACACCTTGTATGGAATGGCTAAATATTCCCAAGGGTGAAAGTCAGCACCTACTGGTCTTTCCATAGATATCTTATATTCTCTTTCTTTTCTGTAAGCTGTACAAGTACCAGAAGATAAAAGCAGAGGCAGAGCACTCTGTTGAAAATAAAATAATAATACTAATTAAAATAAAAATGTAAGGAGGCAAATATTTTGGAAGTGTAATCTCTGGATAAACAGTTATTTTCATAAAGCTGTATCTTCGCTTTCACTAATTACCATCTAAATTGAGCTGCCTTTTTTCACTCCATGGGTCAGATTATGCATAGGATTATAGACTTTGGAGAACAGAGGTACAGCTGTGTAAACATGTGGATGTGTCCCCTGTCTCCTGTAAACTACATTTAACTAGCTACATCTGAAACTCTGTTCTATGTAGCTCTATGCACAATCAAATCACAACGCGCTTCATTACAGGAAGGAAATGAGAAGTGAAATTATTTAACTGCTCTCATTCATTACTTGCTAAGCTAAGTGGTTTTAATTTCAGTTTTCTTAATTAGCATGAAATATAGCCTGCGATATGTCCATACAGTTTAAACTTCAGAGACATTGTACTGAATTTGAAGAGGAAAGTCTCATTTTAAAACTACATTTTAATCTAACTAGTCTTCTTTTGCCTTGACCTGTGTGCTCTGGTGTAAGGAGTCTGAATTTTAATACTGCACAAATATTCTAGGCAAAAATAAAGCTCTAATGAGTTTATGTTTGCTGGGCTTTATACTGCCTGTTATTTTGTGGCAGAATTAGTAATTTCTGTAGAGATTTTACCAGCTCTTTGAGTACATTAAGCCTGTTAAGTATATAAATACATTTCTTAACTAGAATTGTTTAGGTGTTTTCCAGGAAAACTGAAAGAGAAGCATTACCTGTAGCCAGGCTCACTACCTTTTTGGCATGTCAGAATTCTCTGGTATGAGAGATTATGAGATTATTTACTTTTTTTAAAGTAGTAAATTTTTCTTTTATCATCTTTTAAAGAATTCAGGAGCCCAGTAACCAAATAAATGCAGTGAATTCTCACTCAAGGTAGGTGGAGGATATGACATGAGCCAGCTTTGTAACTGGAAGCAGGATACTTGACTGTATGGCTTTTGTGCTCAAATATGGATCTTGCCATTGCTCTGTGGAAGCACATCGTTTGCATAGAGCTCATCAGATTAGTTTAATGAGTATTAATAAGTCTAGGCCTACTCTTATATGTTATCAATGGTTAAGATGCAGACTGAATTCTGCCTGGTGACAGGCTCTTATCTGTTTTTAGTCTTGAGGCATCCAACTATACCTGTTCCCCCTGGAGGGTGAGTTGGTTTGTACTGTGAAATTTTACAATTCTGTGTTAGGTGAGACAAGGAAGGAGTGTGCCTCTGATCTACCCGGAACACAGCTGTCACCAAGAAGTAAGTAACCTTTCCATTAGAGAGCTGCTGCTCTAGGTGCTATTCTGTTTCTGACAGTTGAGCAGATATTCCTTATTAAAACCAAGAGAATTGATGAAAGGTTAATGAATGTTAGAATTTTCCTGTGAAAATTTCTGGTCCTGGGAAACTGGCAGGTTCTGAAAGAAGGTCACAATATCAAAATTTTCTTAGTAAATGCTCTTCACTTAGATACTTTCAGACATTCCTCTCATTCTTATCTTGCAGTTGGTCCATGATTTTTTGTTTCTTTGTTTTGGATTTNATTTGCCTCTGGATTTTTTTTTTTAATTTTAATGCATCATCTGAAGTTTTCATTGTTTTTTGTTATTACATTTAATTTTAATAGAAGAGTTATGTGAGTACTTCTGTTCTACATCGAAGGCATACAGAACTTTAGATCTTTTGAGGCTACAGGATTTTGTTCCACTGTTTAGGTAGCGAGAATAAAACAGCAAAAATAAAGATTGTACAGTTTTCCCAAAGTCAGAGGTAAAAAGGAAAAGTTCCCCACCACTAATTATAATCCATTTTTTGTCTATATCATCCTTATTCAGGTCTATCCACCTGTCATGTTTCTTTTCTATACACCATGAACTCTTCACCCTTTTTATTGTTGTTTTTTACAAGCCTCCAGTTTTGACATAGCTCACCAAGGCATCAAACAAAAGTAGACAGAAAAGCTTCAGGATCTACAGCTAGATATTTTTTTTAAACTGTTTTCATCAGTTGCCATAACAGCGTGAGAGAGATGTTTCCATGGTGTGTGATATCAATAGGGAAGAAGGACATGAGGCCTTTTTAATGGTTCAGTAAATCAGCTTCCAGAATACTGACTTGGGATGCTCAAGAGGCACAAGAATGAAATTTTTAATATTGTCTGTGCTTCGTCCATAGAGAAGTTATCTTGTAGTATTTACAGGCAACATTATGTGGTAATATTTAAATTTGTAAGCATTTAGCTTTTGAAAGAGCAGCAAATGGAACAAAGCTAGCAGTTGTTGGGAAATACTGCTATCCAAGAAGTGAACAGCGTCTCATGCTGGAGCCCAGGTATCTGCAGGAGTAGCTAGCTTGAGACAGTGAGAATGCTCATCAAGAAATATCAAGGACATATTATCCTGGTCAATTTATATTTTTTTTCTTAGTGGAATTATATTTTCTTTCACTCTTTAAAAATAGCCAGTTTATTTCTTTAGGAATAATAAATGAGCCAAGACTAGAGAACTGGGAAATAACTGGGCTTGGTACTGTGCACCGTGAGACAAAACTTTGATCCATCTTATGGTCTTCTCTTCCATACTCCACACACACCTCACCATCACAACATTGGGCCTGGCCATTCCAACATATTAACTCAGAAGGGGAATATTTGTTACTTGCAGAACTCTTCTGTCACCAAGCTCAGCCACATCGTACATTTCTGAGTTCAGGCAGATGCTTCACTTCTAGTGTACAGGTTGTTCCTGTGAATGTTTTAGTCAGTTCTCCAGAAGTGTTAATGAAAAGAAAAATATTCACTCTCATGCTGATAAACTGTAAAATAACTTCTGTTATTTTTTGCATTTTTGTTATTTCATAAAATATTCAGGCTTCAATTCCTTTAGTTTTTTATTAGAGATACCATTAACTCCATTTATGGTTGAAAAAGATGAACAAATTGAAGTTTACTTTCTTATTTGTCATCACTACTTTTTCTCCCCATCTGCCCCAAAGCCAGGTAGGGAGTACAGTTTTGAAAAAGAACTAGATTTAAGACACCGTGGGCTGAAGACACTGAAACCAATGGGATACAATGTCCTGCAGCCATCCATTCAGATGGACACAGTAGATTAAAAAATACCTCACTCTTAAAAGACTAAGTTCTTACTTTGAACATTTATATTACATATACTCCTATTAGAAATGCAGATGTTAATCCACAGTAATAGTGCCTTGATCATAGAGAAAAAAAATGTTTCCTTATAGTAAAAAAAAAAATTTCAAAATGGACAAGTCCCAGTTATTGGATGTAGGTGTGAGTCAGTAGGTCAAACTCAGGTTAGTTTGAGTTTACAGAGTGTCTCAGCTGCCAGGGTATTCAGTTCTAGCATTTGCTTTAACAGTGGTGCTCATGGCACACGAGAGCAAGTTGGTCTGCACATTTGCAGTGGGTCTTCGTGCAGGTATGCAGACCCTTTGGTACATCATTGGGACAGGTTGCCCAGAGACGTGGTGGAGGCCCTAATCCTGGAGATGTTAAAGGTCAGGCTTGATGGGGCTCTGAGCAACCTGATCGAGTGAAGATGTCCCTGCTCACTGCAGGAGGTTGGACTAGATGGCCTTTAAAGGTACTTTCCAACCTAGTTTATTCTGTGATTCTATGATATGGGCTGCTGTAAGTTGGAGAACTCCCATTCAAAGCAAAACGTGACATGTAGTAAACAAAACCGGTTGTTCCCTGGAAAAATCAGTTGCGTTAGCAGGTCTGATTAAGTGTCATTTTCTTTGTGTGACTCCAAAGGCTGTTGATACAGCACAGGAAACAGTTGCATGTTTATGAAGATGAAGAACATCTTTGGAATGGCCATTTCTATTGTCATTTGTAAATGACTAAATGTGAGAAGGAAGGCGGATATTATTTTCTCCTGGTTTCTTTTAGATTTCAGGAGGAGCAAATGAATCTTAATTTGCAGCAAATTAAAATCCCCCACAACATTCTTGCCTGATGGATACAATCTATTATTTCAGCATAATAAAGAGAGTTCAAGTGCAGTAATATGCAGCACTTGATCTAGAGGAAGTACTAATACACCGCTGAGCTTTTCTGTATGCAGAGGCAGTATTAGTGTTTTTGCTCCATACTTAGGCACAGTGGAAACATAATGCATATTCATTTATGCTTAAAGGAAAGGAGTGCAGAGCTGAAGCTTCACTTCCTGTTGTCCATATGAGCAAACCTCAAATTTGTCCTTTATAGTTGATAAAGTTTCTTCTCCTATTTGTTCCTTGATGTCTAGATCATTGCCTATATTTTTTGGAATTTTTTCAAAGCAACTACATGCAACCTTAGCTATGTGATTCCATTCATAGGAGAAGGGTCGGTGTCTTCCTACTAGATCATCGTGTCCTCCCCTCCCCAAGAAGTTTTTTAATCTTTGTTTGAGATTCCTTCATGACAGCATTGGATTATTGCTAGCATTTTAAAATGACACGATTATATAGTTCAGTTGGGAAAACAATGGTCTGTTCAAATTGTCTTTACCTCTTTGGTATGACAGCCTGCTATTCTGGGAGTAGAATGTAACACCTGCATCTGGGACATTCGCATATTAAAAAAAAATGGATACTTCAGTTTGTATCTTAGAAAGACCCACAGTGGTATGCAGAAAATGGGGAGGAATAAGAAAATAATTCACAAAAGAAAATGACATAGGTCTGCTCTTTGTATTGATATACTGAATAAATTAGGGTTACATCTCACTTGATAAATTCATGCTTGAGTGAATGAGAACCACGTCTCTAGTTAGGATTGCTTTGACTTTAATTCTGTAGTGTCTCTGGCATGTGTGGGACAGCACAATATTTTAATGAAGCTATCCACAGAATGTCAGTAAAGAGTGTCTTTGAACAGGTAGTAGCTGTCCAGAATAAATAATAAAAAAAGAACAATTCTGGGGACACTACAAAAAGCATTAGCACTGAAAGAGAAGGATTTAACTAAATTGTAAATCTGAACCTCAAGTAGATATAAACTGGACTATACCCTTAAGAATTCTGAAGCAGGTGAGAGAGATTGACTGGCATATTTTGGTTGTTTACAGTGGCTCATGATGGTCTAGATAATGTCATAGAAGTTCTGACATTGGCTTCCCTGGGGCTAGGATTTCAGCTCAGACATATTTTTGGGGAAGTTGGAGATGATAAATTAGAAGTAGGGAAAACTAGAATGCATCTTCATTTAGAAGGACAGGTTATTTTTTATATACATTTTCCTGCCTGACAATGAAGTCATATCAGCAAGACTGAAATGGGCAGCCCACATCAACCTGTATTTTGGGACAAAATTCTGTGAAATTCACTGTATTGGGAGAGCCAAAAAAAACCCAAACCCAGAACCAACCCCTTCTCCTCCTGAGGGCTGTGTGTGAGACACACACACACACTCATACCATGAGTTCTTACTCATGGTATCTGGGGACTGATACTAATGATTGGGATCTTTGGATTTCTCCATGCTACTTCAACAGTACAAACCCCCCCTAAACATTGTTCTTACTACAACTCATAGGAAAAATACTCCAATGGTCCTGCCAAGCAGCTTTTATGTCCTCTTTAGGTTTAGATTCCATTAGAATAGTCACCAAATCCATCATCACACTGTTTCCTTAATAGATCTCAAATTTTTTTTTTTTTTAAAAATGAGATTTATAGTATTTTCCAGATGGGAAAGCTGAGGCAGAGTCCAGTGAAATGACTTTCAAAGTGCATTCATCTGGCAAATAAGAGAGTTGGAAATTTAGGCTGGGTGTAGAGCAACCGAATCTGATAATTGTCCCCAGTTCTTTCTAACAAAACTTTAGTTTCCATCTGTTTTTTTGAGTTATGGCTTGTTTTTATGTTTGTTGTTGTTTTTGTTGTTGTTGTTGTTGTTGTTATTTATTGTGTGGTTTGTTTTGTGGTCCATATCTTCTGGCACCTCATAAACACTGACATATCTTTAACTTTGGAGGTTCTATAAGACTATGAATTTCTCTGCTTCTTGTTTTATGGAGAGGATCAGATCTTGAAAAGCACTTAGCTGCTTAATTCCCAGAAAATTGACTAAGAGATTTAACCAAGCTTCCACAGCAAAGCTTACATCTAAGGCAACCACTGAATCTAGCTTTCCTGAGCCCAGTACAGTGCCCTGGGGCCAAATAGAGATGCAACATGATGTGACATGTTATATCTTCACTCTACAACATTGTGAAAGGGAGAATCAGAATATTTTTTTTTTAGTTTATGCATGACTAGAATTCATGAAGCTTATATTTATTTTTGGAAATTCAAAACAACCTACATTCACAATTCTGTGAATTGTAAGAAAAGATACTTCAGCCTCCACTTATGTATTCCTTGGTCTGAACTATCCTTCCAGTTCCTGTGTAACAGTAGAGCATAATTTTGACCTTTACATGACCTATAGTGAAGTGTAGTTTAAAGATTAGACTAAGGATTTTTTTTTTTATTTTTAATTGAATAATTAAGTGAAAACCTCCTCATTAAATTCCTTGAGGCTTCTGCTTCCTGGATTCAGGTTCTATGGCTAAGAGGGCACAACTTATGTGTAGTCTTTTAAGAAAAAACAAGAAAAAGCCCAAGATTTTTTCCTTTTCTCCTTTTTTTTTTTTATTCATCTCTATTTTAACTTTGATGCTGCTCTCAGTCCAAATTTTTTTTCATAGTTAACCCTTCTTACTCTACTGTGAGAGCAGAATTTGGTTTCAAACTTCATGAAGGGCCTGAAAAGAAATACAAAACGTCATTTTGTTCTTCGAATACTTCTGAAGAATTCCTTAAGCAATCTCAAAGCAGTTTGTTTTTTTCCAAACAGGTCCTCCTCCACTTAGTATTTCTGAGGCAGCTCAGGGTGTGCTGGGGAATGGTAGCTGTTACATTCAATAAAACACTGTAAGTCTCACACTTACCACTTTTTTAGAGTTGTTAGATAACAAAGAGAGCAAACTAAACCCTGTTATGCTAAGCCAAAGTCCTTATTTCAAATCTAATTCTTCTCCATAATGAAGACATAAATACAGCTATGGAAACCCATACTTCAAATTTAAGGCAGTATTATTTAGTCTAACACACACGTATTATTCGAAGTGATCTGTCATGAAAATACCAGAATGCAATTAGCAGCTGTAGTGAGAGGCCCATGAGGTTAGACAAACAAGGCAACCAGATGGTGCTCACAGCTCTGCATATTCAATCAACATTTTTCATATTGTATCATAAACTTTATTTTCTGGTGCAAAGGGCCACAAAATTGAATCTAGACCAGTTTATGTGTTAGTGTGCATTGTCAGGAGCTGCTGTTATATCTCACGTGAGCTCTCATTAGAAACTAGCAGTACTGCATACCTACTCAGGTGTAAAGTACAAGAGATGAACCACCACAAACAAAATGAAGAGAAGGAAAAGGTAAATATTTCTTCCTTTTTCTTTCCATTAACTATGGGAAATCAACAGGCACTGCTAAACAGTGGCCTAGAATCTCTGCTGTACCAACCACGACGTGATCTGTGGACACAGAAGTTCGGATGCCATGGAACTGATTTCTTTCACAAGATCAGGAGATCAAAAATTTAAAAGCAGTCAATGTGTAGTATCCTCCCTTGCTCTTATCACATATTTTCTATCCTTGTATGACACTTACAATGGTTCACCAGGACACCAGCTGTGTTATTTGCAATCTGGAATAGTATTTTTGTGTTTAATTATCACAATTTAATCCCATTAGATGTATTGAGTAATGATATAGAATATATACATTCTACATATAGAGTCTGCATATGGAAAATAATGACATTTGTCATTTTAAAATTCACTATCATGACTCTTTAGTAGACATCATATAGCATCCCTGTTTCTTGCCCTAAAACCCATGGTACTAGTGAGCAGGGCCTCAGATGAATCCTGTTTAGGATGATCTAAACCTAGATCGGGCCCTCTGTTATGCTTTCTCTGAACAGTGAACAAGGTGCTGTTGGTTTCTTTCATGCTTGAGCAAAGTCTGTGAGAACTAATCAGGCTTTTTTAGCCACTGCTGCTTTTTATAAAGGAAAAAAATCCAACAAAACAAACAAGACCAGAATTCTCAAATGCCTCAGTATGCATATGTAAAATACTAAGTTTGAAAGGTCCAGTGATAAATTGAAACTTATGGCTGATTGAGTCATCTTTAAAGATGACATTTGGATACAAGAGAGGCCTGAAGATAAAATTAAAAGTTCCAAAATCTACAGTGCTTCCTTTTGTACCAAATGTAAGTACAAATATACTTTCAGAGTATAAATCTGTCTGACTTCATAAACTGCTTGGACAGGCTGCCAATGACCAATTCCTGTCATGCTTGAGGTGCAGCAATCCAAACTTGAGCTATTATGCTACAGAATATTGGGCTTTGAACATGGTGACCTTTTGGATTTAAGTGTATGAACTAAGAGCACTTTGCACACAGAGGAAATCTGTCACTGGAATTCCACTACTAAGGGAAGAATTAACTTGGTTTAAGGATAAATCACAGTTCTTGGGGGATAAATCAGATGCTTATAGACTACTATGGAGGACATTTTGGTAAGTAGACCTAGAGAGTTAATTTCTAGACTGTTTATATCCCTTTCTTATCCAGTCTCTACATATGTCCTATCATGATTGTATTGCCAAATGAATGCGTAGTCCAGGCTCAATGCAGGGGAAATCTTTTGAAAGAAAAGAGGAAAAAGCTCCTGTCAACTGTGAAATATATATATGTGGATAATCTCTTTGATTTAAATCAGTTAAAAAGGACTTATATAAGCAAATGAATTAAATTAAGATTTTTTTAAATGTATACCTACAGATAGTATGTTATAGTAAAGGTATTATGCAGAAAATTAAGCTAGCTCTGGAAGTCTCCATGATTCTTATTGCAGCATCTATAAATTATTTGAAAGGCAGCTGGCAATTATTTAATGTCTACTGCTGAGCCATAGAATGGTAGAAGGAATATATAAAGAATAAATTTTGCAAAGATAGTTTCATTTGAATATTATTTAAATAACACTTGTTTGCAAACATTTTATTTTTATCTTTGTCCTCTTTTCTCCCTTGGAAATGTAAATCCTATAAAAGCACAGAGACTTCCTGATGCCAAAATTTATATTTTGACAATAACTATGCTGCTTAGCAGAAGAATCAGAGATCAAAGTTTTCTTTGGAAGCAATACACCACAGAGCATGGTTTGTATTCAGGTTTTTACTCTTTCTGATGTGATTTGGTGATATTATCACAAATCTGAAGAGTTGACTTAAGGCTGGGAAGGAAATTAGCTGGAGTGGTGTTATATTTCCTGGAAGTGGAAATAAAAATAATGTCATGAGCTGCTGCATGCAGTTAGGATAGTATAATCACAGTAGGGGAGAATTTAAACTTGACAAATCTATCTTATGAAAAATCATGTAAAATTCTTAACAGAATTTAATTTCCGATCTATCTGTAGTGACACTGCCAAAATCCAAATAATAGGATGCAACAAAATAATTGTATTTTGGGGTCACCCTTGTAGCATTTGAGATTTGGAATAATAATAATAAGACCACCTTAAATAAAGGTTACTAAGAAAATTTATTTCAGGACATTATAATATTTATTTATTTATAAATTGTAGGAGTACCAGAACACTATGTGCACTCCTCTCCACTTAAGATGTTTCACAAACTTTCAGTGAGACAAAAGGTCTCGTGACAGTGGCCATTTACCAGGTTACCATCACTTGATGGCAACAGGAGTGCTGCTGTTTGCCCTGTTCCAGACATTGGGCTGCGTTATACATTGCAGTCAGTGAGATTTCAAGATCTGAATCTTGACCTGGTTTTGAGACAAACTATGGAGAAGCAGATCTAACACTACAAATAAGTCAGTATTCATTAGTTACCTAGTTTGGGAATATTAACAAGCTTTTTCTGCCATTTTCATTATTTCTTTTCAGCTTCTGAGGAGTTAAATCTGAATTTTCCTTCAGATTAATCTGAATGTAGGCTTGATAAGTGGCTGTATTTTTCTAATTTCTTTCTTGATTTGCTGTTAATTTGATGTGCTCCTTTCTATTTTTTATAGATAAAGCTAGTTTTTACATTTTTCCAATGCTGTTGTTAGTTTAACATCCTTTTGGCAAACTCATCTCACTGGAGTTACAAAGTGCAGCCAACTATTGTCCTGGTACTGCCATCAGGGTCTTACATTGACAATCAGCTTAAGTCTTGACTATTGCTTTTATCATAAAATATGTGTGGGAGAAACTGCAGTATCAAATTTTAAATTTGACAGTTATTATGGATTTAGAATAAACCATGCAGTCAGAAAGTAGAATATGGTCATTTCAGGTTTTTTTCTTACAGATTTAAAAAATAATGGAATGCAGCATGAAAACAGGGTTCCAGAGGGAAAAAATATTTACTTGTTATCTGGTGGCTGGATCATAACACATCCCTTAGAATGATGTGACTTTTTGATTTGAAGGCTGCAGTCACTAGAAAAATCATTGACCTGCTTCAAAATTTTGGTGTAAAAGCTTTGGTGGAAAAGAAAATGTTAGTTTTAATATTTGAAGCTTCCACTGATACGTACTTGATAAAAGGAAGAATCTTTCATCTATCTAATTGGTGGTCTAATTATTAAGTGAAAAACATCTACCTGGGCTGATATTAGACTATTTTAGAACTAAGAATCTGTATACCATAATTAGTTTTCAACCCTTTGTTTACAAGTAGAATAAATTCGTGTAAATGAGTCTTACAAAATTTCTCATATTAATCTCATTACATCTGTGAAGGATTAGTGATCTGCTAAAATACAGACTGAAGTAAACAAAACTGAAGAACTTTTGTAAAACTTGCAGGAAAAAGAACCAGCACCCCCCAAGAGCACTCCAAAATTGGTTCTGTCTTTAGAGGTGTCATAAATGTGTGTTTTCTCTTTCAAAATTACATTTCATCATTTCATTTATTAAAATTAGACCTAAATTCATAACCAAGACTGTGAGATTTCTAGAGGGTCTTGTGCTCTCCTTGTTCTTATCACATAGTTCCTTTGAGGAAAAGGCCTACTTAGAAATTGTGCAATGGCCGTGGAGAAAGACTATTTTTAACATTTTAGAAATAGATCAAATGCTGCACTCCATGCAACCGACTGTTCTCACTTTCCAAGTGATTGAATGTCCACCCACACCTCTCTTGGAAAGAAGGTGACATTGTTAATTCACAAAGAATTCCTGTTTTGAGCTGTAGGCTGTACTGATAATTTGACACCGCCCACACCACCAGACCTTATTCTTACACCTAAAGCCATTTAGAAGTTTCAAAAAGGAGTGCTGCTGTTGAGGTATGTACTTGTACACTTCTGGTTTGTATTTGTGCCATTACTGTGACTAGTTTTTATAAAAATACCTGTCACTTGTTGACCAGCAGGCTCTTAGTCTCTTTCTTTCCTCCCACCAGTTCAACAAACATGTAGTAAATATAATACTTGATCTTCTTGCCGTCACTGGGATATAAAGAGAATTGCTAACTCTGAATTCATACATAGCAAGCAGTCTCCAGCTGGCAGCTTTGCCATGTAATTGTGATGAGAATATACATCCAAATTACACTTAAAACTTAAGATTATATTTAGGGCATGAACTGCAGGCAGATGGGATAGTGGATGGGAGTTCGGTTAGGAGAGGACTGAGATGTCTCATAAGAGCTTTTCCAGATTAGAGAGTTTGAACTCTCTGTCCTATGTGAAGCTGCTCACAGGTGCTATAGTGCAACTGTGCTTAGTAGCACATTTGATGCCATTAAGGCCCTGCTGTTACCCTTTGATACCACTCCTGACAAGGTCCTGTTTCTCATTGGCTTTCTTGACTAGGAAGCAACAAGGTCAGTTGGAAAGTAGTTGTTCTAGTGTCCAAGTTTATAAATATGTAAAGGGTGAGTGTCAGGAGGATGGAGCCAGGTTCTTCTCAGCGACGGCCAGTCATAGGACAAGGGGCAATGGGTCCAAGCTGGAGCAGAGGAAGTTCCATGTGAATGTAAGGAGAAACTTTTTCTCTGTGAGGGTGACAGAGCCCTGGGACAGGCTGCCCAGAGAGGTTGTGGAGTCTCCTTCTCTGGAGACATTCAAGATCAATTTGGACACGTTCCTGTGTGATTTAATCTAGGTGATCCTGCTCAAACAGGGGGGTTGGACTAGGTGATATTTTGAGGTCCCTTCTGACTCCTGATATTCTGTGACTCTGTGAAAAGAATATAAATATGGGGACTACTCTGGCAAGTCTTACACTTTCAGCATGTCATTTCAACTGCTTAACGTGTCTAACACAGGTTGAGGTTGTCACTTCAGGTTCTCATAGACCATTTATAGTTTAGATGTGAGATACCAAAGGCTGTTGATACATGTTCCTATCCTCTGCATTCTGAAATAGCTTCTTTATTCCTCACTCTTGATAAAATGTTTAACTGAAGATCTGTTTATCTTGGCCTGCAGAATTAACCCATCCCTTTTCCCCTAGAACCTTTTAAAGCAAAGTTGTTATGCTAAAATGATAACCTCTTTTTAATGCACCCATATTTATGTGACATCTGTCATCCAGTGTGAACTGCTCTGGCATCAGTCACTTCAGTTGGCAGTGCCATGCTCACATGCCATCATTTTGGTACCTCCCACCCTGCAGGGCATAAGCTAGCTCTTCTGAGCCCCTAACTTATATCCTTGTTTCACATTTTCTTGAGAGCCAGGACATATTTATGTGGGGTTTTTTTGTAATAAAGATGCACAAAGGCAGTACTGATGTTTTTCCCACCTGCCTGTAAGTCAGTGACATCTCTTCTTCCAGCTGCGTAGGAAAGGTCAGTGTCCCCTTACCCTACTGTGGCAAAGACAATTCTGAAACAGCTGCCTTGAGTACAGATAGTACACAAATAAAGCAGAGCTTTAGAGGGTGAAACTGAAATATTACTAGCATTTCCACTGACCAAATTAGTATATAACCATTTTAGTGTATATATGTGTAGGCAGATCCCTAATAGACCAAAAGATTTTATAGCCACTAACTAAAAAGCCACTAAAAGCATTTTGATGTTATTAAAAATACTTACAAGTGAACACTGATTTATTTTTGCTGCCAGACATATGCCTTAATAGACATGTACAGATAATAGGTGTCAAGGAGTTTACATTTGGCAAGCTGACCTGCAGCTGCTCAGGGAGATGAGAGCCTAATGCACATACGGTGTTCTACAAGTTTACTAGGAAATGTGTTGCCTTTGTGTGTCAATAGCTCAGCTGTGCTCCTTTTCCTTATGGGATGAAAGTAAAGGGCAACCCTTTAGGATGCCCTGATGGAAGGTTGAGAGAGGTTTCTGTGAAACAGCAGAGACCTGCATGCTGGGGATCCTTAACGTAATCCTTGGGAGCAGAACAAAATGGTCAGTGTGATCCCCATAAATACTGGCTACAATAGGAGATTTCTAGTTACTCATTGCTTTTTTAACTTTGGACCTTGACTCCCAATTTATAAATTTTTCCCAGCCACTGGTGAAAATCAAAATTTCAGTTCTCTCCATGCATTGCCTCAATGTTTATTAATTTATACATTACCTACCTGTTATGGTGTTCAGGAGGTGAGCTATTGAAGGACTGCTATTTAGAAAAATATATTTCTTATGATGGTGTGAGTCAGATCTTCCAAAACAGGCTCCTCTGCAAAATAGGTGTATGCATATTCAAAGTTCCTCCTCCTGTACTGGCAGATCTTACAGTTAGCTAACTAAAAGAACACAAAAATTAACAGAGTATAGCCTATATCTCCAATATCTCAAGTACAAAGCATCAAACAATGCAGGAAACAAATAGCTGAGTAAATAACTGGAAATAGTTTAAGTGTAAATATTTATTGTAGAAAATCAAACACAGATATGTGGCTTTTGATTTTGAATGTGCCTTTCATGAAGTTTAGTGTTGTGGTTACAGTGACACAGGATACTTCAGCATGACGGATCTTACCTCTAGAGAATTTGTTTGTGGTGAGTTATGTTGAAATATTCATGGACAGAGAGAAAGTAGAAGGGTTTTCTTAATTTGTCTTAGTGTTTAATTAATGTGTCTAACTGTTGAATACACAGATACATAAAATAGCAAGAAGCACGATGATATCCTGATTTGTAACTTGCAGCTATTGCCATGCTTGGGAGTAACTGAGATATACAGGCTGACAGTGTCTTTACAACTGGCCTGGGCATTGAGGTATTTAGTGGAGAATCAGGATATGGGGTTGATTCACATTGCAGATGTCACTCTCTCCATGTCAATAGACTTTGGAGTGGAATTGGAAGAAAGGATTATTTGGTGATGAAGCAGAAAAGTATGATTAGGAAATTGGGGGTTCTTTTTCTGGTGTTGTTACAGGCTTTTTGCAGATTAAAGCACCTAAACTCTCCGTTTTGTCTCTTTCCCAGGTAGAGGAGTTACCAGTAGAAATTCCTCTCCCCTTTTGCAAAGACAATGCAATACATGCCTCAGAATCCAAAAGTCTTCTAGGTGGCTCTGTGTCCTACTAATATCTGGTTTTGCCGTATCATGCTCTTGTGCTGCATATTTCATAGCATGAACCCTCTCTCTCCTGGGGGCTTGCAGGAACAGGACAGAGCAAATAGAGATGGTGTCAGCAGATGAGCCAGAGTTGGGCATTTTGTAGGAATGCAATGAGTAGTGCTATCTAATGTCACATCACCACAAACCATACTCTCTCTGGCACTACATTTTTGCTAAGTATTGTTTTCTAAGTTATTTGTGCACTCTTTATCTTCTTGCTCTGCATTTTAAGGACTTCATAGAAAGCATTAGATACATTTCCTTTGAAGTGCAGATTATCGTAAAGGATGATGATAGTCAGTAAAAAGGCAGCAACAACTAGACCCAAAAATGTGAGGCACATCCTGTAGTCAGTTAGAAAACCATAAATACAGTGGCGTAGTCATATCTTGAGGCCACGTCAATATCAGAGGATGGGCAGCTCTAGATGAGGTGAACTTATGCATGTCTTCAGCTGATAGTGCCTGTGATAGTGCACAATTAAGTTGAGTATCCTTGGTAACAGCTGCCCGTGCCTCCTCCAGCAGTGACGTGCAGTGAACTTTTAAAGGGCAGACATCAGTAAGCTGAGTAAAAAGCAGCAGGCAGAAGGGCAAAGTAAAAAATTTAGAGAAAAATGGGCTGCAGGCTGTTTTGGGGTTTGTTTTTCCTTCTTTATTTAAATTTTAAAATTTTCTTTGAGAGTGTTTCATTAGAGCAGCAGAAGACTTGTGTGCCTTCTGAACATTTAAGAGATAATGTTGATATTAAAAAGGACAGGACGTCGTTAGAGCCAGTAACATTTGCTAAAATAGCAGATCATTGCTGAGCACAACAGGTTTGACTGGAGCAGAGACCACAGTTCAGAAAGAAATTGCAAGGGCAAAATGAGGATCAAAGAGTAAAAGCTGAAGGACATAACTAGACACATCCTGTTCTGATACTGTCTAGTAGTGCTGGTTTGCATGTCAAAAGGCCAATCAAAGCACTGCTCTGTATGCATCTGGCTAAATGCTAGACCTTTAACATCTTAAAATCTTGGGGCTGATGTAATTTCACTCCAGAACAACCCCTCACCCAAAGGCTAGGTGAATCCATGCATGAGCAGATTTTTACTGGATGTTGCAATTCAGACAAGTAAGACATTTCTGGCATTCCTGTAGGAAATCATGTATTTCTCACCACTCTCTTGCTTTCAGTGACCAGCTATAGCATGTCCCTGTGGGTCTCAACAGTGAGAGAGGTACAAAATGCATCCCCAGCTGATGTTTTTGTAGTGGATCCCACTATGAAAAGAAATATCCAATGATAAATGTCTGGGCCTCACTGAAATTGCCTGGTGATCTCGCAAATACCGGGCAGTTTCTGTAGAAAGCGCCCATGGTTGAGGAGATTTGCGTGCTTGCAGAATCTAAATGAAATGTTTTAGGCTCTAACAGCCTTGTACTTCCTCTTGGAAATGCTTGTTAGAAGCTTGCCACATCTTGCAGCACCCCCAAGCTGAGCACAGGTCAGACCACATCCAGGTTTGGAAGCGATGTGCTCACCGAGTCTGCTGAATTTTTAATGCCCCGGGTCTCTTCGGGGGTTCTCTAGAAGCATCGGATAAACGGGGCCCACGAATATGAATTGGAAAAGAAGAGTCCTGACTTCTTTTTTCCTAAGTTGTTAGTTTTTTTCTACACTTGTGCAGAAAAGTTGAATTTTGATTCAATATAACACCTAAATTTCTTAACTAAACAATTAGTCAATTGTTAGCGGAAATACGACAAACTTCTAAAGATATGTCTGCAAGACTATGCTTTATCTGTCACTGAAAAGTACATTTACATCTGAATTATTTTTCTTCTCATAAATCATAAAGTCCAATGGGGACTCGTGTCTTGTTAATTAAACATGCTAATTATTTTATACCTTGCTTATGTATCATCAGCTAATTTAAAAGAGAAAATGCTCCTTTAGAATTCAGACAGTTATGAAACAGAAAAGCACATATACGTGATTTGAAATTGCCAGGAAAATGATGCATTTGTGACCTGTAATAGTGGAACGATTTACATCAATCTTAGAATTAAAAAGCCTCAACGAAATTTACAATGCAGTACAAGAATAATTATAGAAGAAGTATGAAGATCATTTTAATCTACAGTTATGAAAAACAAATATATTTTAATGGAACTCTTCAATTACAGACCAAACTTTCTTGAATACATGTGACATAAAATGTATCTTGCAAGTCATTAAAACTTTATGTATTCAAGTGCTCTGGGTGTCTTAGAACAGTAATAATAGAAGAAACAAAATGAAACACCTCAGCAAGAATAAAAATTTTTACAGCAGCTTACTTGGATTGCCATCTGTCGAAGCTGCTTTTCAATCCTCCCGTTACTCTGGGATGCCTATATTTTTGTAACACAATACCAAATTTTTTTGCTTTGAAATTCTTCTGTGGGTGGGTAAATGACCAAAACATTGATTTAATTGTAGCCATATTAAATGAGAAGGATTTTTCTTTTGACTGGTGATGCAGACCTGCTGTCATCCTCCTGTAACACTATTGACTTAGCAAATTTTAGAGGAAAACATGTAAATGAAACCGAAGGCGATTGGTGCCACAGTCCTCGTTTCCCTGCACTGTGTTGGCCTGTATAATGGTTCATGTATTCGTGACCTGTGTTCCTCTTGCTCTGAAATATCTCTCATTTTCAGCTCTAAGCAGAATCAGTCATTATGATCAGACAGAAAAAATGTTTTCCACCGGGCACATATAATATTGAATTCTTTGATATAATTAGTCAATGAAGGCGATTTAAATAGAGGAAGGATATTTTATCAACAGGTAAATGAAAATCTATTTGTGTGGTGAGCAACATTTCACAGTCCATCTAGCAAAGGCATTTAACACTGAACTTGATTTTTTTCCCAGCTTTAAAGGTCACCTAGAAGAGAGTATAACAGTTCTTAGATAAGTATCACAGAAGAAGATTAAACTGATGCCTCCGATTTCACTTGCTGGAAACGGAATTGTAAAATTTCAAATGTCTAGTTAGGTAGGTTTATTTGGCTGAATAAATGCAACAGCTGTTGAACCTGAGTTGATATAATGACAGAATTGTAGAATTAGACTAAATTTTTTTTCCCACTTTATAATATTAAAATGTGTCTTATCATAATGTTAATAATTTCATCAGTTTAAGCTTGAATCTCCATCATGTAAGATGTAAAAGTTATATATTATTTTATTATTATACTTACACATAATCTAAAAATAAAATATTAAGGATAAGATTTCTATAAAATTTGCTAAATATTATTATAGTCTACTGGGTTGTGCCTTATGAATGACTTAAAGTAGTAACCCTATGCAGTCATTAATTCTCAGTCTCCTGTGACTTAGCAATTTAGCCTGATATTATTTAATTGGCTTTCGTATGAAATCTGTGCACTGCAATTAAACATCAAATCATTAGAATGGTATCATGTTAAGCATGTGAAATTGTGTGCAGGAGAGAGTATGGAGAGGAAGGAAACAGTAAAACCACAAGTATTTAAATGTTGCTGGATGTTGAACAAATTAGCTACACATGAGGGTGAGAGGAACATCTTCAACTTTTATATTCAATGAAACTTTTCTAAATAAGGTCATAAACAAAAGTCTATTTTAATTTGCTTTTTTTCAGTCTGTGTCCACATGTGTTTCTTAGTAGCTGGTCTAACAGGTCACTTCCACAAACAGCTGCTATTAAGTTAATTCTGAATTCCATAAACTAGTGGGATCATGTAAAGATGATTTCCCAGAGGGTAATCTTTTTACAGTGGTGAAGACTAAGCTAAAAGAATTTGGACAGCATGTTATATACCCCTCCAGCATATATAATCATAGGAAGCAGTGAATGTGGCTCTTAGAGTTTATTCAACCTACATTTGTCCTGGAGAAGTGAGTGTATTAATGAGGATGCCTGATGGATATTGCAGGATTCAAAATGATCTGAGGGGCTGCCTCCCACACAGTGTGTCGCTACCAGGATCAGGATTTGCAAGAGAAAAGAGAAGAAGAAATTGTGCCCCACAACAATCTAGCCACGCAGTTACACAGTGAAAGGCAATAAAACAAGAGTTGTGTCTAAGCCAAAGTAGAATAGTGAAACAAATGATTCATTCTATATTACTAACTTTTTGAAACTTCTGAACTGTAGCAAGAAGAAACTATACCAAGTCAAAGCAACCTGAGGAAAAATACTTGCCAAACCCTGAGGATGTCTGATACCCCACAGCACATCTTTTCAAATACTTCAGGCTAACAATTATCTATTGATAAACACTTAAAACACCGAGACGTGAAATTCAGATAAACCGTGTATTTCACAAAGAATTAAAAGACTTGTACTTGTGCCTGATGCTATAGACCTCAAAGGATGGATTTTTAGCATCCCTTAATTTTAAGAAATTAGGAATAAATATTTCTGTGCAAAATGTTTATTACCTGGCAGACACAGCAGGAACTCAACCTTTACAGACTGTCAAAAAAATCCCTGCACTGAGGGATGGTCTGCGGATGTATGATAAAGAAGTCAAAGGAATTACTGCCTAGGGCCTTTTGTGGATAAATTGTCTAACTAATAACTTTAGATAGATTTGGGAGACTTGTTGAATATATTTTGGCCAGAGAGTTTTATCCTTTCAGAATAGTCATTACTATTCCCCATTGTGATCCATATTCATGTCTCCGCCTGGCAAAACTTTTCAAAACAATTTAATTGGGTCATAGCATCTAATATTACCAATTGACTACTTGTCCATCAAGTAAGTTCTCCCTTGTCATGCACCTTCTCTGTTAGGCAAACTCTTCAGAGTTTAAAATACCATTCTGGTTTAGAGCATTCTTTTCTTGTATGTATGTGAGGCAAATAAAATGGCAGCTCCCAAACCCACAAAAATTGCACATCTGTTCTGGCTTGTCTTTCATGAATCCATCAGGCCTTTGTGTGTGCTCATTAGGCACTTCAGCCTAAGGACATTTTAAATTCCAGCCACAATATGGGGTGGCTTATGCACAGCTAAAATGAGACTTCTAATCTTTTGAAAAGGTCAGTCACAGAATTTTATATCCTCATCAGTATTTTAAATGCTATGTCTTCATTTTAGGAAATTATCATAATTTTATTTTCTGAAGGCAAATTTGTTTCTAAATCAGTGTGATATGGTTTTCTCTTGGCTTTGTGTATGTGCCTGTATGCATGCTTTTTTTTAATTAACCTGCCCTTAACCTATAGTTCTTGGTGGTATATTTACTGTGGTCAAGCCATTTCATCTTCAGCAAACCTCATCTGACCACGTGAGAAGCAATTGTGTTGGTGACAAAGTGTGATTTGCACACGTGATAGTTGTCTGGGTGTAAATCCTCTCAAGGTTAATGGGAGAGGGAACCCACTGGTGTATGACACAGCAAGTGAAAAGCATTGAACAACATCCTGAGGGACCATACTCTAGGAATATTCAGATCAAGCTCTGTTCAAGACTAAACAGCTACAGTCAGTAGAGAATGGGAGAGAGCTTCTGCTTTAGCAATTATCTAAAGCATCACTGTCCACATGTTCCAAATTAGCAGATTTTTAAGTGTCAGGCACCCTAATTTGTAATTCTTAGACTATACATGTCAGTTTTATCCTTGGAAAATATGTTTAGGAAACATGGTTTAAGGCCAAGTAATTGAAAAATATGACATATTAAAATTTTGATTGGGCTTTTAGCTTCTGTTCTAACTCTTTATCCACTAAGTGCAAGAAATGACACAAGATGGTGGCAAAATGCGTAGTTGTATAATTGTAAACTGCTCGGGCCATGAGCAAGTACAGCTGGGAGTGCTGAGACAAATACAAACCTGGTGTTTCTTAAACATGCAGAGGGTAAGGGTAAATTCAAGATTTTTTTTTATGTTATGCTTTTCTACGTGTTTGTTTCTTGGCTATCTTTTAAAAAGTAAAATCAGACTATCTTTTCTGTGCACTTACATGTGTGCATATGATCTATGGAACCTGTCCTGCTAAGGAAATGCATTTCTAATGAGATTTTTAAACCCAGTTCTTAAGAGCATCACTACTTGCTGTCTGCAAGTTCCAAGATAAAGCTGGATAGAAATGTTTTCTGATGCATGTTAATGGACATGGTCCCAGGCTGGTGGCTCTTGGTGGCCCTGCTTGAGCAGGGGGGTTAGACCAGGTGACCTCAGAGATTTGTTCCAGACTCACCCATCCTATGATTCTGTTAAGATTAATGATGCATTTTATATGCTATATAGTAATGTACCAAATCTGCTGAAAAGTTACAGCTTGTTCGCTGCTTCTGGTTTACTTTCCTTGTTGAAGAAATCAGTATGGGACTCTAAAAATATCTGTTATGTTTCTTTTTCCTTTATCATTTTTTATTTTTAACTTTTAATAATAACTTTCATCTTTCTGTGAAGTTCTGGAATACCTGTAGTGCAGGCAGGGAAAAGAAATATTAATATAAATGTGAACAACACAGCTCATTTGTTTAGGATGAATTTAACAAATTCCACCTCCTTAGAGGAAAATTTCTGGGTTTGGGTGGTTGTTTTTGTTTTTATGTGTCTTTCTGGTTAAATCACACTCTAAAGGTCCCAGGGCAGCCTGATCTGACTCATAACAAGCTCCAACAATCTTTTATTTCTTATTTTATTTTTGGAGCCTTGTTTGATTTGTTGAGTTTTCATCTTTCTGCTGTTTCAAAATTACTGTGAATGAATATAGTAAATAGGAAGCAAAGTAATTTTGTAACAAAGGACTTTGCTAGGAATATTTTTATTGCAACCTTACATTCAAATGAATATGTGCTTTATGTCTCCCTCAATTTCAGAGATTCTCTTTTCAAAATGTCATAGAAGTTGTGTTATGGCAACATAACAGTAGCTAAAGGCATTCTTAAGAAAATGTAAAGTTTTAAATATACAAAAGATACTCTTCCTACAGCTGAAATGAGAACAATTAATTTAGAAGAGTGGAAAGTACACCTTTCAGGTTTCATGGAATGAAAATATAAATGAAAAATATGCTGCCAAAAGTAGTCATAATGTTTACCCACTGAAATGTCAAGTTTTCCAGTGAATTGCCCCACAATTTATCTTTATTTGTGACGACTGTTACATTTTGTGTCTTTACGAAGGAATGAGCTCACATCACAGGGGACAAGTTAATAAAGTTTTTAAAAACTTTATAAAGAAGAATTATCATGGCAGATTGTCTGTCTTAACTTGTCACTAAGGCCTGTCAGACATATTCGTCCTTCTGTAGAGATAGTATGTATATTCTAGAGCTGCATCCTGGCCAGAATGCTTATGTAGGCTTTAAACAGAGACCCTTAAATTTAACTCATGATCATTTTGCAATGAACCAGGGTGAAAGCTGCATCTCCTAGTACTTCCTGAAAGCTGAAAGTGCCGTGTGTCTGTGCTGATGGAGGAGACAGAGGGAATCAGGAAAGTAAAACAAAAAAAGGTGATTACTGGAATTTCTAGGTGCTAAGATCATAAGAAAGGCTGTAATGAATTAAACTACAAGGTCATGCAGCAAATGTGATGTGTGTCTGGCAGTGGACAGACAGCATCAGATACTTAATGGAAGAGCATCAGAACAGAAGTACACAGTAATGGCTCCTCCAGCTTCTAATACTTCACAGTTTAGAAACTTCCTGAAATGAAGGTTGTAGTTGCATCTTGGAATTTAATAAATTTTTACACCTATTTATATACTCTCCTTCAAAGCATCCTGGTTCAAATTCATAAAGTTAATAGTGCTGCACAAACAGAGATTTTACTAATTTTAAACTGTATACACAATGATTCTGTTTGGTGTTATCTACTCCAATGTTACAAAAATAGTGACTAATACTTTTCCTTTGCACTTTATACATACCATTCATCATTTTGTAGATCTAATTACAGGGAATACCCTGCCAGCTACTTTGCTCAAACATTAAAGGGATTTTCAGCTTTGATTGTTGCAGTGTCAGAGATCAAGGGAGTCAAGGTAGGACCTAAAGTTCTTTAAGATCTACATAATAGTACTTCTGGGAATGTTCCCAAATTATGATGATGCAGCAAAATTTATCATTAACTTCACATCCTGCATGCCTGAAATAGGATTGGGCCTTTTATATCTGTTGGTGTTGAGCAATGCTTTAACTGGATGGAGGAACTGATGTGCAAAACTTCATTCACACTTAGTTTTAGCAAAACTTATTTGGGAAATATTTTGTGTGCTGTTATATGTGTCTGAAGGCAGATGAGCCCCTGCCAGTGATGCACACTTGCCTGGGGTTGTAACGTGCTCTTCACTTCTGTGGCTCTCCATGGACAAAAACAACAGAGAGATCATGATCCCAGGGAGAGCTGCTATCACAGGTACAGAATCACTGAATGTTAGGAGTTGGAAGGGACCTTGAAAGATCATCTAGTCCAAGACCTTGAATGTCTCCAGAGAAGGAGACTCCACAACCTCTCTGAGAAGTCTGATGCCTTTGATGGCCCTAAAATTTTTACTACCTCTGTGCTTATGGCCACTTGGGTGGGGATCTGAGGTTGACCACCACCTCATGTCTGATCTTAGTCCAGAGCCAGAACATGAAAGTATCTGGATTTGAGTTAACCCTCAAGCAAGTCCTTGTGAAGGCAGGTGTTATGGTCTGTTTGGGTCTCTGAATTTTACAGGACAAGGTACTCTGAAAATAAAACTTTATTTTATGGATTTTTTAGGAAAAGATAGAACAACAGACAGGGGCTAACATGTAAATTCACTAAGTCATCAATTTATTTATAAATTTTCTAACTCACAAGTTCTCTAATTCATAACTCACAACTCCTAATTTGTAACTTGTGCACCTCTGAGTAAAATAAGTTACTGAGCCAAAAGCGAGAGAGTTCACGCTTTCTCCTCTGCCATGTTGCGAGCACCCATTATATCACACAAAAACCTCAGCAGCTCAGCTGCTGCTGGATCCATCTCAAAACCTTTTTTTTTTTAACTTTTGTTTTGTTTGGTTTTTGTTTTGAGTAAATGATGCATTTCTACAGTCCAACTAGGAAGTTTCGTCTCCACCATTTCCTTGAAAGTGCCAGACAATCAGTATTCAAGGTTGATGGCTGCAGGAGACAGCAACCTGCAAGTGCTAATGGCTGCATAAGGACCTCTAGCCCTTTCTGGCCACCCCATCACGCCTATGTGTCATCCTTACTCTCATCTAATGCCTCCGTTCCCAGCCTACAGAAGAGCCACGGCAGAATATGAAAGGTAACATGTTTTTTCCACCCAGAGCTTGTGCAGCTGCAACCAGACACTTCAGGGTTTGTGCTTAAAACCAGCTCTGCCTTTGGGGAATTGGGTAGAAATCTCTTACTGGGCTGATGGGGTCAGGGCAGCTGAGGAAAGTAGCTCAGGTGAGGGTTGTTGCTGAAAGTTCAATATCTACAGGCCCTTGATTAAGATGTTCTGATTTGTTTTTAGAAAAGGAATAATAAAATTTCAGGTCTTGGCTGCTTAAGATAAGTCAAATCCTTAATGGCTCTTTCAATTTTAAGTTGTTTTTTTTTTTTTTTGATTTGTGAATGTAGTAAATCCTAGTTGGCTTTTAACAGCATTAAAAATCTTCAGAAAACAAACGAAGTAAACCAAATCATTTATCTTTTTTTTAATTTCCTTTTTTTTTTCAGTTGTGCTTGCATCCTGAAATTTTTGCATGGGTAAGTAAAGGTGATGTTAAGGATTATGAAGTTCTTGTTGGAGATGTTAGATTAAGTAAGAAGTGGTGATCTATCTAATAAGAGCAGAAAGCATCTGAACCAACCTTGATGTTATTACAGAAAGAATGACATATAAAAATTGCTGTCTTTATAGCTAGTCTCTCCTGTTGTGTGTATAAATGGACTTGAACTTCATATGCAGATGACAGGATTCTCTGAACTGCTCTTCTGCTCCTGTATCTGTGCTGTTTATGCTCTGGTTAATGGAAAATAACAGTGGAGCCATATAAAAAATGTTTCCTATGCATCTTGGTCCCCTGTACCTGTATTGCTCTCAATAGAGGTGAATCACAGGATTTTTTTTTTTTTTTTCCTTAATGACAATTTCTTGAGAGTTCTGTTACCTCTGTCATTACGAATTGTGTCTGTCATGAAACACCGTCAGGATGTATTTGCTTGTATAAAGTACCTATTCTGTTAGTTTGTGAGCACTGTGCGTGGATTAGGAACAACAAAAGGAGGAGAGGAGAATAATTAAAAGCTATATTGGATATAATGAGTCCTTTTTATTTTAAAGGGAACTGGGGGGGCGGGGAGGGGGAAATAAGCTCTGTCTGAACACCTGTGTTTGTACAAGCAAACACACAACCAAAGACATCCTTCCCTAAATTAATGGGATTAGCCTTCGGTGTTTATATGGGCCACTAAGCCTTCATGCTACCTGATGAATTTTAAAAGGAGTGATAAAACAGAAGACATCTTATTAAAGAGAAGTCTCAGCAGCAGTAAAACTAGGTTGGGTTTTTTTTTTATTTTTTTAGGGTTTTGACTGTTTGGCAAGAAAAACATGTTAATTGGATGTGAGACTTCCACAGCCCCTGGAATTCCAGGGGCAGATATTTAGGTACTTTTCAAATACTGATCAACTGGCCTCTATCTGTGGCAAGTCTCTGTGCTGTACTGGGACCAGGAAGCCATTGCTGTGGCCAAGAAAAAGCTCACTGACTGAGGAAGTGCTGTCCCCATTAGGAGGCTGAGGTGAGACCTTATCCCTGCCTAGAATGATCTGAAAGGAGGTTAGAGAGAGGTGGGTGATGGTCTCTTCTGCCCAGTGACAGATGATGGGACAAGGGGAAATGACATTAAACTGTGCCAAGGCTGTTTCAGATTAGATGTTAGGAAGAAATTCTTCACTGACAGAGTTGTTGGGATGTGGAACAGGCTGTCCAGAGAGGTGGTTGAGTCCCCATCCTGGGTGTATTTAGCAGATGGGTAGATGAGGTGCTCAGGGATATGGTTTAGGAGAGGACAGGTATGGTTGGACTTGATGATATCAAAGGTCTTTTCCAAACTAGTCATTCTGTGTTGTCTACACATTTCCAATGAATTTGTTAGTCACTTACTGCCACCAAAGGAGAGAGTCAATCTGTGAGGAAGACTTAAAGAAGAAGCAAAGCAAAAGAAAGGCAATGACTGTAAAATAAGCTGTCAAAGTCAATGGAAATGAAACTGTTCTTTCTCCTGAGACAGTATTTTCCAGGGCAGACCAATTTTTCAAAATATAGGAAATGAAACTGGCACATTATAATGGAAAGCGATTACTGTCTTAGTTCTGGGTAGCAGTAAATCGGCTTCTTTTATTGCTGTTGATCAGAACTTGTTACCTGGAAGATAAAAATAATTAAAAAAAAAAATCCGAACAAGAAAGAAACCAGTAACAATCAAACAAACTAAACATCAAGCCCAGCAAGCTGTGAAAGGCTGTGTGTCTCATGCCTTTGCTAATACTTCAAGAGTATTCTGTAGATACCCAGCAGCACTGGAACTTTGAAGCTGCATGAATTGAACATGAGGGGATGAAAGCAGTGGCTGAAGAGATCTGAGCAAGATGCTTCCAATCAGAGGGGAGCTCTAGAATAACAGAAGACCAGCTCTTGGTTTCCAAATCTAGAGGAAATTGTCTGGCAGCAGACACTTCAGGAGACAAAACATTAAAAGCCCCCCTTAGCTCTGGAGGAGACACATGTCAACATATGGTCAGAAACTGGGACTGGACACTGTCACTGGCACCATTTTGACACTCCCCTAAATGCCATGGGAGGCTCTCTGTTGGTGTGATGGCACACAATCAACAACTGGGGATATTTTCAGGTGAGAGGTTTGAATGGGAAAAAGTTCTCCATCTCCTTCTCCAAAAAACCTGTCTTGCTGCAGATCCCTCCCCAGCTGGAAAACCCATTTTCTGGAGCTGTTGCACACCAGAGCTGTAACTCTGCAGAAGCCAGAGGGAGTTGACTAGGGAGAGAGGACAGTAACGAAGATCTGAAGTCTCTTTGTAAGTGGTTGCAGCATCTTATGGAGCCCAGGTGTTTGGCTTCCATGACTTATTTTCTTCATCAAGCATTCCTGGTGATTGGACTAAGATTTCTCAGATTATGATAAAGGTCATTTTGTAATCAAATGACATTTTTTGTAGTACAAAATCACTGATTTATCTTAAAGAATTTTTAAAAATATTCACTTCTTTTAAAGCTATCAAAAACCCCCTAACTTTCTCATTTCCAAATCCAGAATCTATCTCCAAATTATTAAGACACTTCTGAATGTGAGACCATTCATTACAATGCTTTCAGATTCCAAAACCTAATAACTAATTAACCACAGCACAAATATAGAGATATTTTAATCTGAAAAAATAGGCTAGAAAATACTAGAATAAAAATATTAAAAAATACTAGAATAAAATATGTTTATAAATACAAGAATATTTTTGTTTAAGAAGATCCAGTTTAAATAAAGATTATTTTTATTTTTGTTAAAATGCAAAAATATAGCAGGTGGTGGTAATCACAAAGAGAAGTTTATATTATTTATTATCTAAATCATACCTGGCTTTTGCAAGCCACTGACTTTCAGACTGTACTTAATCTTCAGGATATCTTTCCAGTAAGTTTACTTTGATTAAGTCAGTCCACAACCTGGAAATATAAATCTTCTGATTAGATCTGGTAGGGAACTTCCTGTATCAGTATCCTCTGCAAGCATCAATGAGCAGCTGAATACTGACAAAACAGCCCCTCAGAGAAAAACAGGTTTTGTTTTTATAATCATCTGGAAGTGTGGATTTTTTTTAGGAAAAGGAAGAAGAATAACTAATTTATGCTTTAAGGGTTACAGGAATTTAGAATGTGTTTTCCTAGTGTATTTTATACACATGCATATTCTATGATTATATCTATAAACAATATAAAAGTTTTTCACTGCAATGATATATATATATCTTGATATTTCATAATAATATGCTCTACAAACCGAAGTTGAGAGGCCCTATCAGATAAGTTCCTCTTTCTGTAATTTTGTAGGTCTGAGAGATGTTTACTGAATTTTGGGGCAAGATTATCTTTGAAATGTTTACTGCTTACTAAAAGTTGATACCATGTCAGCATACATAATAGCTGAATGTGTGTTACAGCCTGATTGTCCTGTCAGCTTTGCTTACGTGTTTTAAGGGGCTCATTAATGCTCACTGATTTCAATTAAGAAAGTGGATGCAGAGAACTGCCAGAACTAAGCTTTTGCTCCAAAGGACCAGGTCAGTGTTATAGTCATGGACCTATTCTGGAGTAGCTGCTGTAAAACATTCAGCAGCTGGGGGACTTAGATAATCCACAGATAAGATGAGATCAGTGAAACCGGTGATTTTCAAGTAAGAAATTTAGAGTTTGCTTCATTTACTCATTTTTATGTTATACTCTGTTCCCCCTCCCCCCCCCCCAAAGATGCTTCCAAATAATTTACTAGAATGGAGCTCTCAAATCCAGCATTCTTTTGGCTGCTGCTGATGGTTTATGCATGGTGGAGCAGAGGAAGGGTGGAAACAAATTTGAATGGACCCTGGAAAACATTATGGTTAATAGGCCACCTAATATGCTGTACAAAAATACTATGAAACATTTATTTGTGAAGTAGCAAATGAACTTTTTGCCTTGAGTGAAATTGTTCACATATGAATAACNTTTTCTTAATTATTTATATATCCTGTCCCAACCATCTCCCCTGACCCCACTGTGGGAGAAGCTTTATTCATGGGGAGCTAAAGGATTATGCAATCTAAGGATTCTTTTGTCAATGGTGGAAGACAATTATTAATGCAAATTTAACAGCAAGACAGCTATGATTATGGAATTGACTAGGTTTGCTTGTAGGTGACACGGCATATAAAAAACTTGGAGAGAAAATAAAGATGTGACTTCCCACACATAGCTTTGCCCTTGCATGGCAGTTGCAATGACAGCACAGAAATGTTTGTTTGTGGTGAATATTCAGCCTAGAATTTTAAATGAATGAGAGCCTGAACCTCAGTCCATGGTGGGAAGTTGTAACCTGAGTTGAAAGATAGGCTTCAGAAGTGAGATGGAGCTGCTTGAACTGATTGCAGTGGAAGATACCAAGGTCCTGGGTTGAGTTCACCCTTCCCTTAAAACAATTCACTTCCATGAAATTTTAATGGAAGTATAACCATGCTCTTTTTCCCAGTGGTTGTACTTTGTGGCCTATTTATAATACACATATTTTTAGCTGTGGCAGTGTGCTGTGCTCCGTGGGTTTAGACTTATAAATGTATGTTTGGCTCTCTTCCATAATTGAAAAACCATAATGCCTGTTGAAGTAGTTTTCTTACATGTCCTTAAACTGAGCATCACCAAGGACAGTAAGTCACTGGAACTCTTACATTATTCAAGTCTAGTCTGAATTAGTATTTATATTTATCAATAGGACTAAACAATACAATCTGACAAAACATGAGCTTATGTATATTTAAAAGGATTCCTCTCCATGAATAGCTTCATGAGTTCTGGAATTTATAATACCTCTTTTTCTGAGTTCTTGTTTCATGACTGGAAATATTATTGGGGCTGGAACATTGTAAAATGCATCTCCCTGCTTCATATATATATGTTCTTTCCCAAGCTGTTTATGTGATGTCTCATAGTGGTGAACTAACACAGTAGCTTTTCCCTAATTTGAGAAAGAGGTGCTAATTAGAACCCTATTCTCAGCTCTGTTAGTTGTTGATGAAGCTGTAGGAATAGTTTGGGTTTAATATGCTTTGAAACTGGACATTGGATCCACCAAAATTTACTATGAGCAGGAAGACAGTGCAACTAGGAAACAAGCTGAGACAATTACTAGACCTTAATTCACTGATTATTATTATTATTGACACTGTTTAGCCTCACAGGTTAAATGGAGAAACCTTCCCCTTGTCACAGCACAGAAAAGATGCCTGATAATGGATAATTCTACCTTTAAAAAGCCATTTTAAATAGTTTCTGTTTCTGCAGAAATTTCCTACTTCTGCAGGACTTGTACCTCTACAAAAGATATTTCAGCTTTCACTGTTGTTGTGTTCAATTCTGAATTGTCTTTGGGAGGTCTTCAGAGGTTACGGCTCTTGGTTGGTGGTGAAATAGAAAATAAAAAAACACTTAACTGTCAATGAGACATTCACATCCAGCAAATTCCCTAAGACATTGGCAATACCTTTGATTTCTTCCAGTGCCGTTCAGGACCTTTTGAGGTGTTTGTTTTTAGTGGCAGTGATTTAAAAGAACTGTCTTCACTGTGTTTTTTTCCCATTGTTTGTGACTGCAGAGGACTTAATAACCAAGATAGTTCCTTACACATTTCCTCTGATTCAGCAGTAACCACCCTTGATCACCCAAAGCCTGTTCTGATATCAACATTTTTATATGGAGAGCTGCAAATCCTGCTGATGTAGAAAAAAAAAAACCCACATCTTTGAATGGCATCTTTTCTGACCCATATATTACCCAGTTTAGCACACAGCCTTCCTTGGGAAGGAATAATTTACACACCAACAGAAAAGGCATTAAGGGTGGAATGTTTTGTTTATAAAAGAAGTCATTGAGTCGAGTCTGAGTTATAGCTGCTGTAAGTAATAATACTTTCAACAAAGTATATGTTGCTACAGCAGCTTGGAAGCTGCATATAATATTAGTTAATCAGGACATAATAATATTTGTTATTTGGCCAAAGTCATGCTAATGAAGAGGTAGGCAGCTTCTGCTTTAATGACTAATCAACAGCAAGAAACACAGCTAAAAGAAATGGATAGATGCAGGTTGGTTGTTGGGGTTGGTTTTTGTAAATGACTTAAGCTGAAAGGATCAGCCTCTGTTCAGTTAATGCTTCAACATGTACAATGCTTCTTCTGTGAGCAGTTTTGTTCCACTAAGTCTGGGGGTTTGTGCCTTCGTTATTTCCTTTGCATTTGAAGTCTGTTATTAAGTTTCAGACCCTAAAGGGGAATAAACTAACTCATTTCCTAACCCAGTTAGTGGGCTGGAAACAGTGTTTAAAATGGAATTTTGAAATAAATTACTGTAATTCATGTGCTATTTAATATGTAAAATTCATAATTTCTGGGACATCTAGTACACAGAAAATAATATAAAAATATATATTTTTATGACATAGGTTTGTACTCATTTAACTCTGTAGAAATATACTGCATTAGGATACCTTTCTTGAAGTTGCATTACAAAAATACTATTTTGTTATTAAAAGCCAGTCCTTCTGAAATAGAAATCACCAAATTTTTCAGAGTCCTAATGACATAACTGAGTTAAAAGAAATAAATAACTGAAGCAGCTGACTGTATGCTGAAGGACTAAAAAAAAAAAAAAAAGACCCATCTTATCACAGAGACATTTCTTGCATCATGAAGACTTTTTTTTTCCTTCCTGTATTGCAGAAGTCTGTGCATAGAAAGCATGATATTTGCTTTTTTGTTTGTTCAATGATCTTGTTTTTACATGTAGGGTCATTCAGACTATCGTTATGAATACAAATTCTTTCGAGGTCTTTGAAAAGGACAAGAATGGAGGGATATGCCAAAAATAATGGATGTCAAATGTTTCCTGTAGCTAAAATAATCCTTGGTTCCCCTGCAGTTTAGAGTTGCAGCTTTGAAGAACTCATCAGGTTCATAAACCTTCTCATGTCCAAAAATTCATATCCAATCAGGAAAATTTCATCTAAGGTTTTTTATGCATATGTATTATATAGCCATATCATAGATTTGTTTTTTTTTTCCTCCTTCTAGGCTTCTCTAAATAAACAGCAGATTATAAATTACCAACAATTTTCATTTGAAGGAAAGGAAATACTGGTGAAGAATATTATTCTATCAGCCTTAAACAGTTAGGTGTCATAAGTGAGAAAGAGTCTTTAAATACTAACTTGTGTCATATAATAGTGCATACTCAGGCAGAATTCTAGATAAACCTATTCCACCTTGGAGTACCTTGCATTTTATACATCATATCCCATTATTTACCAAGAATCTCAAGAAACATCAGCACCTCGTTTCAGCAGATGTCACGGGATTTTATCAAAAACACATTGAATGTCCAGTTCTTGATGTATTCTTGTAATTCCCTCTTGAACTGCAGTGTGAGATAACCTCACAAGTGATAGATGACCTATGAAGGTCCCTTCCAACCTATCATATTCTATGATTCTATAACTTCTGCTCATTTATTTGGAATAGTAGCTATCACTTAGAGTTTAGCCAATACTCCTGATAAATGAAAAAGCCTTTAGTGCCTGTCCATGCAATTAAATATTCTTTTATTAGCACCTGAGGGCAGGTAGATTTAAAGATGAAGTGGAACATGATGATACATCTCGAATAAAGAAGGTAGTCCCTTTCTTTCTCTACCTTGCCTCACTTTATCCCAGCCAAAGTTTGTCCTTCTATCCAGAGGACAATATACCATGGGGACGCTGTCTCAAGATGTCATGCCATTTTGCTGCACTTTAAAGAGTTGACATTATTTCTCACCTTTCTTTGAATCATCTACAAGAAAGTACTTTGTGGGCTAAATAGGTGGTAATTATTTAAATCTTTTCATGTCAATGCAAATGTGTATTTTGGATATTTATTGCAAATGAAAAAAACCCAAACAAACTAAAGGAGTGCTACACCCTTATAGGAGTTGCCCTTTCAAATACAGTAGAAAGGCAAATCCTGTGAAGCTAAAAGAGCAAATCTAAGAAATTACAGAAAGGAGTACACCAGGGAGAGCCTATGACAAATCCAATGGTGTTAAAAAAATTTGTAAGACATTGGGACACTTTTATATATAAATATATATATTTATATATATAAATGAATTCAGTGCTAAAATTTAAAAGCAAGCACATCACACTACAAAGCAACATGGATACATGGTACATGTAGTTCATAGTATGTCTTACGAAAAAAATGTTCTTAATCTTCTTAATTATTAAAAAGCCTCTGAGTGAGGGAAGGGCTAAGAATAGTTGCTCACAAGTTCTTTGAATCACTTTGATTTGCTCACCCAATTAGCTGAAAATTTATTCTAACCTAATAAGAGATCCTCCATGATTTGGTGTTTCTGGTTTTTGAAATGTCTTGTGTTCAACTGTGTTCTTACTATGATACTTCCTAAATCTGCCACTTGTCCTGAATCCTCACCCTTTCCTCTATTCCTTCCTGTCCTGATACCTTCAGCAAAACTAAATGACCTGGGAAGAAAAGAGCTCTCTTTTTCCAGTGTAGTAACTTGCCTGGCCTGGTCAGACCTTCTTGTTCAACTAAAACAGGGAGTCTTTTGAACTCTGCTTTGATCTAAATATCAGAAAGTAATTATCAGTCTTAGCTAAGTAGTATATAAAAAAAAAAAAATCTTACTGAAATATACAATAAGGAACTGCTCTTTTTGGAGGATTAATTAAGCAAATGAAACCTTGCATTGGGCCGTGTTGTAGCTTTGCCACCTCTGTATTGCTTCTGGGTCCAGTTACCACAGCTCTAGTTGCTGGAGGGAGTCTGTCCCCTGCTCTGCTGTGTAATGTCTTCAGTGTCTAGTAATGGACAGCTGGGAGTGCTGGTGAGCACCCTTTGTTATCCATACTGTACTTTACTGGAGTTCAGTAGGGAAAGAAAACTTGTGTCTCTTCCTCCTTTGGTGGATTTGGTTCCCTACTCACTCTTTTTTATTGGATTCACGTTGGAGTTCCATGTTTTGCAACTAAATGCGAGGTTTGAAATACATATTTTATAGGGTTTGTTATGTACAAATAAGCTTGGATAACATCACCCACTTTTCAGTTTCTTTGGTAAAATCTCTCTTACAGTTGATATTTTGTGATGCTATTTTGATGTAGCTTACTCCCTTTTATCCTCCTTCTCCTTTTCTGGGGTCATTTCTTCCTTTCTCATGCATAAATGCACAATCCCCGAGAAAATCGCACCAAGAAAGCAGAAAACTGCTCTGACTCATCTTGCTTAGTGGCTGTAGTGCTTAAATTAGGTGAAAGTAGAAGAAGGAAGAGGGGGAGGTCTTCATAGTCCAACAATAACACAATTTTAGCTGAAATGAAGAGTTGATGAATGGTCAAATAAAAGCTGAAGAACCCCCTTTGACTATAGTAATGGATGTTTGGGGGTTTAAATTTTTTTTTTCTTTTATTATATGAAGATACTGTAATCTAAACTTTAGAGATTTTCTCTTTC
Organism: Heliornis fulica; assembly: GCA_013399135.1. Taxonomy (NCBI): domain Eukaryota; kingdom Metazoa; phylum Chordata; class Aves; order Gruiformes; family Heliornithidae; genus Heliornis; species Heliornis fulica. The sequence continues at coordinate 244,421 of VXBZ01011704.1, read as the reverse complement.
CTATGCCTGCTTTCAGCTGCAGGGTGGCATAACAAAAGCTCAAAAGAATTTCAGAAAATACTTTAATATATAAGAAAAATCTCATCCCTCTGTACATTACCCTGTGTACACACTGCCAGTGAAATTCCATGATTTGATCTCTGAATGCGAATAGCCTGTTCCTAAAAATTTTCTATTTTCATAATATAAATAGATCATTGAAATACAGGGATGGTTGATCATTGATTATTTTAGTCTCTGTCCATGCTGTGAACATACCAAAAATCACATAACCTGGGAATCAAACATAAGGTGGAAAAACATGATGAGAAAAAAGCACGGCCATAATCTTTCCCTGACCTAGAAATATTTTTACTATGTTCTAAAGCTTTAGGTTTCCTTTATGAAAAGTAGGATTTTTCCTTTTGACATAGGAATATTTCTGGGGAACATAAGGTATTCTTGTGTTCAGGAAGTACCTTGAGTGTGTTGGTTAACTAGCAACTTAAAGTTCTTAGGTGTGCCTTTACTTTTATTTGGTTTTATTATAGGCCAGAAGCTGGATGTATATTAATTCCTTACCTAACCTTCTAATTAGCAGTGCTCTCAATAAGATCAAATTGTTTCAGGACAGCTGGAAGTTGAATGTTGTGTCACTCGTTGAGAGTGTGTGTGTGTTACCCATTATTTTGTCTGTCTAAACAAGATGACTCCTCTTGACCAAAGCCAGAGAAATTGAGCTTATTAGGGATGGATTCTTGTGTGTGTGTGATGGAGAAAATGACCAGACAGCAAGGAATGAAGGCAACTTAGGTCTTTCTGTTCTGCAGAATAGTGTTGTCTTTTATATCAGCCCAACCTTGGTTGGTTTCATTACCTTGGTAGCACAAACTCCTCTTTATTCATTGAACTTGGACTAACTAGATGACAGAAAATGTTCTTTTGCTCAAGAATTCCTTAAATGTAGAAAATCACATGCTACACAAGCTATTCCCACATTAATGAACAGACTTAGCCACTCATTTAGAGATGGCTGAATGAGTTTTAAAAAAAAATTGAGATGGACATGTTTGTCCTATGATTAATTTGAAACAAAATTGGGAATTTCTTTGAAATTTCATAGAATCATACTGGTTTGTTTCATTATCCCCAAGATAATGCTGCAACCTTGCATTTTGAAGAAATGGTCAAAAGTAAAAATGGTAAGTGCTGTCACAGGATCTTTATGGTGTCCTTTCCAGCTTGAACCCATGCAAGGAATCTCCTTTACATGTCTACTCTTCTGAGACTTGGTTGTGTGAGTATTTGGCATATTTCTGACAGAGCACAGTATATTTTAATAAAACTTTTTATCAATCTGAATTTGCCCAAATATCTGTTACTGCATCAAAATTTTCTGTCCTAGATGGTTTATATCAATAGTGTGAATAAAAATCTCCCTGGCTTATAGCAGTGTGTTCTTTATTATAGATTTGGATGGATGTGACTGACTCAGCCCACTTCACTGAAAGCTCAATTAGATGGAGCACCTCTATGAATAAGGAATTTTATCATAAATTACAGAAGGTGTAAGTTAGAGAGTGCTCATAGAAATGATGCTTGGAGAGAACATGATGCTGCCTTAAATGCTTGCGTTCCGTTGCTTACATATTGTTCTTATTGTCACTCAGCTGAGCATCACTACTGACACTGTTGTCAATGGTGTCTTAAAATTTTCATTCCAAATCAAACTTTACAAAAGAAAATTCCTTTAATGTCTGCTTGCAGCACAAGAGGGTAGATATTCTTAAAGTTTTGTTTTGAAAATACTAAAAATAGAGAAGCAGCGTAATAAGTTTCCATAGTAACTCCCACACTGGTTCTTACAACTGATTAATGGGAGTAAGTCATTCCGAGACATTCTCGATGGCCAGACTCCAAAACTTTCTCCTGCGATTAAATAGTGTACACAGCATACACTGAAGACTCCACATGCACTCCTTTCACAGTTTCCCTATAAAAATACACAGAACTTGAAGTTTTTTGCCCCCTTCTGACAAAAGCTACAAAGCTCTCTGTTTCTGAGCCATTTACAGACTGTGTTACTGAGTGAGCTTGGGTTTAGCAATGTACGTGCATGGCCAACTGCTGCAGGAAAATAGCCTGTGTCCAGCTAATGTCTATTTATATTGAGAAAGGACTCCAGGATATGTTGAGCAGGGACCTTGATTGCCATCAGACAGCTAGGATAAATTCTTCAGGGTAAATATTTTACATCCTGCAAATTCTGCCTACGTAGACATATTTTGGATTTATATATTAATATAGAGAAAAAATATACTTCTTATAGCTATGATTCTTTTAAAATACAAAACCTAAAGATGCCAATATCTGTACTAATTGTTGCTAAGCAGTAAAATGATATGCAAGAGGCGTATCATTATGTTAGCGACAAATGTCTTCTCAGACTCCTTTTAGAGTTTTTGTTCTAAGATTAAATGTCTTAAACTTGCATTTAATTGTCTTTTCCTTGGCTGACATGTCTTTCTTGTATGTAACCACTAGTCCTTCACTGGTGCCACTGAAGAGTTACCTTACACTTCAACTGTCATGTCTCCCGATGATCTTTTTTTCTTTCTTTCTTCTCCTTTCCTTTAAATACAGGTGAAAATGAGCTGTCTTTAATGGTTCCATTCATTTTCAAATGGCTAATGCCATTTGACAGGGAAAACAGCATTGTGGTATGCTTGAGAAGCATTTCTTTTGTTCATGAAGCTTTTTAAAATTGGCAATTAACTGTAGGCTAATCTCTTCAAGCCTGTATTTGCAAATCTTATCCTGATTAACATAACAGCGGTTTCTACTACCACTATTGAGTTGTTGCAGTGTTTGAATAACAGCAGTATGGTAACATATATATTCTAATTAAGATTTTATTTTTTTCAAAAGTGGAGTAAACATTGATCTCATGGATAGATATGCATTGATATACATTGACATACATCAATGGATATACATTGATCAATCGATAAACATTGATCTCATCAATGTTTATTAATATCTGAAGTGTGGGAGACAAAGGGAGATGACCAACCTCTTCTCAGTGGCCTGTGGGGACAGGACAAAGGGCAATGGCCACAAGTTGGACCATAAGAGGTTCTGCACCGATGTGCAGAAGAACTTCTTCATGGTGAGGGTGATGGAGCACTGGAACAGGCTGCCCAGGGGGTTTTGGAGTCTCCTTCTCTGGAGATATTCCAGACCCATCTGGACACTGACCTCTGTGACCTGCTCTAGGGAACCTGCTTTGGCAGGGGAGTTGGACTTGATCTCTGGAGGTAGCTTCCAACACCTACAATTCTGTGGATTCTGTGAATTTTTCAAACTTTAAACAATGCATTCTAATAATTTTCTTAATGAGTTTATCTTTAATAAGGTAGTCTTTATTTTTTTAACTCATAGTTTTCTAAGAAAACTAATCCAATGTATTTGAAGTACTTTTATATACCCTGTTACTTAGCAGAGATAAAAAGAGTTCACAATCTATCCCTCAGTGATCTACATAGCCAGGATGCTAACAAACCTGCAGGACTTACTTGTGGTAGGTCACACAAAGGAATTTTTCTCCTAGCAGCAGATAAGTACAGAAGTACTTCTAGAAAGTACTAGAAAGGAATTAAGTGTGCAAATTTGATTAACTTTTTCTTTTTTACATGTGCAGTACTTTTTACAATGTGCCAAACATAGATGGAAACTCATTTGTTTTGAAATATTTACCTGCAATATTGCTGTGTGTAATTTGAAGAGGTATTCATTTACATAAGCAGAGATGTAATACTTTGCTGGTCGAAGCATTTATAGGAATTGCAGAAGACTTTCTGGTTTTACTTTTAGTTTGCAGCAGCTGGTGCTAAATTGAGTAGACCAAGTGTACATGACAGGAGGTTTATTTAGGCAGGAAAATTTATCGACATTCCATATTTCTATTTTTTCCCCTAAATACAGTGATATATTCTAAGTAACGGATCAAATCTTGAGGTTTTGGGTTTTTTTTCCCCTCCTTTTATGTAAAATAAAAGCAGAGCTATCTTTTCTTTGGAGATTTTGAGGAAAAGTGGCAGATTTTGAATATTTCCAGTTATGTTGCCCCTAAAGTCATACCTTCTGGGACAGGACTGATACAATGCTCAGTGAGCCACAGATATGCAGTGACATTTTTCAAAGCGTGCAGTGACTTTTAAGGGATATTCACATCGTTTTAAACTAACACCTGAAGTTATGGGTGGTGCTGTTGCTCAGATGCACCATTTCATTGGCAGCTACAGGTAGGGCTTTTCATTAAGCAAATAATCCTACATTTGGGGAAAATAGAAAAATAACTCCAAATATTTCCTTTTCTTTGTCCATGAAAATAAATAGCAAAAAGAGCTTTCATAAAACCTTTGGTTTTAGTTTGGTTTTTGTTTGTTTGTTTGTTTGTTTGTTTGTTTATTTGTTTTTCCTGCTAGTGGCATGAATGACCATGTGTAATAGCAGTTCTGATATTCAGCTTTTATTTCCTCTGTGCATCACTTGTTTCATTAAGCATCGGATGTGTTCCTCCTGGAAAGATAAATCCAGCCTCAGGGAAAACTTTTATGTTTCCTATTTCAACACAGAGATCTTATTAGCTATTTTAGGAAAATGCTGTGCTCAAAAGTTGAACTTGATGGTTTCCTCAGTTCTATGATTTTGGTCTGTGGACATATCAATGGTGTGTTTTATCCTTTTTTTTTTTTCATCTTCAAATACTAGCCAGAGGGTGACCTTAGGCATTTATATCTGCTAGAAGCCTGAATATGACTCTAGATGTTGCATTTTGAAAAAAAGTTTTATGCCATATACGTCTACAGCTATCAATTTATCAGTAATTTTTTAAAAAAAAATGTAAAATCAGTGACATCATTTATTTGCTCTGCATTCAGAGGTGCAGCTTTCATCTTGGAACAATCCAATCCATCACTACATACCTGAATAGCTGAGCTGTGTAGAGATGTTGTTTATGTATGGAAACTTTGTGTGTTGACAGCTGGAGAACACATTGTTTGGGGATAGTAATATTGTTTAGTGTAGCCATATATGTTTTCATTTATTTCTATTTCATTTTTTCAGAACATGATGGTGCAACTGCACAAATTCAAAATTCTTTATATTCAACCATATATATATCTATATAGTATAAACATATACTGATGTATTTAGTGATACAGATATATAGACATATTTATACTGAAAAATAAGTCAATAATACAATCTAGTGCACAAAACAATGTGCAGCAAGCTACATGTTTGATTAGCAATAAGCTATACTCTTTCTCCTAAGGATACTTATAAGGCATAAGTAGGGAAGGTCAGATAGGAAATTTTTTTTGTTGCTCTTGTGTTCCTGATTAGTCCTTAATTGTATTCTGGCACTTCTAGGTTATCACTGAAATCTTAAAATACATATACTTGGTGATTGCAGAGTTTGTCTGGTTCTCTGCAACCTGTTTTATTGCCTTTCACAGACAAAACGAGTTTGCTGGGGAGGCAAGGTTCTCTGCCATGAAAGTGATTTCCAGCAGAGGTTCTTAAGAATTGCCTCAATTTCATCACATTTTAGAACACACTGAAGTTTGCATGAAGTTCTTTTGTTTGTCCAGACCTTAAACAATATAATGAATTACTCTGTACCAGTCCTCCTGCAGTCAGTGCTTTAACTGACGTGGGGAGAAGCTGGAAAGATGGGTCATTGTCTTCTACAGAGAAGGCAGTAAGGTTTCTTAAACTTGTAATCAGGCAAGTCAATAGCCAGGTCAGAAATATCATACTGGTTTTAACCTAAATGAAAGTCTTTCCTGCTTTGCACTGTGACAAAGTGCATGAAACAGACCAAAAGCAAAGAGAGCTTTATTGTTCTTCTAACTTGCAGACAAACTTTTAATTTCAAATATTTTAAAATTTTCTTTTGACAAAGCACACATTATCTTTTATCTTATATATATATATATATAAACAGTGACAAAATATTATATGCAATGGCATTTTAACTGCTTATATGCAAGTATGTGTCTTGTTTGCCAACCTTACAAATTAGCTTTCCCCCTACTTCTTCAGCAAGGTAAGTTTTCAGGAAAAAGAACTAAATTCTATTTTCAAATTATGTGGAAAAATATTTAATTGAGGTTCATTTGGAATAATCAGTTTTCATAATTCAGGGAAATATTTATTTCCATTCACACAGATAACAGCAAAAAAAAAAAGAAAAAACAGCAAAGAAAAAGAGAAAACTTGATGACAAAAATTAACAAGGTACAATATTTTTCTCCATGAAAATATAAAATGGGGGAAGAATAAAATGTTTACTTTTTTTTCTTTTGACTTCATAGATCTGCTCAGATGTATAAACAATAATCTACTGTTGAATATTTCTTGTGTTCACTTTATTACAGTTTTTTTTCCTTTTTGTTTTTTTCAGCCAAGTGTACTGTAAATTCTCTGAACAGAGTGAATAAAAATTGTTTTCTGTAGTACACATCCAGAAGCCAAGAGGCAACACTAATTGTAAAGAAGAAAAATGTTACCCAAGCTTAAGGAGGGAAGGGATAGTAAACCAGTTTTCCTCATGCCTACAGTTGGAAATGGTTAAGAACAAGTTTCCATTGACACTATTAATTTCATAGTATGTGTCAGTTTCAAGTTTGGATTTCAGGAGTTCAAAGAAGGACAGAGAATTATACAGACCTCCTAGATGTGCTCTTTTGGCAGACCGTGCCATACTGAAAAAGCAAATATGTTGTGACAGAAGGCAGTACATAGAAAACACCATGCCCCCCCCTCCGCCCAAGTTTGAAATACCTCAAAATATGTTATTTTACATTAATTTGAAGCTCAAGAGTTGGCATTTCCCCTAGTCTTTGCTGTTCAGGTTTTAAGAACTGAGAAAGTGCAATTTATAACTAATTATGTCACTCTATCTGCTCAAGTCTGAACACCAAATGGTCAAATCACAAATTACCAGCTTTGCTCAGCTTTCATCACACAGCACATATCCTGGACAGACTCCATGTTTTTTTTCTGACTCATACCTGATCAGTATCTTTACTCACTGAGTTCTGTGTAATATTTAAGCATTATAACACTATTTTTATTGTGGTTTTGATTTGGGCAAATCTCCAACTGGAATCAATATATATCAGATTTTTTTTCTCATAATGTACATCTGGGAGGATGATAGGGTCTGTCCACAACACTCGCTCTCAAAGATGTTGATCTGAAGATCTCGCAATATTTTTCTATTGAATTCTACCCCTTTATCTTCTCTATCTCTTTCAGGTTAGGACAACCCCTTGTTATCTGTAAAGATTAAGAGAGAACGTGCTTGAAAGAAGCCCTGAAGAAAAGAACTTGGGAGTAATTGTGGAGCCACCAATGTGCATCTGCATCACTGAAGACCAACTGCAACCTGGGCTGCATCAAAAGCAGTGTAGCCAGCAGATTGAGGGGTGATTCTACCCCTCTGCTCTGGTGAGACCCCACCTGGAATACTGTGTCCAGCACTGGAGCCCTCAGCACAAGAAGGACATGGACCTCTTGGAGCAGGTCCAGAGTAGGCCACAAAAATGATTCAAGGGCTGGAGCACCTCTCCTATGAAGATAGGCTGAGAGATTTGGGCTTGTTTAGCTTGGAGAAGAGAATGCTCTAGGGAGACCTTTTAGCAGCCTTCCAGTCCCTGAAAGGTGACTATACAAAAGTTGGGAAAAAATATTCACTGTGACAATAGGATGAGGGGTGGTAGTCTTAAACTAGAAAAGGGGAGATTTAGGTTCGATATTAGGAAAAAACTCTTCACTAGGAGGGTGGCAGATCACTGGCACAGGTTGCCCAGTGAGGTTGTGGGGGCTCCATCTCATGAGATGTTCAAGGTCAGGTTTGATGGGGCTCTGAGCAACCTGATCTAGAGAACAGGCCCCTGCTCACTGCATGGGGGGTTGGACTAGATGGCCTTTAAGGATCCTTTCCAACATAAGGCATTCTATGATTCTGTGATTATGTTAGTAGTATAGTCCAAAGCATTAAAAGCCTTGCCCTATGTATGCATTTACAGTTGTTTACAATCATGAGAAATCAAAGTGGTACAGGCCTTAAAATGAATATTTCTAATTCACAGATGGACCAAACAATACTTAAATCTAAAGTTTGATTTATTTAGAACTAAACCACTGACATACCTGCAAAATATTCTTGCCTGGGCTAACTCAGCTCACCTGTGCTGGCTGCTTGGGGAAATCAGCTCTGTCTTGGCCAGGTAAGGGACAGCCTCTTTTCCCACCATTTTTTCCAGTATTTTAATGTAGCTCAGCAATCTTCATTATAAAAATCGGTAGCTACAATTTTTGAGTTTACCAGTTCTTTACAGAACAGCAGAGCTTCACACTTAGAGGTCTGTGACATTGTTTCCCAAGGTGACACTGAAAAATGAGAGACATTTACATCTAAATAAAGTTTTCTGCACTAGTTGGAGACATTATTAATGACAGTAGCCAAAGATAGTGGAGACTGTGTTGATCTCTCATGTCATTGTTTAGTTAAGATTGTATTCTATCAATTAATGCATTACTGGCAGTTTCTCTCTTCCTATTTTTGACAAAAAAATCCAAGTTATTCAAAATTAGTAATTTTCAATGTGTTCAAATCATCATTTAGCTGTGAATAAATTTAAAAAAAAAGAAAAAAGTTATGAGGAGATACTGTTAAATCAAGTTTATGTTAAATAATTTAAGTCATTAAGTAGGGAAAGATACTGATGAGTATCTCTGAGGAGATCATTAGCTGGTAATTATTAGGATGTCTATGGAAATGTAGGCTGACATCTCCCACCTACATCACATAACTAAGGACATTTTGCCTGCAGCTACAGATGTCCATTACCAAGATGGTTCTCATTGGAAAGAGCATCTGTAAGCAGTTCTTTCCACGTGGTTTGAAAGGTGTGGAGAGAGCAACCCACCGATTTCTGGAAGTACCAGATCATTTCTGTGTAAGTAATATCCAATGTTACTACTGTAAGTTTCCAGTACTGTTGAACATCAGATATGTTTGCATGTTACTGATGCCATTATGAATGCTACAGTTGAACTTACTCTTTTTTTAAACACAGTGATAAAAAGCCTTTGTCAAAGATAGGAGTAAATAAATTTTGTCGTGTTAGACTTTTGGGTAAAGAAATTAAGGGAAAATGGGAATAATCTTAAAAACTCATCAGGAACTGACATGTATGTTTCCTTACATCTGGATCATTGCTCATTTTCCTTCTGGCCAGATGTATGACCAAGGATCCAGATTTAAACCAAAATAAATTTCATCCACGATTCTCAATTATGGGTTAGCTTGCATTAGCTATACTTTTTATATACCTAAATGAGTTAGTTATCAACCTGCATAATGTCTAAGGGCCCAAATTCTAACAGTATTTAAACAGTTACTTGAAAAGCTTAGATATGTGTAATAGAAACCAGGGGTATAAACACATGCTGGTTTCAGTGGTAAGATGTGAGTCAGGGTGGGAAAGTTTCTGTGACTCTGCTTCCTGAGAGCTTTGCCAATCCAGCCACAGATAGTTTGATTTGAGTAGGTAATTTCCATAAAATTAAGCCATTCCAGCAGAACTAGGTCACGTGCCCATCTTTCTATTTATAATGAAATTTAGAAGGTGGCTACATTTATACTTGAGGGGTGTTCTGGGTTTTTAGTATGTTGGTATTTTATTTTAATGTCCTCAGGGGAGAAAAGGCTTGAGAGGCATATCCAAGCCTTCAGAGCTCTGTATCAGTGAGGATTGCTTACCCACAAATATGCCTGTGAAATATGAATTTTTACTTCAGCAAGCAGTCTTGAAGAACACACATAAAAGTCTGCAGTACTCAGGCAGTGATGTAGAGAGGCATCAAAACTATTAGAGGTACTATTTCTCTGGGGCACTAAGGGAAATACATGCCTTCTTGTAATGCCAAAGATACCACATCTACCCCCCACAAGCCAGCAGTTCCTTTGCAATGACTTCATCACTGCCTTTGTACAATCCTCACACATTAAAAAGTCATTAGATGCAGCTCTTAAAAAAGCATGAGATTGAATACAGTAATAACCTATGCCAGGTTTTCATTTTTTTTTTCTTTTAAGCTGCTAGGGTTTAATTTAATCTTTAGCTATGAGCAACTGGGAGATTATCCCATAATTGCCCAATATCAGCTGAGAAGCTCTGTGTAGTCTTTTGAAGGAGCCAGGCATCTGGAAGGTCTGACTCTTCTTTTGCTTAATATATGTGCCAGCATGAAGCCACGTGATGGAATTATTTTTTCCCTGTTCATTTTCATAAAATTACACAAATTAAAATCATGTTAATGGGGCAGAAAGAACAGGAAAAGGCTTAAATATTTCTCTTTAAAAAGTGCTTCCACTATATGACTTCTTATGATAAAAATTCCTTTTGAGGAACACACTGAATATAAACCAGAATTGTTTATACAGCTGCCACATCATGTGCAGCAAAAGGCAGATGTGCCTAACAAATAACCTGGTGGAAAGAACTGATGTAGCAATTCTTTGGCTAAGAAAACATTTAAAAATCAATATTTTATTGGGCTGACACTTTATTTTCCCCTGCCAAAACAGTGTAATGGAGACATAAATTTGATGGAATGTACAGTGGAAACCTTTTCATTGTTGCTTTGTCTCCTAGATGGCTTTGGTGTGGGTGTTTTGGGTATTGCCATGGGACATGGAAACACCAAGAAGGAAAAGCAGCCACAGCAGGACACACCCTGTAAGGATGGAGTGGTCCTTCTGCAAAGGTGCTGTATTTTGGGTGTAACCATCAGTCTCTGCTGTTTCACATGGGGGTAGTACCATAAGCAGCACAAGTATATCTATGATCAAGGCAAAGGGTGTAGTCCTGACTTTAGCATGTGGAAATTTCAAATACCTGCTCTGGACAGGCTAATGCTAGAGCTTGTAAAATAATCAGCTTGCTATGCAGTGAAAAACTACACCCTGCCTGGTGTTTCTGAGTCTCTTTATTCCTAGCTTGTTGCACCTGATATTCCTAGAAGTATCTCTCTGTCAGTAAATGAAACACAAACAGAAACTATCAGCATGCTACTTATGAAGACAGAAGAAAGCAAGGTGCCAGAGGGACTTTTATCTTTACTGGGAATAGTCAATGTTAACATTTTCCCAGGTTCTCACACCTTGCTTGTGTAAAAGTGACACGCTTCTGGGTGTGCAAGTTGGAGCACAGGAGACTCCATGTGAATGTAAGGAAAAACTATTTCACTGTGATGGTGACAGAGCCCTGGGACAGGCTGCCCAGAGAGGTTGTGGAGTCTCCTTCTCTGGAGACGTTCAAGACCAATCTGGACATGTTCCTGTGTGATCTAATCTAGGTGATCCTGATCAGGCAGGGGGTTGGACTGGATAATCTTTCGAGGTCCCTTCCAACTCCTGACATTACTTGATTCAGTGATGCTAAGATCAGAGGGGGAAAGCCCTCAGAAAACCAACCACTGCCTAGCTCTTTGAGTGTACCTACTGATTACATCTTTGAGGCTGTATCCTCCCCTCAGGATGGGCAAGTGAGGAAGGTGGACCAGTGCAGCAACAGTGAGGACTTCTCATCAGCTTGACAGGTAAGAGGTGCAAAGGGTAGTTACCATGTCTGGTGGAGCAGCATGATCATCAAAGCTCTCTCTTAGAACAAAAGCCCCACCTACAAACTGGTAGCTATTTTCAGACCAACGTATTTTTGCATATCTAAGACAAGGACAAATGACAGTAAATCAGAAAAGTAAACAATGCTAAATCAGAAGAGTTAAAACCTAAATTGTTTTTACAGGGTTTGATGACATGTTGAACTTAGTTTTAAAATCCATGCATAATCCCTCCAGTCCTCATTTAATGGAAAACAAAAGTATTGCAAAGTGGTAGCAGCTGCTGTAGACAATTTAAAACCATGACTTTGCCAATAGAATTACTTTTCTTTTCCCTGTCATTGTAATTTCAATTTAAACTGCATTTTAGTGGCTATTATTTTAGCTTAGACTTTTTGCTTTTCTATTTACAATTTGCTAGTCTGAAAGAAAAAATTAAATTACTGACTTATGCCTTCTTTAGGAAAGAAGAAGTGATAATGTGTTTTGTTTTGCTTTGATTTTAAAAAACGTTTCCTTGTATTAGAAATCATAGCATCCAGCCTGTGCCTCTGTGGCCTATCTGGTGGGGAGTAAAAAAACCAAATCCTTTCAATATACATTCTGATAGCTGCTGGAGCATTAAGCATCCTCATAACTAAAAGTGGCTTTTCATAACTTTTAGGTGTCCACATGTATACACTCCTTGGTAGTTATTACGATATAAAGTTTGACAATGAGATATTGGCTGAATCCAGTGCGATGACTTACCGTATTAATTTGACAAACGAGCTGCTTCCAGTGCTTTCATCTGTATGTGATAAACCAGTGATAGCTCTGGTTTAGGCTGTATGTAAGGGAGCAGAGTGTTTCCATGGTCAGCCACTCCTTTGTGGCACTGAAGTAATCTCTAATTTACAATCATGTCAGATTTACAATCCTGGAAAATACCGACATTATAAACAACTGGATACTCTGCAGTTTTCTTCACTCCTTCAGTGATGCACAAAAAAGGAGGAATTAAGGACAAAATTTATTGTCTGTGTCTATCTAACTGGTTCATGGATTCACAGCCTGTTTAAAGATAGAGAACTTGGCTCTTTCTCCTTTCTTTTCTGAGCCTAGTTTAGGCAGGACAGAATAGGAAGGCACATGGTTGGGGTGCTGTGTCTCTGGGAACTCCTTGCTTTGAGGAATGGGAGGAGCTGTCCCACTGGTGCCATCCAGTTCCCATTGCTTCAGGCTGGTCTCTCTCCTAGGCAGTCCCTCCAGGTGCACCAGTGGCAGATTCAGGTCATGACATAGTGTTTTTATGGTATCTGTAAGGGGTTTCAGTGGGTAGGATCTGAGTGCTCAGGTGCTGGTCACCGCTGGAGCAGTCTGTGGTCTGACCCAGTGTGGTTACAACCTCTCAGGATGATAGACCTGAGATTTTCTTTTGACATGTTGAATTAGGAGTCTTGTCCTGACACCTAGTTCATACCCATCTGCCTGTCGCTCTGCACCTCTATCTCTTCTCTTGTACTCTGCCTTGTACATTGTCTTTAAGGACAAACGTACTTAGACTTCCCATGCTGAGAAGAAACACATTTGCTAGAAAGTAATCTAACATTACACTTCTTGCATGAAACTTTTAATTTTAGATGTATAAAGACTTGTGGCTCATAAGGAAATTTATTTTTGAGCATGTTTATGCTGGAGTGTAAACACTGTGACTCCTTTTTGACAGTGAAACATTACTTGCTAGAATTTAATTTCAAGTGTTTCCAAGTGTGACTTCAAGAGAACAGAACATGTTTATGTTAAATGTATAACAGTGTATTAACATTCCTGGCATTCATTAACATTTAGTTTGCAAAAATTTCTTCCAATAACACTAATATAATAATGGGAAAGGGGGGGGGACAAAAATGAGTCACCATGGCTAGACAGTCATGTAGCAGAATTAAAAAGGAACCCCTAGAAAGCTAACAGTAGATCCAAATGAAGAAAGGAGAAAATATGGTGAGCTTTGGCAGATTAAATATAAATACATAAAGAAGAATGTCAAGAGAAGTTTGAGGACTCGTTTATGAAAAGCATAAAAACTAGTAATAAATCCCTTTTACATATGCAGCAGAAGCAAGATGCTTTCGGGAAAGCCTTTAGGGACCAAAAGAGGAGTGTAGAGAAGATAAGGGTAGAGCAAGATAATTAGGTGATTTTTTGGCATCCATCTATAGAGGAGCTTGAGTTTTCTGGAACTCCTCCCTACAGGAAACCCATCAGAGAAAGTGCCTCAAACTGAACAAAAGGCAGACCAAACTGGCAGTAGGAACAGGACCAAACTGGCAGGTTGAGGTGATATCTACTTAAGAATTCTATAGGACCTCATTAAACCACGCATTCAAATATACAATCTCTTTCAGATTTCTTTCAGTACCAAAAAAAATCCTTGAAATTGGGTTTCCTGACACCAATTTTTAACCAAGGTTCGGCAGATCTGGAGAAACATGGGAAAATCTGAGAAAAATTCTGATTAAGTGAAAGGCAAAAGCATTGCAGACATGACCATAAAATATAAAAAAATATATGCTCAAAGTGTGCAGACGCTTTTTGTAGTGACTTGGGAAAAGAAGTCATTCAAAATTGAATGCTAAATATAAATTTAGGACTTACTCCCTTAATGAAGGATTTTTCAGTCCAGCAACTAGTTTAACAATGAGAAAATTTATGTGACAGATATTTTACAGATATTGAGTTGTTACATATCTATAAAACCAAAAGGTATTCAAGATTCTCTTTTCTAAATGAAACCATATTCCACCACTACTCTGTTTGCTATTTCATTCATATTTAGCAATGAGCATCTGTCTTTGATGAAGAAATGGAATATGTGTGCATTGAACATACAGATATATAAAAAGTACACATACAAATGTGGAAAGGGAGAACTAATTCTGAAGTAATTTCATCATAAGTGTTAAAATAAACCCAAATTTTTCCCTTTGTGAAATTTTTGAAGTTTGTTTCGTGGAACTGGCCACATAAGCAGTGGCATAATTGTGACTCAACACAAGGTTTTCTTTCAGATAGCTTGAAGTAACTGTTGTTTCAATAATACCCAGAGTGGTATTTTAAGATTAGTTGAATTTATGGCATCTTGCAAGGTATCTTGTCTAGCAGCTGCAGTACATGAGGGCAACTGAAACATATTCCATCCTTGACAACTTTCCTCTAAAGGATCATCTTGGAATTTCTGCTAAAGGAGAGGTAAGAAAATATGAAAAGCTGTTCATATAATTAAGAAGCAAGTTGAAGATAAGGTAACACAACTGCTTGGATTTATTCCTTACCCTGGCCTCCTGCTACAGTTACAATTTATAATACTTCAAAATATGGAAGCTGCAGTTGTAAGATATACCTGGTACTAAGTAGTGGTCTAAAACTGTAGAAATTATATCCCTTTGCCTGAAAATTCTTCAGAATGCCTATAATAAGAATTCAACCAGCATTCTGATTCAGGGTAATGCAGATATTTAGGTAAACATTAAGCAATCTCTTAAAACTAAGCATAACTTAATGCTGCATGGTAACTCACTCCTGGGGCTTCACTGTTTCATGTAATATTTTATAATTCAGTGTACATAATTGTTCACTTAATACATGGCTATAAAATGAAGTTAAAAACCAAGGAGTCGTTCTGCAATCAATATTTGCTTTGAAAGAGTAGATTAAAAATTCTGAACCAGCAGAAACCTCTTTTAATCTAGCTAGCCTGGCACACAATGTCTTCAGAAATAAAATCTGTACATTCTTGATTATGATGTAAAGGGAGAAATAAGTATAATGATCTTCTAAAACTGTCTTAATTTTTCAGCCTGACACTGAGATGCTTATGTTAACACCTGTGCTTGTGGATAGAAACCATATTGCATTTAAGAGAACAGAATCCTAATCAGAAAGTATTGATCTATGAAGTCTGTTTTCTTGACTACCAAGTACTTCCTCGTAGAATCACACAGATCACAGACTGGTGTAAGCTGGAAGGGATCCCAAGGGCCATCGAGTTCCAACCACCCTGCCACAGGCAGGGCCACCAACCTCCAGGCCTGGGTCTAGACAAGGTTGCCCAGGGCCCCATCCAACCTGGCCTTGAACACCTTCAGAGTTGGGGCATCCCTCACCTCTTTGGGCAGCCTGTTCCAGCACCTCACCACTATCTCTGTGAAGAGCTTCCCCAGATATCTACCCTAACCCTTCCCTCCTCCAGCTTCAATCCATTCCCCCTTGTCCTACCACTGTCTACCCTTGTATCCAATTCCCCTCCTGTCTATATGTTCTCTTTAAGTACTGGAAGGTTGCAATGAGGTCCCCCCGCAGCCTTCTCTTCTCCAGGCTGAACCAGCCCAGCTCCCTCAGCCTGATCTGATCAGATTCAAACAAATCAGTTGGTTGTAGAATTCCCCCTGGCTGGGGATATTTTACTCTTTATTCAGTTTGAGAAACTGGAGTGGCCCATTGACTCTGCAAAAACACTTCAGCTCCTGAAGCCTGTTAAAACTAGTGTAGCTGAGAGGTGCTGAGCTGCAAACAGACAGAAGTAATGAGTTGGCATCGCAGTTGAGATAACACTACTCATTCTTTTAACTTAATGCCCACTTCTGTTGCAAGTTTACTAATAGGTAGCAACTATTTCATGTTCATGCATATAACGGACACTGTAATTGTCAGGAAGGATGAAGAACAAAATTATCTATAGATACCCCTGAATTTTACTGTGCAATTTCAGCTGAAGGTTAGAGGTAAAGCTTCTATATATGCCTGCCTATACATAAGCCCACACAAGGATATTGCTGCACAGAGGGAACTCTCCTCTAGATCCATGACATATTGGCACGAACATGAGATCATACTCTTGTCTCATCTGCTGAATGACCATAGTTGAGATCATTGAATGGGCTTTTTGTTTTGCTGCTCATAATCAAAGATCTAAATGGGCTTTAGTAAAACTCTGATCTAAACTCTTATCTGTCTGACCCATAAACCTCTCTGAGTTACCTACTTCAGCTGTTTGGGCTGCAATGATACACAGTTTTCTTTTGAATATCAGTGTGAACACAATTGCAGTACTAGAAAGTATTGACAGTGAGCTGTAGACCTTGCTATCTTTAAAGCATTGGTGGCAGTAGAACAAAAAGAGCAAAGGGCATTGCAGGGGCCATCGTGTTTTCCCACAGTTTGGAAATTTTATCTAGATCTACATTTAGAAGCACCTTTCAGAGAATTGCTGTCCTGAACCATTTGCTGAAAAACAAGTCATTGAGACATAAGTGACCCTTCATGTTTTGTGGAATTATGACTCACTGAGGTTTTCTTTTTTTCCTGGCATGTACTTTAATTATTAATGCTTGCTGTGATGTCTGCCCTGCTCTTTTGAGGTGGTGTCGTTTAAGGATAAGATAGATGTAACTATCACTGACAAAATGTGATCCACAAACATAATCGTGACTATAAGTCAGAATTGCTGTAACTGTTTGAATTTCCAAGCCAAGAGGCAAAGGAATATAAACTTACAGACATTTTGTTTATTATTATGATGAGATTTTTATATTATCAGTGGTTGGTTGATGAATACTCTTACCTTATCTGAAATATTTTGATATGGCATTTACTAGTAACCATTTTTTCCTCTAAAATTAATCTGAATGGGAGTCAGTGATCATCTTACTATATAGAGTAACACAATAATTCAGCTCTGAAATTATAGCCTAAAAGCTCAACTTCACAGGGAACTAGTATATAGATTACTTTTTTACCAAGCTACAGTATTGCAAGGTATTCTCTACATTTTCCTTACAAAGAAAAAAATGTAGTTCAAATTTGCTAAATTAAGTTTGCCTTTCTACTTGGCTCTGTGGGTAGTCTTCATATGAATTAGATGTTTCCATGCTAGACCACATCAGACTTTGAAAAAGAAGCACCTAGTCTTCTATACTTGAAATTTTGTCTGCACTAAAATCTGAAGTTAATTTTCCTTCATGGGTGTGGCTGAAATTAGATTCAAGTAAGTATTTTGGGGATAAAAGCCCCTAACACAAACAGTAAAATTTGATGAGGAGCTGAGAAAAAAAACCCCAATCCTTCACAATTGGTGTGCACTGCTATAAACAGTATATTGAGGTTTTTACATGTCTAAGGGTTTTTCCTCTCTTTTCTCAAGACAAAATATTTACATGCCATTAAGGTTTGGGTATTTTTTGTTGTTTTCATTTACTGCCAAGTGCCTACTGAAATACTGGGGATTTCATTCCTTTTCCAGCCGCTGCTCGATATGAATGGATTAGCATAGAGCATTAAGCAGGATGCAAGGAGTGGAGAGGGTCTGCCAGAGAGACAACCTGTAGATTTTTATTAAATACAACTTTATGACTGCAGACAAATCTGCTGAGTTTTCAGGGCTAATAATTTCCATATACACCTGAGCAAAAAGAGACAGTAGCAAGATTTAGATTGGATCTAGGGAAGAAATTCTTCCCTCTGAGGCTGGTGATGCCTTGGCACAGGCTGCCCAGGGAAATGGTGACTGGCTCCTCTATGGAGGTGTTTAAGACCAGGTTATTCAGGGCCTTGAGCAGCCTGGTCCGGTGAGAGGTGTCCCTGCCAATGGCAGGGGGTTGGAGCTTGATTTTTAAGGTCCCTTCTAGCTCTAATCATCCTGTTATTCTGTGATTCTAGGACAAGGTATGCAGGCTGTGGAAACCATCAGGAAATGTTAGAGGATAAGAGTGCATGGTTAGCTGAAGGGTATCTTGACTGGAGTCTCTTGAGTAGTTGGAGAGCTTCATCAATCAGATATGGAGCCATGAGAGCCAAATCAAACTTCACAGCTCCTAAACAAACTAAAGTTTTAGTCTATATCAAATAATGTGCAAAGATCTTCATGCAAAGCAGGAGATATGTAGAAGAGCAATGTTAGAGCTGTAATCAAAATAGCCCTAAATATGTAAATCTGAATTTAAGTTATTCAGTGTAGTTTGAGAGAAGCTACACTGAGTACATCTGTTAGCACCATTTCTACTTGCATTATTTAATGCAATAATTAGAAGTTGTTACCCAAATTTACATACCAGTTGCCATTCACACAGTCATGATCCAAATACCCATGACCATGTCTGCCTGTAGAAGGTGCCCTGTGAAAACCTGTGCAGTTACAAAATATGTCAAAAATCTTCAGTACTCTACTCACAAAATTTGCAAAGCCCCCCCTAGTGATGTTTAGACATCCATCTTTGGAATTTTCATGCAAACATGAAACTTTTCCTACAGAGCCAAGAAATTCCATGAGGTTTCATGAGGTAAATATAAAGAGAAATCCAGGCAAACCACAGAATTATATCATCACATATTGAAATATCTGCTGCCTGTCACATGAGTAAGGTCATTTCAGATCATGGTTTTCTCAAATTTGCTCACACTCTTCACTTTAATTTTGTTAAGGTAGCTGGCTGATAAAATTAGAGACCAGCAAATTTTAGTGGTGTTTGAGAGAGAAGGAAGGAGCTGAATTTTGCAGAGGAAGCTAAAGAGTCAGGAAAGCCTGACAGCAGTAAAAGAACAAATCGAGTGGGTGAGGAAGAGCAAGGGTAGTCTAGATAGGGCCTAGGGGAAGATGGAGAAGTTTCTTTGGCAGAGGGAGAAAACTTCTCAGTAACATGAGAATATGATTCTTCTTCTGGAAAAATAAAAGGTCATCAGGAAATATTGATTCAGATACCCTCTGCACACCCCTTGACTGGTCAGAGAATGACTCAGAAGGTCTGTGGAAGGCTACTTTGCCTATGATTAAAATTTGAACAATCCATCCAAGAGTCCATGGGGGGACTAAAACCCAATTTTCAGTGCAGAAGCTGTCAAAACCAGTACAGTACAGAGTGATGGAAATCCCTCCATAGTACCAGCTTCCATACACAGAGCTTATTTATTCAGTTTTGTTCTTTTTGTCTCTGCATGTGTATTTTAAATGAAAAGGGAACCACCAGACTGAAATAAATACTACTTGGGAGAGTGTACACATAATATTCTGTAAATCATATGTAACCTATTAGTTTGAAATGCTTCTCTTGCAATGGGTGACATTTTATTTGGTTTGAAAAAAATATTGTATTCTCACTCATAAAATGTCATATCTTTTAACAGGACATTATTTTTAAAAACAAATCTAGACTAATTCAAAACTTTACACATTCTACAGCTTGAACTGTTGGCTCAAGGGCTTCTTGTTTCAGTACATTTAGTGTCATGAATATAATTGTGTTACTTTAAGTAGCACTTTTCTCCTAGGAGACTGCAATCCTAATCAAGTTTGACAGTTAATTTAGGTACAGGAATTTGTCTTCTGAGAATTTTTTAAATATTAGAAAGCAAATCACAGTGAGCCATATATGGCTTGATATTTTACCTCCTTTGATTATCTCTTTTATGGGCATTGATTGATGCAGACAATAATCAGCGCTGAAAACAAATCAGGGCTCTTTGTAGTAATATGGGATACAAATATCTAAAATTTGTCCTAAGTTGGGAATGCAAAAGCAGAAAATATAAAAATAAAGATAAATGCATTTATGAAAAAATACCTTTATGAAGTACTGAAGTTGGAGCCATATGAGACTAAAAGACCATTTTCCTTTCAACAGATCTACAGAAAGATATTTTTAAAATATGGCTTATATAACTCCTTAGAACTTATTCATAGCATTGTTGAGGTAACGTGGAAAGGCAAGTAGAAGCTAGATCAAAG
Source organism: Heliornis fulica (assembly GCA_013399135.1). Classification (NCBI taxonomy): domain Eukaryota; kingdom Metazoa; phylum Chordata; class Aves; order Gruiformes; family Heliornithidae; genus Heliornis; species Heliornis fulica. The sequence continues at coordinate 223,978 of VXBZ01011704.1, read as the reverse complement.
TTAAACACCTGTTGTACTAGGAACACTAATTACCATAATGACCAATGTAGTCTCATTGTGCTTTTTGTCTTCTCCCTGTAGTATTTTGTCTTATGTTTCCACTGTAATTTTGGATAAGAACTGTGTTATCTTGTTATAGGTTCTTTTGCACTGTAGTTATCCCAACTGGCTGGCCCTGGTCACTTCCTTTTCACTATGCAGTAGCCCAATCCAAATAATGTTTGGGTTTTTTAAAGTCAAAAGCAAGTTCCAAGTTCTGAATGTACAGAAAGAAGTGCTGTAAGTGTTTTGATTTTGATACTGAATGTTTAATGGAACACTAGAGATTTCTATCTTTCCTGGAAATTTTGCATAATTTCTGTCTTTTCTTATGATAGGAAACAAATAACTTGACAGAAAAGGACCTTTTCTATGACCTTTGCATAAAATATAAGTCCAATGAAATAAACAAGTTGGAAATTTCAAAACAAAGTCTGAAGACGTCAAGACTATAGGAATGTTTAATTACCTTTGTTCTTACATTTCAAAATAGTCTATTTCTAAATTATTCTTAATAGTCCTGTTACTGCCCTGTAAATTCTTTTACTGCAGACGTGGAAGAAAGTCATTTAAATTTCAGAAATGCTCATGAGTTGTTGGTGTCTCACCAAAAGCACTTCTAACAGACACCTTGCTGACACATATTGTTACCTCACCTACATGCTCATCCACAGTGTGTAATATCTCATTTCTACATTTACATGTTTAAAAATGTACTGCATAAACCACAAGAAGCTGCCTCTGTGTCTGCCTTAGTGCTTGTGGGATGCAAGAACCCAGTGACTGGGTTTCACACCAAACAGATGCTAACCTAATGTAGCTGTAGGTATCATAAGGCAGCAACTAGTGGACATGACATTTGGCTTCTGTGCTCCTCTCTTCATCCTGGAATGGCAGCTGAAGCACCCATGGAATATTCTAGGGCATTTCAAGTGACATCAGAGGTTTGCTAAACCAGACTGACAGCTACAAGGATGCTGATTAAAAAAAAAAAAAAAAAGCAGGGTGTTCAGGCTGTAGTGATGTGCTGGCCAACCATGAGAGTGGTATCCAAACGTGACTGAGAGGTGCTTATACCTCAATCCCATTAGTTACTCTGCTGGAACAACTCTTTTCTTTCACAAGTTGGATAGTCTAGGGCTGTTTGCACTTTTAAATACTACTTGTTTGCACTTTTACATACTACTTTCTAATAGGAACATTTTCCCAGAAAGCAGAAAGGTATGCTTAGGTATGGGAGCTCTCGCTGAGAATTACTGTTCCTGCCCACACAGGGCAGAATAATTCTAAAAAGAAAAGAGCAGTGAAGCTCAGTGTCCTGGTTTCAGTCATCTTGCCATGCAAACCCAAAACACTAAGGAGCACAACTGTTATTTCACTGTAATACTCCCAGATTGTAGTTTCAACTTCCAAAATTAGTGATGTATTTTATCCATTAACCTCTTTTATTGTGTTTGGTTTTTTTTCCTCCCCAAGCAAAATATATAAATGTTGTTATGGGTAATGCTCTAGACCTCCATGTTTCAATTTTATTCCATCACTGAGTTTGTATTGCCAGCACTTCTTCTCATGATCTGAGAAACTTTAATGCTTGTCTCTGCACCAGCTCAGCTTCATGGGATCTTTAGCACCAACAGATTAAAACGGCTTTTGTCCTTGTTTTCTTGCCCTAATTTCATGTAGAAAGGGGAGACTGCTTTCAATAACAACTCTTTCTATAGCATAGTTTCTTATATCATTTCTACTGGATGTAAAAAAAGTACATCTAAAAGCTTAATTGAAAACACAGAAAACTTGAAGTGAATATTTGTGATAGACAGTTGAATTCTACTTTTTACATTGGGACAAATTCTCTTTTCACTGTCCCCAAGCCTGAGACAAGTAAGATGTATTGGCACAGAGTATTATGTATTCTCTTAAGTACACAAACTTATTTTCATATAAAAAGCTGTCAGAATCTCAGCAACAGTAGATGGAGACTGGTGAAGATGTTAATTCATTTACACCAGCTATACCAGCTTAGATCATCTCTAAGGAACTGACTCAGGAAAATAAACTCAGCTCTTATTTCAAGCCTGGTCTGTGCTAATACAGAAGTAGGAAAGATTAGATAATGGAATGAGAGAGGGAGCTTCAAGATGGTGCATGAGTTTTGTGGTCGAAGAAATGAAGAGGAGCCAAATGTAAGCAGATACATACAAAAAAAAAGAAGAAAAAAGAAAAAAAATCTTACCAGTCAAATACTATAACAATATATTTGTATTACTAATCAACTACGTATGTATCAGTGGATTTTGGTAAGTGGCAAATTCAGAGACATTGTAAATAATTGCTTAGCATGAAAGTTATATTATGCTAATAGACTTTTATCTGAAATGTCTTTTCTTTTTCCTCAGATATGGATTCATTGAAAATTTCAGTTTTCTTTTACTTTAAACACTTCCTTTTACTTTAAAAACAAGTAAACAGACTAACTCTGTTTCACTCATGATTAGAAATGCTGAGAATATGTTGTTTAAAAGGTGTGTAGATGATGTGCTGACGGACATGATGTAGAGGTGAACTAGGCAGGGTTAGACTTTGGTTGGACCCGATGATCTTAGAGGTCTCTTCCAACCCAAGTGATTCTATGATTCTGTGATTCTATGATAAAGGCCCAAAGACCAGAGGGCAGGCCAGCTAATCTATGAAAGATTCAATGTCTCCCTATGAACTTGGTCTGTTTTATATCCTTAAATGATCACAGATACAGAAATGCTACTCTTAAAATCAACATTTTCTTTTTCACTACAGCAGGATTTGGGCTAAGGAAGAAGGTCAATTAGTATGGAAGAAGTAAACTGTATTTCTTTGGAAACATGAGCAGCTTGCAAGGATTATGTGCAGGTGAGTGCCCCCATGCCCAACTTCCTTTGGAAATGGTTGCAGTAAGTGGTCTCACTGGCAGTGAAAATGAACTGAAAAATGTCTCTACTCAGAAATGTTGCAGTAGCACATTATGTCTTCCAAGATATGTCTTAAGTAGTTGAACTTGAAAATTAAAGCTCCATGGAAAGTTCGCTCTGCTCCCATCATTATACAGATGACCCAGTGTCTAAAATCGGACCTTTATGAAGACGTAACTTACTACATGGAGACCTTGGAAAGTGGCAGGTGTATTGCTCCTGTTAAATATTGAGTGTATGCAGCATTTATATGGTGAGTTTAGAAAGAAGAAATACTACTCTCAATTTGTTTTGGAACAGATGAAACATGGCTGTATAAACTCCAGAAAGATAGTTGAAAAGTTGTTGAGGCTTTTTAGCTTCTTATGAAGATCTAAAGATCTTTTTAATTAAACCCAGGGCTACTCACCAGAACACTATATTTTCTCTTCAATCTGTTTTAGTCTTCCAGTGCCTCTCTCAAGTGGCCAGTTCACAAACACATCCCTGTAAATATGAGCCTGTGTTCAATTAAAAGACTCTTGCAGTAAAAACTTTCCAAGTGGTAAGAGGGAAAACTGCCTAGAAATTATGGGTGAAATGGTTTGTTATGAAATTGAAATTTTTTTTCTCCTTTCTTCACATATTTGTTCAATTTAGTGTTTCCATTATCTACTTCTTACAGGATGAAATAAACATTCAAGAGAAAAAAAACATTAATTTTGCATCATTTAATGGAATAGAGCAGTGTGTGAAACCTAAAATAACACACCTGTTTAATGATGTCATGAATGTCTCTTTAATGTCACACTGGTAATGCACATGGACAAGTGTCATGCTTCCAAACAGCATTCAGGGTCTAACAATGAGTTGTTCTTTCCCTGGTTCTTAATTTCAAAGACTGATACTATCCTTTCCTGATTCTAACCATCTTTAAGAGTGTCTGTTCACAATTTACCTTAGGGAATGGAATTTAGAAGAAAACATGCTATATAGTGAGGATCAAGTACCTAAGGCTGTCCTTTACATGTTTTATTAATTTTCTACTCTACCCAAGAAGCTCTTTAAGAAATTAAGCTGATTAAACCTGTGTGACCTGCTCTAGGGAACCTGCTTTGGCAGGGGAGGGTTGGACTTGATGATCTGAGGTCCCTTCCAACCCCTACTATTAAATTCTGTGATTCTCTGAAATAAGGAAATTAAAATAACTGAGACAGCCTGTTGTTATAAGGAGAGGATGGTGAAAGTAGGTTGTATGATTTGGGATAGGGTCTCCTGCATCCCAGGCTGGAATTTTAACAACTGTGTTGAGGTGGGAATTTGTTGGTGTTGCTGTTCAACTCTTTATGGAAAGGATGCAGCTTTGAATATATATAGCCAGATAATTTTCATCATCTATGGCTAAGGGCACTTGTCTACATTATGAAGTCCAGATACATCTATATTTTCCAGCTTAGAGCAGCAGAATAAAAATGCCCTGGGCTCTGCATAAGTTTCTTTCTAATCTGAAATTCAATACAAGTACTCTCCTAGTAAAGCTTATATCTAGAAAATGCTTTTTTTTTTCATTGGCATTTCTGATAGAGTAAAAATAGTTCATAGCAAAGCTTCTGACAAGCTGTAATCTGTGTAATTGATATGAATACTTTTGTCCTGTGTTTTAATATTAGTCACTCTATAAGGTGTCTATTTTAATTTACTACTTTAATAGTTTAAACTGATTTTCTAGCAATTTTAATGTTTGCTATTGGGTCAGCTGTAATGTTGCGTCACCCATCACTACTCAAAAACGTTAAATGACCAGGTAGAAGGGACCCTCTGATGGACCACTCCACTTTGTTATTTTCAAAGCCAGTAATTAATTACTTCTTTACTTTTCTTGAAATTAAAGTATGCTAATATTTTTGGGTAGTATCACTTCATCATTCACATACAGCAACTGTTCTCTTACAGATGAACACGATTTGCCAAACTGTCTGGTTTATGTGTTTTTTAAAACTCTCTGCCCAAGATACATGACAACAAACATAGTTTCTTTCTGCAATCTGTCACCAAGCAGTATTTTTAAACATGCATGAGACCTCTCCCAAGCTTTACTCAGGTTTGCCTTTATTCTAAGTTTAGAAAACAAAGCAATCCTATGGCCCTTTCAAAGTTTGGCTGTGATAGAGGTGTTCAGGGCTCCTGGGTAGCAACTCGCAGAACTCACCTGGTCTGGCAGCACTGGTCAACAAAAGGACTGACAGCCCTCTGAAGTTAATTAAACTTATTGAATAAGGTATTAAACATGCTTACAATATTTTTATTCACTGATTATTAAAAAAAAAATTAAAAATAAAGCACTAAGAAATTACTTGCACCCTACACAGGCAACAAATTCCCTACAACACATACAGAGCCAGAAAACTTTAGAATATATTGAAGTCAGAAAAATGAAAGGACATATTGGAAGCACGTGTAAAATGCTTGAGTAGGTGTTAGAAATCTAATAATATGAAAGCTATACATAGTGGAAAGTGTAAGAAAATGTAGCTGAAATAGACACACAGAAACCTTGCATAAACTGTCTCTGGGTTTTGCAGTTTATTTTCTTTCTAATTCAAACTGTAGAACAATCGAAGCTGTCTCATCATACTTTGTAAGAGAATGTACCGAAAATATCCTGGGGCCCTCAAGCACTAATTTCAAATGACTTTAAACTGAGTTCAAGTTTTACAAGAAATTATTAAGTCAGGAAAAAAATCTTTTAAATCTGGTCCACCACTTTCTAAAACTGCCGGACCACTGAACAACTGCTCAACATGTTTGGTAGGACTATTTTTTTTTCTTTATGATGTTGCCAAAAATACCATTTATAGCCTTTTAAAGAAGCTAACCTTCTGTTATACTGAGCATAAGTTCACATTCAAGGCCATAAAAGATTTTTTTTTATCACATTTTCTGAGAGAAATCTTCTCCTTTTAAGGTGCAGATGATTCCTTCTGAAGAATGTAAGAAACACTTCTGAAATTGCATGAGTTTTGACACTTTGGAAGCTCTCAGGTGTCTGAACTGAAGTATTATGTCAGCATCTTCCTAGAAACTTTGTTCTGTTAGTACTGATGTGTCATAGTGTTGCATTAGCTTTAGAATGGTGACAAGGTCTCATCACTTTTAATGTCTCTTCCAAACAGTTGTTTTTCAAATTATAGGTCTGTTTTCCAAATTGCATTTGAGGCATGATAAAAATATGATTTTGATGGCTAGGAAGCAGCAATAACTCATATTTGTGAGTCTAATTTTATGAGTTAAAAAGATAGTGTGTCAATACTTAGGATGTGTGTGCAGCCACCCAATTTCCTGGGAGCTTTTTTTCCTTTTGGGAACTATTCAAAACACCATAATTAAATCTAGGTCACCTCTTCAGAAGACAAAAATGAGGCTGGAAATGGGGATTTCAATCTTTGATGCACTAGCTTTATTGTTTTGGGTGTCACAGATGTTATTTGTGTTCAAGTGTGTTAGGCACAATTTTGACTGTAGCAGATCTCTATTGAAACAGCTTATTTATATACCCCCAGTCTTTGATCCTGCTTTGAAGATAGACTCAGGACCCAGATGCATTATACCCTCAAACAGCTGCTGTCCCAGGGAGAGGTTCCTCCAGCACTTTGTCTTAGGGGGAGAGCAATCTCTGTTTCTTGCTGATGATGGGACAGGTCCTATCACTGGACTACTTGGTTACTACTCTTCCGCTTTTATAGGCACTTGCCACTCTAAGCGTCTCCACATTCAAGCAGATTGCTCACAGGGATTCTGAAAAACTCAAAGGATACAGATTTCTTGTGGACAAAAAAAATGTACTGATTATAGAATGAAACAAACCTAATTTAATTAGTAAAGGCAATTTAAAAGAATGAAGGGACAAAGAGACTGAGACAGTTGGAGTTGTTCAGCCTGGAGAAGATAAGGCCCCAGAGAGATCTTATAGAGGCCTTCCAGTACCTGAAGGGGCCTACAAGGAAGCTGGGGAGGGACTTTTTGAAATGGCATGGAGTGACAGTATGAGGGGGAATGGTTTTACAGTGGAAGGGGGTAGATTTACAGCAGATATTAGGAAGAAATTCTTCCCTCTGAGGGTAGTGAGGCCCTGGCACAGATTGGCTGGCATAGGCACAGGCCCTGGCACCTCCCTGGAGGTGTTCAAGGCCAGGTTGGACAGGGTGTACTTGAGCAGCTTGGTCTAGTAAAGGTGTCCCTGCCCATGGGAGGGGTGTTGGAACTAAGGGATATTTAAGGTCTTTTCCAGCCCAAACCATTCTGTGATTCTATGATTTTAAAAGGTTTGTTGTTTTTTTTAGGTTTGTGGGTTTTTTTTTCCATTCAGTCTTTTGTTCACCCCTGCTTTTTCGCTCAGTTGTAAGACCAATCTCTCTCAACTAAGGCTGCAGTTGCAATCTTGGGGTGTTACTGTCTAGGAGTAGAACTCATGGCTGGAATACTCTGCAGTAATTTCACCTTTTATAGCTCTCATTTCCTGCTTATGGAATAAAATGTTTATAGTACTAAGGAATTGCAAGGCTTCCTGGAGTTTGTTGAACATAGTGTAAGAAGGATGAGATTTCCGAGTTCAAAGGAGTATTGCAATCTTGTCGTTTGCATTAAGTGCCAATTTCTGGAATGAAGTAATTGCAAATAAAAACATTGATGGGTTGTTACACTTTTTAACTGGCTAGAGCTTTTAACATTGCTGCCTGCTCTTTGCAAAATGATGTCAATGACATGGCTCAGCCTTTAGAGTTCCTACCATTGCATGTTAATATGTTAGATAGAGGATACACATTTTCAAATTGTAAGCCACAGTATTTACTTTTACATGTGTTTACTAAAAATATACACATAATTGCTAGAAGAGCTTTGTACTTTTATTTTCTGTATATTAAAAAATTGTAAAATTTCATTGAGTTGAAAATATTCTGGTTTTTGATGACCATGAGCCTGTTCCTTTTTGAGAATCTGTGCTGATAATGAACATCTTGTATAAGGTTCTAATAGAATTTAATTTTAGAGTGAAATGAGTGGGTGTTGAAAGGTTTTGTAAGAGCCAAAGCATCCAACTCATGTTTCAGAAATTTCGGCTTGGGCTGCTTTAGGCTGCTGAAGCTGCGACCACTCTTTGAGACTGTATAATGAGGCTCACAGACAGTACTTAAATTTTTTATTTGCTTCCATTTTGTAAAATTCCAGCTTCTAGAGTTGGTTAATTGCATGATATCCACTTTCATTTAATAAATAAATAAAACACTGAGTAAAGAATCCTGCCTCATGCAAACAGATAAAAGCTTCAAATGCTAAGCAAACACTAAGTCAAAAGCAGAAGGCATTTGAAAGCAAAAAAATATTTTGAGATCTTATATATAAAAATCAAACTGTGATTTTCTTAACACCCTAATTCATGCTTTGTAAGTGAAGTTGGCAAGACAATTGAAGTAAGAGAAGTTGGCAAGACAGTTGAACACTCAGCATACCTGCCCTCTAACCATTTCTATTCTCACCTTCATGTGAGAATAGAAGGATAACATGTGCTCATTACATCTCCTTCTAGTTATCCTCTAATTGATTTGCAGTGAAAAGTACTCACGTGAATACTATTTTTGTACTCAGAAAGTGGTATTTCAGATTGCTTATTTTGTTAGGATCTTGATAGATTTTTTCCCCTTAAACCTATTTATTATCTACAATATAACTCAGTGCAGGCACAGCTTCCATTCCCAGCTCTTTAAAGACAAAATATACTTGTTCTGTCTCAGGATAATCATGTCTGATTTAGTACTGGAGCACCTATCCAGATAGGCCTGAACCTGGAGGAACCTTCTCAAGTTAAATAATGACTTTGTAGTTCATAGCTTTATTTTCATATTAATAGATGATACAGCTCAATAAGTTTAAATTTGTGGATGGACACTGCTGGTTACTCGATCATGGAAAATACATCTTACAGGTAGGTTCACATCAGACTCATTCTTTTCCTGTGAACCGAGTGGCCCTCAGTAGTTGGAGAGCATTCGATTGGCTCCTAGAGTGTACTCTCCAGTTTCATTTCATCTGAAAAGAATCAATGTTCTTGTAATTCATCTACTCTGCAATGTGAACCGAAATGTGGTAAGCAGCAGTGATTCGCTGGGAGATTCGCTTTATGTTATCTGGGATATGGTTGACATGAGCTGAAGTGCTAATGGAGATGCACTTCTGGCAGCTAATAGATATGGCTCAAGAGTATCTTGATCGGGAGCTGATTTTGGAAACTGTTGGTGAAGTTGCATTTTACAGGGAAAGAAGCCCAATGTTGCACCTGTATATTTTTGCTTTCTTAATTTTCAAAAAAATAACCCTTTTGAATTAGCTCAACTTCCAAATCATGTGTTTGTGTGCACATGAAAACAGGCATTTTTCTCCAAAATTGTACTGACTTTTCTTCAGAATACCTAAAATATTCTAGTATTTAGAAGAATGAATTAGAAGCATTTTTGTTGTCATTTATATGTTGTTTAAACAAAGTTGATTGCATGAAGATCCCCAGCTTGATAGGAAACAACTGCCACTGTGTTTTACTTTTGTATGAATGTGGATAGAACTCAGGAAGTGGCACTTGTTACTCACACTTGAATGAACAGGACTTTTTCAGGCTCATTTTTGAGCATAATCCCATCCTGGTTAAAAATGTTTGTGAGGTTGCTTAGGCATATTTAGGTTTGTTCTTAAAACATATGCTTTTAATGCTGTTTGCTGCAGCTTCTGGTGTTTTGCAGCTATGTCCTAGTATCATAAATGATCCTCAGTAGCTTGGCACAAAGTATAAGACTAAGAAGACAGCAGTAAGAGATTGCAATGTGGAAGGAGAGAAGCTCAAAGCAAACTCTACCTCACTTCACACTCTCTCATCCACTGACCACTGTTGGTGATCTTCTCTTTCTCCAGCAAAATGCTGCAGGATCACGCGTGGTCTGGCAATGTACTGGCCAGGGAAACCCATTCCCAAAGGCACTAGGGAACAAGGACAAGTAGCAGTGATACCTTGCATTTTCCTGTGCCCTGGGGTGAGGTTTCCCAGAGACAGGGAGGTTTCTTCTTCCTCTGTGAGATGGGGATGACGAGGAGGAAAAGAGCTTGGTTCAAAATGGTCAGAGACTCAACTCAACCTTGACCACAGTTGTGGTCACGTTGCAGCACTAGGTGAGATCACAGTTCTTTTATTTGACACACATCTTTGCACCCTTACAGGAATTTGATTAAAAGTTTTGATTTGTTTCTGAGAGGAAAAAACCTCTTTGATATGAAAAGGCAGAGAACCCAAGACTGTCTGTCACATATTATACCCTAAAAGTATATGAGCTAACAGGGAAACAATTGGGTTTTATTTATCCTACCATTTCTTATACTTATGCTGAACTAAATAAATTACTGTCAACTGCGAGCATTCAAAAATCATGACTCAGGTCTTTAAAAATGCCATGAACTTCAAAGGGTATATTTGCTTTCCCTTCTGTTTTTGAGCCATGAGAGATCACATTTTTAAGCTGTTCTCCAAAAGTAAAAGAATAAATATGATTTATTTCTTGCTTAGGTTTTTAAATGAATTTACTTTAAAAATGCACACCAAATAACGTGAGACGATAAAATCTTGAGGGTTTGCAGCATTTTAAGGGAATATAGTTTTCTGTCTTGTCACTGAAATCTGCAGTGACTGCTTTTATTTTGGTTTTCAATTTGGATTTCTCATTTGAGTTGCTGCAGACTTGTGGGTCCAGATTTGTAACAAGATATGACCAATTATTGTCCAACAGGCTCAGACAACTGCCAAGAAAAATTCCTGTTTATGGGCAGAATTGCATCAGATGTGACCACTTGACTGAAGCATGGTTTTCATGTGTGATATAATGTGGTTTGGGGGGGTGGGGGTGGTGTTTGGTTTTTTTGATACTGGCCAGAAGAAGTAAGATTGGGGAAGAGTAGACTGGAATACATCTGTTAATTTTTTCATATTTTAAAGATTTTTATTTCAAATCTTCTCTCCTATTTTAAGCTCTTCTTTCACAGAATATACTTTTAAAGAGGTAAATTTTACCACCTTCCAAATGAATGTGCTTTCTAAGGAGTATTTGATATGGGAAACAATTAGGCAATATTGTAATGTTAGAGTACTCCTGTATATTTTAAAGTAATTCAACTTTGTGGTTTAAGTAACTTCTACTTAACCATCCATTTAAAACATGTTGTTGTTTTTACTTCAGTAGTACTGAGACTCCCAGACAGATGCTTTCACTCTATTTTGGGATACATAATCAAAACATCATCTCTGCCATAAACAGAAACCTATTTCTGGTCCTTAATTATTCTCTTAATGAAGAAACATTATTTATTTCCAAGGAAGTATGCCTAATATAGATCCAGGGTGAAAATGAAAGCACACAGAAAATGAGTGTTACTATTAATAATTCCCTGAATCACCTAAAATTCTATGTATGCATCAGACTGTAATGTATAGATGTTAATATTTTTGTCTGTCAGTCAGCAGTCACATCCTGCTGTGAATTTTATTCATGAACTATCTATGACTGAATGTAAGCACTGACAGCCTGAAAGATGTCTGGACTGTAGATAATAGCAATAATACATCTAATCAGACTTGATATTTTAAATGTCTGATTCATAAATTTGTTGTTGTGATCCAGCTGCCACATTCAGTAATCAGATAGTGTTTCACAAGAGACATTCCATCCACGTGTCGTCTCATTAACAACTTCTGGATAATTTTTTTTCCCACCCAAAGAAATTGCAGAAAGGTGACATTATCATAGTTATTTAGCCCATTTTATATTAAAAAGAAATAATGTGAAAAACTCCTATCTTTTAAACATGAAATTCATAATAAATTCAAGGATTGGATTTCACTGGTGCTTTAGGAAATCACCCGGGTCTCCAAACAGGCTTGAAGTACCTCTGTTGCAATTTAAATTCCCTATGTTCCAAGTAGCTTCTCACATTTGGCACAGTAAGTTCTGTAAAACACATGCTGTTGGTAGGGACTAACAACTTCTGAATTTTCCAGTGAGCTTTGAGAGACCTGTGCATTGGTGTGACAGCTGTACAACTTTTAAGGCGCATTAAGTAGTTAAAAATCTTCTCTTTGCAACTAAGAATTTTTAGGTGCGCCTGTAGCATGAATTGTGTTGGTAGCATTGACAAAGAAAGCCAAGGAGAAAGGACATGGAGGGCTATGGGACCCCTCAGAATAGGAAATATGCAACTTATATTTAAAAGTAAAGCACAAATCAAGCACCTAAAGTTTTGATTTCAGATTTGTGTAAAAGTTTAAATTATACAGTGATGAAAAGTCAAATTGGAGCTGCATGGAAACTAAAACATAAATATGGGATGTGATTCAATGCAAAAATGTAGGGTTACAGAGGGTAACTTGTACCAAAGAGAAAACACTGACTTCTCTGAAAAAGAAAAAGTGTTTTTATGAATTATCCTGTGAAACTTGATAAGTATGGGATAGGTTCATTCAAGAAAAATAATGTAAGACAGACAAGGAAAGGGTTAAAGTTGAGGCAACAGTGGGTCATGAAGGAGTGTTACCATTCTGGACAGAATTACTAATGAATTTCAGGAACTGGCATCCAATATGCTAGCAGAAACAGGCAATTAATGCCATTGTAGGCAGCATGATGAAAACATTGCGAAATTCTCTGGATAACACTGCTTAGCTGAATTGAAGAAGGTGGAAGTGGTTATCAAAGTATTCATTGTGTGCATACAAGGGAGGAGGGAGAGATATTTAATCTGAAAAATAAACCATGGCAGCATGGAGGAAAATAGTATGGTCTGGCCACAAATAATAGAACAAATAAAAAAAAAAAACATATAAATGAAGTTGTGAAGCAGCTTGCCAACAGGATGTTCTTGACAAACATCAAGATTGTTTTAAATCTATTTGAGCCCTATTTGAGGTTATGAAAGGTGGGTAAATGTTTTCCTAGGTTGCCTCTTACTATTCTGTGCCTAATATGGTGACTGCATGAATCTGTTTAGCTTTCTAACTCCATTTCAGTTTGACCAGGCTTATCCTGTAGGTTGAGGTTTTTGACTAACAGTAGCATGAGGCACTCGGTGGCTCAGTACACCAACTGATGAAGAGGGTGGGATTGTTGGGGATTTTTTTTTCTCAGCTAATATGATAAAAGATACCATATCACACTACTTTGCTCCTCCTACTTGAAGTCAGGGACCCCAAAACCTAGTTACATAAGTGTAGGTTTACTCTGAAGTTGGGAGTGCGCTGCAGTATAAGGAAACCTACATATTGAATGCTCATGCCATCACTTGTTTTGTCAGTTGATAAGAATTGATTCTGCAATGTTCTCAATCTGGTGAATGGCATGAACACTAAGGACATTAAAAGTTTTTCAAAATCAGAGTTAGCCATGGTACACTACTTACTGTAATCAATGCTCTTCGCCAGTGTGGAAATCCCCAGGTTTCTCCCCGATAACACTAAATGTTTCTAATTCTGTCTGGCAGCACAATAATACTTTTGAGCCTGGGATCTAATTAAAATATGTGGGCTCTTTGATATGAAACAGATCAAAGTTAGATTTGGTATTCTTAGCATCCAGCTTTTTTTTTTTCCCCTCTTTCTGAATGCACTCTTCTGCTGTCTGAAACTATTTTGCAGAAATTCAGCAGACTGTTACCTTCGCTGAAGATTTTTTGTCCCTGCGTCATATGAAAGCCTCTGACACTTTGATAGGCTCAGTGGAATAGATAACACACAGACTGGGATTTCTGCATAAATAGAGTAAGGAACAGGATGAAGCATATCCTCAGCTAATGTAAATCAGCAGTGAAACACCAGAGTTCAAGTGATTAATAACTGCTGAGACTACTGCCTAATGGTTTTTACATAAGAAAACTCATGCACACTGATGGACAAACCTTTCCATGTAGAAGGGCTGAACAAAGGATAATATAGATGAAGGTCTGCTTATTTAACCTGAGGTGTACATTTTTTACTACTAGAAGCTGGAAGAACTATTGAGAGACAATTTGCATAGCATCCAATTACAGGAAACACTAAAAAGCTATTTCAGCCTCCAGTAGAAACTAAAGTATTGAAGCTTCCAAGATATTTTTAGCTTATCATGATTGCAAAATATTTTCTATATTAGACTTTGTTTAGGTAATGTGAAAGATGTTTTCTGTCTTGTTTACAATACAGCAGAGCAGGCAGATAGACATATCACTCTTTTGCTATCCATCTCAAAGAAGAGCGTTGCCAAGGTACAAGAAGTGGGGTGATATAATTTTAAAAAGCAAGGTAATTAATTAAAATATATATAGCCTGGACCTCAGATATGGAAAGTAGATGAAGATGAGATTCATATTAAACTTTTCTTCTCCCCTCTTGGTAAGTTAGACCTCTAACATGAAGATGGGTCAGGTAGGTTTAGGTTTAGTTTGAAGTGGCCACCAATTTTTAAGTTCCACAGGGTCTTCTGTCCTGGTTTTGGCAGGGATAGAGCTAATATTCCTTCTAGTAGCTGGCAGAGTTCTGTGTTGAGAATACTGCTGATAACACACTGATGTTTTTAGCTGCTGCCAAACCATCAAGGAGTTCTCAGTGTATCACACTGCCCTGCCACAAGAAAGTGGGGGGCACCAAAGAAGTTGTGAGGAGACACAGCCAGGGCAGCTGACCCAAACTGGCCAAAGAGATATTCCTACCAAATAATGTCATGTCCCACTTATAACTGGGGGGTTGGCTGAGGGGCTGAGTGGTGGCTGGGGGTCTTGTGCAGCACTGACTTAAGAGTGATAGCCAAACATGACAGCCTTATGAGTGACAGCCTGGCAGTGGGGAATGGTGAATGATTTCCTTGCTTTGCTTTGCTTGTGTGTGTGAGCTGAGAGACTGGGCAGCGTGGTGGGCTCTGCCCAGCAGCTGGGGGGTCTTGTGCAGAGTTGACTTTGGGTGAAGAGTAACTGTGCTGTTCATAACTTGTTTTGTGGTGGTGTTGTTATTGCTTTGGTGGTTGTGGTTGTGGTTTTTTTGGTTGTTTTTTCCTATTAAACTGTTCTATCTCAACCCACAAATTCTCTCACTTTCATTCCTCTGATTCTCCTCCCCAGCCAGCTGGGAGATAGTGAGCAAAGTGACCATGCTTAACTGTTGACAGGAAGGAAACCATGATGTCTTCCTAGCTTACAGGGGCTGTGGTAATTTTTTGCTTCAAGAGAAGAGTCCCAGATCTGTGCTGCTTCTTTGTGGAATCCAAACAAAACCAAGTGATATGAGAGAAGATCCCAGTGCCCAGATGGTAAGGCTAGTGGTTAATCTTTCTGTTCTTGTCAGGGTGTTATTTTGACAGATCTTTTAAAAAAAAAAAAAAAAAGAAGCTACAATTAGTGTAACCTCTTCAGACTTCATAAATTTCAGAGTCTCCAACGTTAGATGAATCTGCCTCCTTTCTTCTTACCCCAATCTCTCCCACCTCAACCCTGAAAAAAGCCTTCCCAGTGGTACTCTTCTGAAACTGGAGCACTCAATGGGTAGAAGAAAATTAGTTTCTCTGATGCTTAATGTAAAAGAAAAGTTTTTTCACCTATTGGGTAGGAATTAAGGACCTCCAGCTGTAAGTGCCTGTGGCAATTATGATGTCCTGATTGTCCTTGCTTAGACTCAGCCAGTGGCAGCTCCCATGACTGAGGAGATTCGTGTTTAGCCATGATGAAAAACATTTCTAAATATTGGTTCTTCTACATTTAATGTTAGCTTCCTCTTCTGCATCAGCTGGGTCTTCAAGGTAGAGCCTAGGCTGATCAGACACCATCAGATTGTACTGTTGATCGGTGACAGTATAAAGTACTTGTTTAAGGTTTATTGATGAAGAGGAAGAATGATCCTGACAGTCCACCAATGTCTTTGATGGATAGTTTAATCCTCAAAAGGTTTATCTGCTTGAAAGCATTTTACTGATGTAGTTGTTATGTGGAAAAACTAAATCATCAGGCAAAGTTATCAGTAACAGCACTGGTCAGGATCCAGAAAGGCTGGAAGCCAGCAGAAGGATAAACCCATGGAGATGTACTCTTACCTTTCTTTCCAACTTCAGGTGTACAAGCTCTTTGTCCTGTTGACTCTAAGGCCCATGGAAAATGACTGAGTTCAGTGCTGTGGATTCAATTACAAATGATGCAAAACCAAACAGACTAAGACATTCTGAAGAGTTATTTAATTATAAGGTAGTAATTGCCTGGTAGTAAAACCCACTCTCAGATGATATGTCGCTGCCAACACAATTAACTGGGTGAAAATGAGAACCAAATGCAAATTAAAGCTACAGAGCAGGAACTTAGTGCCAAGATCTCCACGGCTCCTTCAGAAAAGAGCAATAACATTCAAAAAACACAGTGTCTCCTTTCCACTCTGTGTGGTCTATGTGGAAGGGTTTAGAACAGAACCTAAAATCTCAGAGAGATGTTGTCTCTCATTTAGGCATTCTTATTTTTCCCCCTTTCAGCAGCAGTATATGCACTCTTTAGAGAAATGGGAAGAACAGACTGGCGTTTGGGGCACCATTAGTTATCTCAGGGTCCAGATGGGGGAGAACAGAGAGTAAGTAGAACCCATTAGAGGTGTAGGAAAGCAAATTAGTCTTTTTGACTATTTGAAGCTCATAGTTGCTCTGTGAGATGCCATTCAGCATTTATTTTGGCATGAAATTGTTCCTAAGCTTGAAAGTTGCATGTCGTGTATAAAATGCCTGACAACTTAGACTGTGTTGATTGTATGTGAATACCAAATTCACCCAGGATCTCTTACAGATGGAGACAGGTTGAACCTACACAATTGTAGAGATTGTTTGGGATTATTTGTTTTTCCTGCTTTGCATTGGTTATAATGACTCAGAAAAATATTTGTAACTTGTTGAGTTAGTGCCTGTTTATCATGTAATAAACCAGTGGCCAATCAGTGGAATTCTGAGAGAAGTGTGGTTTGGGTTTTTTGCTTGTGTGAGTTTTTTGGTGTGGCTTTGCTGGTGTTGATTTTTTTTTCCCCTGGTAGTTTCTAAACTTCTGGGAGCAATTTAAGTACCTGAGAAATGTGTCAGCTTGAGATAGAATACAAGTTTAGTTTATTCTCTAGCTTGACAGTGGCAGAGTAAACTTCTCCTCATTCTCTGTTTTTTTCTAGATGGGAGAAATTTCAGAATGAAAGAAGAGAGAAGCATTTTGGTGAAATGCAGTAGCTTGTGCAAGTCATAATACAAGACTCCACTGATATTGCTCTTTTCTCACAACTTTGGAAGAAGCCTCTTAATTTTGTTCACCTTTAGTTCCAATCTTTAATCTTATTTTTGTCTTGGACTTTTTTAATGTGCTGTGATAAGTTCTGTGTCAGTGTAAACTGTAAGGCAGTGGTATCATCCTTTTGATACCAGCTTCCCTTGTCCTTCTCAGTGTTGATCTAAGTATTTTTTCTGTTACACTGTCAGTCCTTTCTATGCTGGAAAAATGTTCAGAATATGCAACAGTGTCAAGATACATCAAAGTGGGCAATACCAAATAGACAGGGCTGATTAGAGAGTCATTATAGGAAATATGCAAAGTACACACTAGATAAACTGAACTATCTATAGCCAAAATGTTGCATGTGGTTATTTTCCAGTATTACA
Source organism: Heliornis fulica (assembly GCA_013399135.1). NCBI lineage: Eukaryota > Metazoa > Chordata > Aves > Gruiformes > Heliornithidae > Heliornis > Heliornis fulica. The sequence continues at coordinate 206,298 of VXBZ01011704.1, read as the reverse complement.
GAAGGCAGACTGGAAAGAAAATAAAGCTTGCATGGTGTTTTGCACAGGGCTTTGAATCAGGTAGTGGAAGACTCCTTCAATATCCTTTGGGTCAAGCTCCATTTGGCTGGGATGTGTTGCAAAACAAGTGTTATTGGTGTTACCAGCATTACCTAAAGTGTTACCAGCAGACATACACTTTATCTTAAAACTCATGAAAATGAAAAGGTGTGAGACCAAAACCAATCCACTAAAAAAAAGGAAATAAATCTGAATCCACAGTGACTCCCTCCAAAGAAGTGTTTGTGATGAAAGTTTTATAGCTCATAAAAGGTGGGTTTGGAGTTACATGGACAGAGTACCACTCCCTTCTGCAGAAGTTCTCTGCTTGGATTCCCTGCTCTCACATGGAGTTCTTCACTTTATAATTCCTGCAGGAACAAAACACGGGGCCATCTAATGGCATGAGGATAGGATGGTAATGATGTCATACAACGAAGATTCCTATAGTCTGAAACAAAGTTCATTGTTTTAAGGCTAGTGGTAACTTCCAACACTCATAGATAATGGTGACCATTATTTAGGCCCCCTACATGACATAATGTTTAGCACCTCCAAGTACATAATTTCACCTAATTTCACTAACTGGAAATACTAAAAACCAGCTGGGATGGCACCCTAGCTCTATAGCAGCCAGATGTTCCCTTCTGGGCCCAAGATGGGCTTTATCCCTTTTTGAAATATTTCCCATCAATTTTCTTCAGCAAAGCAGATTTTAACAGACATTCTGTGTAAAAAAAACAGAGGGCCAAGCAGACTGGTGTATAGATTGTGGCTACTCCTTGTCATGAGCCACACATGATGAGCTCCCCTGCCTCTTGGACACCAGAGAGGATTACTCTGTGTGCTCTGCATATGGTTCTGCAGTTGTTGCTTCCTATAGGACAAATCTACTGTGAGCAGCTCTCCTTGTGGCCTTTGTCCAATGACTCTGAAGCTGGCCACTCACCCATACTGTGGGAGCCTTGGGTTTGACTTCCTACCAAAGGCAGTTTTTCTTTTTCTGCATAGTGGCTTGTGTAAGACCTTTCTCTTGTTCCAGCAGTGAATTAGAAAGAGAACAAAGATGTAAACCTGTCTTGTCTGGTGCTGGGATGTTACTGTGGGAGAGGAAAGATCTGGGTTCCATCTTTGTTCCAAGTATTCTCTCTCTCTGCATTTTATTTGATGGTATTTGAGTACAGCATGACAAGACTCCTTACTTCCTACATCTCCATCTCCACTGAACACTACTATCCACTCCACACTGACTCCAAAACAGTATTTGCAAAGACCAGTGTTTTTGTGGAAACTACACGGTGGTTCTTACAAAAGTTAATCCTAGAACTGCACAATCTAGCCTGTAGTTAAGCTTCAGTTTATCCTTTATGGACTTTCAAGGAGTCAAAGGCATAAAGAAGTCTCCTTGTACTAGATCTTTCTAGATCACTGATTCCTAAACAGACACAGACATTAACTGCTTCAGATGATAACTGATGTGCATTCACACATTGAGGAAATGGAAAATAGAAAATAATGTAAAAAGCAGAACATTTACTATGCTTACATATCTCACTAAATAGAACTAGTATATTTGGAAGACTATGAAATGTTGCCAAACTCTAGTCTGAATATTGGCATACTGCACAATCCTACCTATTTTTAATCCTATTTAGATTTTCTACAGTTTTGTTCTCAAAAATCTCAAAAGTATTTCTAAAGTAAAATATCAGCTAAAGAAGAGCTGAAAAAAAAAAGGAGCTCTTGAAATGTAACTTGAAATGTACAGTAATAATTAAACTAGGCTCAGTGAGTAAGAAGAATATTAGCCAATCTGTATCACTGCAGGTGAGTCACATTTTAATTCACTTGTCCCTATTACGTTTTCTGGGGGCTAACTCTAATCTCATTTACACTGCTGCAACTCAGTTATGGTTATACAAATAGCTGGACTAGGGCACCCAAGTCACTGACAGAGGATAGAAAAGGACTTGATCAGATGTATGTCCTTCCTTCACATTTGCTTTTGGTGCTGTCATCTCAGGCTCCCTTTGCCTCACGGGTTGAGTCACTGTATTTTTGTTCTTATTTTTAAATTCATAATGTATTGAATACTTCAATCACCACCCCCATATAAAAGCTGATTTTCATAAATTAGTTTTTATTTATATTTTACCTAATTTATCTATATTTTTCTGAACAAAAATAATAATTTAATGAATTACTTGGTTTTTTAAGTGGATGCTTCTAACTAATCAGTTGTGACAGCAGCTTCTTTTGTGCCTTCTAAAGAAAGATTTAAGGATGTAATGATGAGATGTACAAAGGCTACCTCTCAAGAAAGGAGTTGCTGTGGTTTTTTCCTCCATCAGTAATATATTCTTTTTTTTTAATATATACTTGCAAATACATTTAAATTTGGAAGAAAAAGATATTTTCCTCAGAGAAAAGATTTGTGTGTTGAAAAAATCNTTTGTGTGTTGAAAAATCATAAAATGGTCTGGGTTGGATGGGACTTTAAATGTCATTCAATTCCAGTCCCCCTGCCATGGGCAGGAACACCTCCACTAGACCAGGTTGCCCAAAGCCCCATCCAACCTGGTCTTGAACACTGCCAGGGATGGGACAGACTCAAATTCACTGGATAACCAGTTCCAGTGCCTCACCTCCTTTACAGGAAAGAATTTCTTACTTATATATGATTTAAATCTACCCTCTTTAGTTTGAAGCCATCACCCCATGTCCATAGAGTTAGAACTCTGTGCAGTCTGTTCTAAACAGTCTCTCCCCAGCTTTCCTGCACTCCCCCTTCAGGTACTGGAAGTCCCCTGTAAGATCTCCCTGGAGCCTTCTCTTCTCCAGGTTGAA
>VXBZ01011704.1:128058-195421 GCA_013399135.1 Heliornis fulica | reverse complement strand
AAAAAAAAAAAAAAAGCAAGATTGTGGTACAAGGTTTCTGCTGGTGTAGTTCCCTGCTATCTTGCTTTGAGGACAAGACCCTGCCAAGAGGCAGCTGCATGTCTGCAGCTGTCAGGCTGACAGAAGTGTCTCCTATTTATTTAATTTTCATCAGTAAATGACCAGCCCTATGAAAGCACAGAAGATAGGCCACCAGTATATTCTACAAGGGTCTGGAAACACTCAGCAATGGCCCATGAGGAAGAGAGATGGACAAAATTGACAATTGCATGACCCGATCAGAAGCTTGAGATATGTGACTGTGGTGTTGGAGAGGAGAGGTCCCTCAGGCAGAATAGAAGTCATGCTCCAAAATGGCCACAAAGTGTGTGGTAAAGTCAGGGTTGAAGAGGCAAGGATCTGACCTGGATGTTATGCTCAAGCTATTTTCCACTTCGTGGAGCTCAGGGAGATTGGATGGATCTTGGGCAAAAACCAAGGAATGCAACAGGGCACACCCAAGCCTTCTTCATCCGAAGATCCTAAATTACTCAGCTACCTGGTTGCTATTTCAAAGGAGGTGATTTGGTTGATGTTTCAATCAGAAGAAGGGCACAGGTTTTCACAAAGTTACTTGTTTGTGGAACACAGCTGAAGTGAGATGTGATTCTTGCTCTAAGTTAAAGCCAAGACTTTCTCTCACAGTGTGAAAGTTTCTTGTTTACAATCCTCATAAACAAACAGGAATATGATTTTACAATACTGCAAGGAAGTGTTTAAAAGAATAAATCTGTTGTCACAACTGAACTAGGTGTAATTTCATAATTTCTGTTATAGAAGGAGATGAAAGGAATTAGATTACAGAAATTTTAATTTAATCTGATTTGCCACATTTAAAGATTCTGGTATTAAATGGCAACATTGTGTTTGTATTTACTTCACACAATGGCATCACAGAAAGTAAAGGGTAAATAACACTGAGCCATGCACCAAAACTCGAGGAGGGGGGATGCACTGAAAGCCCTGACATTATTTTAAGCAGCAAATGCAGAATTAAGACTTTTGAAAAGTGCATAAGAGGGAACAAGTAAGTTTAAGACAAACTCAACAAGACTCACTAATACTGAGTAGCTGCTTTCAGAGTAGGTCCAACAGTAAAATATTAGTTAAAAAAAAAAATAGAATTAGCTCAGCTGTGAATAATTCTAAAGTGGCAAACAATTCTGATATCTATATCATGATCATTTGGACTGCAGAAGTACCCAAAATTTGTCTTAAAATGTTGAGACAAAGCAGTAAATGAACAAATAAATAAATAAAACAAAGAAACAAATAAATAACTCACCCTCCATTTAAAGATACTTGGTGAATCATTTCCTTGGATTTGGACCTCCAATTTAAGTATTTTTTTGTGTTAAACCGTAGATTTGAAAAGGCTGTTTCATGTTTATTCAGGGTCACTAAAGCAGTGATGAAATGCATGTACTTCTGTTTTTACTACCCTATTCAATTATTGGTGGCTAATGCGCAAACCTTCTTCAGCTGTGACTTTCTTAAAGACATGGCATGAAGGATACAAGGCAAGGGGCAGGAAGAGTAAAAAAAAAAAATCTATCTAAATGATTCATCTGGGTAAATTTATCTTTTACAGCCTGTGACTTCTTAATATATTATAATTTCCCAAACACCTCCAGGTTATTGGGGATTTTTTTCTTTGAATAACTCTTGTTCCCTTTATCCTGCTCAAGCAGGGGGTTGGACTAGATGATCTTCTGAGGTCTCTTCCAACTTCTGTGATTCTGTGATTCTGTGAATTTGTAAGAATGAGAAACACCGAGGGAATTAAAAGACTGTTTTCTAAGTGTTGGTGTAGTCAATTCCTCTCAAAGAAGAATGAGCCACTTTTTCTTCAGGTGTCTACATGTAGGTTCTTGGCCACTTATTACTTTGCTAAGTTTCTTCCTGATTAGTCGTCAGCCTAAAGTGATTTCTGAAAAGAAAAAAAAGAGGTGTGTGTTTGTGAATTACAATTAATTACTAAAAATAAAGGAATTATGTAATCTAATCTTGTAGAAGGCTATTTTTTGACATTTTTAGTCCCGTTTTTATGCCATATTTAGGAAATTAATAATATATTAGATTTGACATAGCAACATCTATTTGATATATTTTATATATTTGATAGAATGATATACTAACCAGTGTATGAAGAAGTTTATTAACTCCAGAACTCACTTTAGTCAATATATTAACCCCTTGTGATAGGATTATGAGGTTTAAAATGTGTAATACATAGCATTCTATTAGGATATTGTAAATTAATCTTTCATTGACCGGTGAGCATCCCAGACCTGAAAATGTAAAAACATAGCAGCAAAATAATGTTTGTTCTCTCCTTATGAACTAACAGAAAGGTCACCTTAACCTTTCTGGTTAATAGGATAGCTGTGACAGATCACAGTGCCACTCACTTGCCCTAACCAAGCAAAAAGGAGGTCTGAAAATGCATCAGCATGGCTGGGTGAATGAGAATTTTTGGGGATCAAAACAGATGAGCAGGATTTTTAGGCCACATGGAAAAAATGTGCTTTTGATAACAAACTCCTCTATGTCTGTGGGTGGGTGGGGAATCCCCTGTCTTATTAGTAATTCTGAGGTGGTGCTCAGAGCACAACTGGGGAGACACTCAAGAACAGTAAGAGAAGAGTCACCATGTTGTTTTGCCATTACTGTATTCTCACATTCATATTTGCTATATTAAAAAGTGGAAGAAAAAACAAGACCCATTAAGAAAATAGGGGGAAAATAATCATATTAAAATACTGGATTAATTTTTTTCAAAAAATATTATAAAAATATTGGTATCTGTAAAGCACTGATACCATTTTCCTTTGATACTTTCGATTAAAAAAAAAGCAAGCATTACTGATTTCCAGATGATCTAAATTTCAAACATTTAATGTTACAATTCTATGATCAGTAAGTTTATATAAAAACCATATGATTTCCCAAGAGCTTACCCATTATATTCAGAGATGAAGTGATTTAAACCTTAATCCAGTATCTAGTTATCATTGAGCATGAATTTCAGTACTGTTCAGAAGAAAGATTTTGGCAATTTGTTAACGACTGAAATCAACATTTATTTCAAAGACCTTCTTTCTTCTTCTTGTTTTATCCTTTCCTGCAGATACCCAAAGTATTAAAAAAAAATCTGGTGAACCTTTGCATTAAAAAATTTTAAATGAAGACCTTGATAGTTTTATGTCCTCTCACACAAAAGCTTATAAAGTAAAGCCAACAAAGAATTTCAGTGTCTAAATGACATTGGATGAAGAATAATGAACATTTTAGAACTGGGAGATCTTCACATTTGAACTTCGAAACAAGAAACTTTGAATCTATGAAGTGCAAAAGGAGATTTGATTAAAGAAAATCCTTTATTTAAACCTCAGTAAGTAATAATAGTGCAAATGTTCCCAACATAATACTTCACTAAATTGTTTTTTTCTTTTATGCTGTTATCTTTACAATCCACAGATACAGCACTAAAGCAACTAGAAGACTGCTGATTGACTAGAATTGTTCCAGATTTTATTCTCTAAGGGGGCTTTGTACCTTCAGCTGCCATGGAGCTTCGGGGGAAAAGAGGATGCTTAGCACTGTAGTAATTATTTCTTTTTCATGCTGTTAACAGAACCAACAGGAACTATAAACCCCAGGACAGTAAAGGGGAATGCTGTGAGGAAAACCATGCAGAAGTTATCAAGTCAATACTATATTCTGCAGTATTACATAATGTGAGCACATTTCTGGAATACATAGACATTTTCTCACCAGGAAAAGAGATTGCTGAAGACACAACATGAACAGTCACTGCACGAAAAGCACAGCCTCTGACCTTGCTTCTTTTTGCTTTATTTTCTGTTTTGTTACTGCAAGATCTCATTTCATTGAGACCTTACAGTACTTAGACCTACTCTTGTTGCTCTCCTAACATCTACCAAACCTAACCAACCTGCAGTTCTGCCTTCTGAAATTTGATTCTGGTTTTTGATACCTTTTTTGTGTGGAATTGAACAAAACCCAATTTCTTTTTGCTGGGAAGGGAAGGGAAGGGAAGGGAAGGGAAGGGAAGGGAAGGGAAGGGNGAAGGGAAGGGAAGGGAAGGGAAGGGAAGGGAAGGGAAGGGAAGGGAAGGGAAGGGAAGGGGTCAAGATGAAAAATTAATGCAGCAAATAAGAACCTCTTTTTACTAACTTTACTCTGTTTCTTACAATTTCGATCTCTTCTGTAAATTTTCCAAGTACTAAAGTATCCTTTCCTGTCTCTCCAGTTCCCACTCTACTTGAAGCAGAGTTCCCACACATTCTGCATGGGAATGTACTGATCTGCATTCTTCCCTTCCTCAATAGGCTGAGCATGAACCTGGATTATAACCATAACAAAGGTTTCAAACATTTCCATGACTGATTACCATTGAAGAACAATGCTAGGAAAAAAGGTACTTGCAGTATCTCTCATTAAAGAACATATCTGGAATGCAGGAAACGGAGGCCTAAATGCTGTCATGAACAGGTAGATTTTGGGTGCAGCATCCCACATAGTTGTTGTGCCCCGAATGGCCACCCAAATCTAATGAAAAAGTCAGCATGGCTTTGTATTCAGATGATTGTGTCCAGTTCCAGAAAGACATAGAACTTCTTGAAAGAGTCCAGCACAGGGCCACCAAGATGACAAAGGGAGTGGAACATCTTCCTTATGAGGACAGGCTGAGGGAGCTGGGTCTCTTCAGCTTGGAGAAGAGGAGACTGAGGGGTGACCTCATTAATGTCTATAAATATGTAAAGGGTGAGGGTCAGGAGGATGGAGCCAGGCTCTTCTCAGTGATGGCCAGTGATAGGACATGGGGCAATGGGTCGAAGCTGGAGCAGGGGAAGTTCCATCTTAATATAAGGAGAAACTATTTCCCTGTGAGGGTGACAGAGCCCTGGGACAGGCTGCCCAGAGAGGTTGTGGAGTCTCCTTCTCTGGAGACATTCCAAAACAATCTGGACATGTTCCTGTGTGATCTAATCTAGGTGAGCCTGCACAGGCAGGGGAGTTGAACTAGATGTTCCCTTCCAACTCCTGACATTCTGTGAATCAATGATTATATAAAACATAAAATACCTTGTCCATTCCGTGTCAATCACCCCAGAGACTTTTTCCTTTTCTTTTTGTTCTTGCCACTTCACATGTCCAGACACAACAAATATAATACTCACATTGATCTACACATTTAGCTCAGCCAAAAATATTGAAAAATGGTTTGTGCTTAACTGTGACAATTACCTACTGTGTATGTTTTATAAGTGCTTTGCCTTCTGACATAAAATCATTGGCAGAAGAAGTCTGAACACAGAAATTCTTAGTGAATTTTCAGCTGGAAACAACACCTTGAAAGGATGTAACTATTTTGTTTTTCTGTTCTTCCCTTAAGAGGGAACTGTTTTGTACAGAGCTGGAATAGCAGGGTGACAGCCAGTGCATGAGAATGTACTGTGTCCATCTCACTAAGCCAGGTTAGCTTGTTCCTTAATGAATTATAGTGGTTACAGGAGAAGCCCACATACAGCCATGGAAGAATCAAATCCTTATGAAGTGGTGTGGTTGTGTATGATCTTCAGAACACAAGTATTACCTAGGCTGTTGTGTGGCAGAGCCCAAGTAACAGGGACACAAGAGTCATTATATTCAGTACAGAAGAGAGACCTGGGAGAACTTTTGTTTTCCCAATCCACAAATGAGTATCTAATTTTCAAATCAGTATTTTAGCTTACTCTATCCTTGGAGAGTGTTTGATGGTTTATTTAAATAAATTGTTGGATTGGAGCTGTGTTTGGATTATTGACAGTGAGATGGTGAAAAACTGGAGGTCCTTACAAGGGGAATACTTGGAGAATGGAGGCACTCTGGAGTACTTAGGGAGGACAGCAGATATGGGGCTTTGTAGTTACATGTGTAGAACAGCTTTTGTTTTTGTTTTTTATTTTTTTAGCCCTATATCTAAAACCCAATGTATCATAAGAATACTTCTTTTTTTCATAGAACTTTCCTAAGTCAGAGCAACTGTCAGATGTCTGCTCAGTCTTCTTTTTCTGTGGGCTCAAAAACCTCCCCATGTTTGCTGATTTTCTCATGTCTTACTGCCTTCCCATGGATGGTCTCAGATTTTTCTGCATCTTTAATCACTGGAAAGTGGATGCAGTGTCCTGTGCTTCAGCAGAGACAAGAATGGAATCCTGCTTTTTACATACAAGATTTTTTTTAAAGAATCTGAGATTAGTCTATTTTATGGCAGCACGACATTGTTTTATCATATTCAAGGACTTTGATCCACTCAAACCCCCAAGCCTTTTTATCTGCAGTGCTGCTGTCTACCCAAGTTTTAATTTAGCATCTGTGCATCTGATATTTCCATACAACATGTAGCACTTTATACTTGTTTTTATCAAAAGCAATTTTATGGATCAAAGTTAATTTAATTTATCATTCTGTTCTCCAGAAAAACAATAGTTCCTTCCAGCTTTGTTTCTTTTGCATGCATTTCCTTTATTCTGTCCATCCAAGCTTTGAAGGCAATATTGAACAGAAATAGACCCCAGGCAGACCTTTGCAAAATTCCACTTTAAGCATCTTAACAACTTGACAGAAAGCCATTGGTGCCTTGGATTTCCTCCAATTTTGTAGCCAATTCACTATTATTCACTTAATGATGTGCTGTAATCTACAGATGATGGGTTTAGTAGCTAATTTCTAAAAGAACACCCTGACTTTTGCTCCCATGTTTGTAATAATGAGGCCCAGAAATTTGCCAACAGTGCCATTCAATAGTGGTAAACAAAATTTTGAGGTTAATTAATTTTAAGCCATCTTTCATAGAGAAACTTGCTCTAGCTTGATATTCTAAATGATCAGTTCCAGATTTCCTGCAATGAGTTCTTCTCTTGAACTCCATTTTGATCTAGCAGCTCTATTGAGTGGCTCTTCAAAGAACACAAATAACTATATATGCATCTTCCTCTGCCACAGGGAGGCTATGCTTGCTGTTCCTCACAGTATTTAAAAAAGGAAGTTTTATATAATCTATCATATATATATGTATATAATAGGAATTATTTAATTCTGAAACTTTATGCTAAAGAAAATCTGAAAAAACAAAGGGATCAGGCAAAGATTTTTGTGTAGGAATCAGAAAATCTCCTAAGGTCATAATGTAAAAACCAGTTTTATGCTGTAGTGCTCACCTCATACACAAGGAAAATAATACTCCAGGTTTATGCATTACTCAAGTTCTGGCCTCATCTGTATCATCTAGTATTCTGGATGCATTCTTAAGCAAAACCCTTCTGCCATGGTGAAGCTGCTGCACTAGTAGTAGTTTCTAAATGTGTATATGCTGCTTATAGTAACTGCATTGCACACATAGTTCAAACTCTTCCACAATGTTTTACCTCAGGCAATGTAAGAGTAAGAAAGAATCAGGCTCTCAGCAGGTATGTGGTACCCTGACCACCAAAATTTGTTTTACCCAACTAAAGTGATGTAAAACCAAAACTGCTCTGACACAGAAGCTGTGATAAGTTTCACAATGAATTCCACACACCAAGTATGAAGGCAGCTTCCTGTAGTCTGACTTTACTCAGAAATAATTATGAGATAGCATTCAGTTTAGGATTTAATTTTATCTCCTAGAGATCTACTCAGGTGGCCTCTGCATCTTCTGCCTGTCTTCCAGTCAAATCTTAGCAGAATTTGGAGAGCTGTGTCTGCATCTGCAAATCAGAACAGTGCTTCTGGAAGGTTCAAGGCCACAGCCTTACATGACAATCTGATGCAAAATTGAAAAGGGCCTGATGTACATGTCTATATGTGTATACAAATCTACTGACAGTTGTTTGGGCTTTGATTTTTGCTGATATTTCACCTCTGTCATCCTACTTCATTGTAATGTTTTCATTTGTTGACAGTGTTGTTATGGTCAGTGGACAAGAATACTCTGTCTACTTAGATACTCCATATAAAAAAAAAAATGCCCATTTCTGTGAAAATGCAGAATCCTCGCTGTATTTTTTCCCCCAAATTACTTGTTAGATAAAGACAGAATGGCCAGAAAATCTGTTCATTAAAACATGGTACATGACTAACAAAGGTAAGTGACAAAAAGATACACTAAACAAACCATGACATATTAATAAGTTAAGTCTCAAAAATTGCTTAATTTCATTTGGGGGATGAAAAAAACATGGGAGCTAAACTTTAAATTCCAATATTTATGCACGTAAAGGCTTATTCTTCAAACATACACACAAATTAGAAGAGACCTACAAAACCCAGACTGAAATCTGAACAGCACATGCACATGTTTAACTTTGGTAGGGTTGCTTCTATAAAATTGTATAATATAATTTCTATTCTTACTGACTTGCATTATCTCAGCATTTTGGAGTATACTTATGGCTGGAGGAAATGGATGGCATCCAGAGGAACCTTGACAGGCTGGAGAGACGGAACAATGTGCAAGCTGCATGAAGTTCTAAAAGACCAAGTGCAAGGTCCTGCACGTGGGTTAGTGTAATCCCAAGCACAACTACAGTCTGGGTTCAGAATGGATTGAGAGTAGCCCCAAGGAGAAGAACTCAAGGGTGAGAAGCTAAACATGAGCTGGCAATGCATGCTTGCTGCCCAGAAAGCCAACCATGTGCTGGGATGCATCAAAATATGCATGATCAGCTGCTCAAGGGAGAGGATTCTGTCCCTCCACTCTAGTGAGACCTCATCTGGAGTACTGTGTCCAGCTCTGGAGTCCCCAGTATAAGAAAGATACTAAGCTGTTTGTGATTCCAGAGGATGTCATTAAGATAATAAGGAAGCTAGAGCATCTCTCCTATGAAGACAGGCTGAGAGAGTTGGGGTTAGGCCTGAAGAGAAGGCTCTGGGTAGACCTTATAGAAGCCTTCCAGTACCTGAAGGAGCCTACAAGAAAGATGGAGAAGGACTCTTAATCAGGGTGTGTAGTGTTGGCAGTGGTAATGGCTTTAAACTAAAAGAGGGTACATTTAGAAATAATAACAAAAATTTTCACTGTGAAGGTTGTAAAGTGCTTGAAGAGGTTGCCCAGAGAAGCTGTGGAAGCCCCTTCTGTGGTAGTGTTCAGGTAGACCTGAAATGGATGGAACTTTGGGAATCTTTGTCCAGTGAAGGTGTCACTGTCTGTGGCAGGAGGGGATGGAACTAAATGATCTTGAAGTCACTTTCAACCTTCTGTGATTCTATTATCTAAAAGTAATGCTTATCTGCTCACAGCAAGCTTGGTTAAAATCATCACATTAAGCTCTCTAATAGTTAGTGGGAACTGCAGTGTGTTGAGGCACTGTAACTAATAACATCTAAATAATAAATGTCTTCCCAAAGTCAATGATGAAAAAGTCCTATTTACATTTATTTTTCAAATCAAACATCAGTTTCCTACTGTTTTATAGCCTAGTTACAGAGAGGTGTCTGCCAGCAGCTTAACCTACAGGCAAATTACATTGCTAACAAGTCTGGTAATAACTGTCAGATTCTGAAAATGATCTTATCTTTCCTACCTAAAATCTTTAGAATTTATACATTCGTTGGAAAATTATTCTCATGAAATAGGTGGTTTTACCTCCTTCTTCAAGAACAGGCAGTCTGGATTTTTTTTCTTTTTCTGTTAATTGTTTGTTAGCTTGTGTTTAAAAATTGAAATTGCTTCATCTCAGCCTCCAGCACTTTATTTTTAGATGAAAACCTGTTTCTTTCTTTCTTCTCAATTAGATTTTCCCTATATAGTCTTTCTTATAATCGCAGAAGACAGAAGTAATTTGAAAGGGGGTGTCTAAAAACTATTACTATGTATATAATTTAAGAATGGATTCTTTGCTTTATGAATTTGGGTAATTAAACAGACTGAATTAAAAACTGAAATATATTTATTTTCAGTGTGTTTACCACTTGAAATAGACAGTTACTTGATATTATTGAAGAATAAATTAATATAACATTATTTTTTAGTTCCCATTCTGAGTGAGCAAAGTAAGTCTAACACAAGGTTGTTTCCCAGTAAATGTAAATGAGACTTGACATTACTTGATGTCCTTTGTCATCAACTGAAAAAGTGAAATACACAACAAAAAATAATTTGAATTTAAAAGACAATAGACTACATCAACAATTCAAATTATGTTGGCTTTCATTTCGGCAGTGAAACGGAGGTAACCCCAGAGTGTTTAATTCCATAAAGCTTTAACAGCAATCATTTACAAGCATATTTTTTTTACATGCAGCACCACTATGTTTGGGTACATTTGGACTGAGGAACCATGAGCTTTCAGGTTAGCAGTGTGTTACTAAAATGTTAGCATTGAGCATGAATCCCACTATTAAATTTAGATACTGAAACTGGGATCTGAAGAGACTGTGCAATACATAAATAAATCATAGTATGTTGCTTGGGACTTTTTTTTCTTTTGCAATTTATATCTAGACAATATCATATTATATCTAGAGGACGTATGACAGGTTGATTATAGATACATATTACAGGTAGTTCACAGATTCACAGAATCACAGAATGTTAGGAGTTGAAAGGGACCTCAAAAGATCATCTAGTCCAACCCCCCTGCCTGAGCAGGATCACCTAGATTAGATCACACAGGAACGTGTCCAGATTGGTCTTGAATGTCTCCAGAGAAGGAGACTCCACAGCCTCTCTGGGAAGCCTGTCCCAGGGCTCTGTCACCCTCACAGTGAAATAGTTTTTCCTTACATTCACATAGAACTTCCCATGCTCCAGCTTAGACCCATTGCCCCTTGTCCTATCACTGGCCATCACTGAGAACAGCCTGGCTCCATCCTCCTGACACTCACCCTTTACATATTCATATTTATTTCTGAGGTCACCCCTCAGTCTCCTCTTCTCTAAGCTAAAAAAATATTACTTTAAAAAAATGAAGAAAAAAAAAAGTTATGTTACAGTGACCTAGATACAGAAAATCTTGAAAACGGATTTGAAGTATCACATTAATTTATGAAGTTCTAGACGGTACCTGCAGCCCACATGTCTGAGTGACTCTCCTTTGCCTTAGCACAAATCACATCCTGCAAGAAGGATTATTCCAGCCTATGTCACTTTATGTTTAGGAGCTGATCCTGTCATTTTACATTTCTCCCTTAAAAAAAAAAATATGGAATTAAAACTTTCAAGGAAATGTTCTACTTAGTAGTTGAAGCCCTAAATTTAGTAACTTAATTGTGACCAACTGAAGTGGTAAAGTAAGAGCGGATGGATGTAGCTTTTGTATCTCCTAAAGAGGATAATTCCTTCTTGGTCTCTAGGATAAACACTGTTCCTGTAATAATACCACAGGCATGGAGGTGGTGGAAACCACAGATAAGAAGATCCCCAGGGAGGCTGCATAAGACTCAGGATTTCTGTGGTGTCCTGTCAATTCCCTCTCACATGCTCTCTGCCGGCTCCTATTCAAACCTCGTCAGATCAAGGTTCCCTACCCTGAGGTAGGTGGTGGGTATTTTACTTTTAAAAATAGTGACAGCAGATGAAATTAGCCATCTGCATTCTGTAGAACTTGTACACTGGAGGCCCAGAAGAGGAGAAAGCAGATGGCTCAGAAAAATGTATAAGGAAAAAAAAATATGAAAGAACTATAATGGAGGATAAATGAAGAAACTAACACTGTCATCTGGATGTTGAGATACTGTATTCTGGCAGTGGAGATGGAGTCAAGGGATGGTATGATAAAAATGGGTAAGTGAGGAAAGGACACATTAGAACTGAACTGATATCCTCCATAAGTAGTGAATAAGAGTGATATGGCAAAGAAGATAGCATTAGAACATTATATTTGAGCAGATCTGTTATTTAATCACAAGCTTTTGAGATAAGCGTCTTTATATTTTATATTGTACTTCAAAGAAAACAATTATGGAAAGAAAGTTAATACACTTGGTTTTAAAAGTGTGGGAAAAGTGATAATGGCTGGAGGCAGATTTCCATCTCCTGACAACTTTTAAGATACCACTTTTAACTTTCTTACATGATGTAAGGTGTTAGCATCTCAAAAAGTGTGTGCACTTTTCTCCTTCCTTCTACCAAACCCAACAATAACATCTTAAAATTTGTTAAACTTTCATTAAATCTAATTTAGAAATTCAGAATTAAAATAAAGCCATTTTTTTCTACAAAAGTAAAGGACATTTACATCAAAGAAATGCCAATTAGAATTTACAGTTTAGTTTTCTTTGTATCAAAGTTCAAAGAAGTAGTACAATAATCCTGAAAGCAGAAAAATCTGTGTGTAGCTCTATATATGTAAACCCAGAAAAATAACTATAATGTGTATTATTGAGTTTGTGAACATTATTCTGGGTTTGATGTTATTGCCCTCTTTAATGTTAGCAAAGAAGAAACCTTGTCTTTCATTCAAAGAATGGTTTCCTACTGAAAGATTTTACACTGTGAGGACAAAAAAATCTAGCTACATAGGCACATCAATAAAAAAAGAATTTTGTTAAAGGCTTTTATTAGCATAGCTTACAGTGTAGGATAATGGAGTTCCTATTCCACGTTTTGTAACATAGCTTTTCTTTAAAACTACTTGAGAACTTTAAGGTTTACAAAGTGACTAAGATATAAACTAATTTTGATAAAATGTTAGAATCATCAAGATTATACTGGTAATGGTCTTGCGAAATTCTTACTGTTATTCTTATTCTTACTGTTATTTTCATGCAACCACAGAAAAAACTACTTTGTAAAATCAAATCAGAGCATTTTATTTGCTCACATCTCAAGAAGGACCACATTTTTTATTGAATAATCTCAATATAGTCAATTCCTAATTAGCAAAACATTCAGCAGATGCTTAAACTTTAACTAGGTGAGCAATAATGTTTCAAATGAAGAATGGTATTGACATGTAGAGTTGCTTTGCTGTGCAGAAGATGTATAAATTTAGATATGCAAAAAACCTTCAAGGTTTCTGTTGTATAGGGCCTTTTCCAAAAGAGAAGTAGCAAATTCTAAAGTTGGATGTTGAGGACAGACCTTCAGAGTTTAACTATTTTTCCAGAAAATGACAGCAAATGTAGTTGCAAGCTGTGAAAGAGAGGGAAGGTTAGCAGGAAGTGATGAACTTAATAATTTCCAGGAGAAAGAGAAACACTGCTATTTTAGGTCTCTCTGTGGAACAGAGAGAAATTAAGAGTCAGTGGAGGTAACAAGAAATGAAGGTAGAGATGATATTATAGCATAAAATCAGTCTGGAATAGTAAGTGTTCAGAAAGAGTCACAAGAATAATTTTTAGACCAAACTTTTATAATAAATCTAGTCTAGTCTATTTATTTTGTTTTAAACAATTTCAAAATAAACTTGAACTGTTCCATGGAAAAATTTTGGTTCTCCACAATAAAATACACCAATAAAAACTGAGAAATCTAGTCTTGCTTGACATTGATACATATCAAACAACCAGTTAGCATACAATATATAAATTCAGTACTGTTTCTAAGTATGCTGTCTCTATTTCCTTACATTTTCCTCACTGTGCTACAATCTTGGCCTGTTGGATGGCTTTGCTTTGTGGTCTGTTTTTCTGGATATAATGCACCATAGAAGTAATTGCCATTACTGCATTTCTACAAGGTATTTAAACAAGGTATTTAAAAAACAAAACAAAACAAAACAAAAGAAACCTAAAATCCCCTGAGAAAAAAACCAAACCAAACCAAAACAAAAACCCAGATTTTGCTTCTCCATGCCTCACTCACATGCACAGGTAGGAAGATTCTTATAGGAAAAAAAATCCAACATTGCTGAATGACTTTTCAAAGGAAACATTGGTCTTATCTATACAGAAAAAGCAGTGAGACCCAAGGTTTTCTACATGAGCATCAACTCATCTTTCTTGTTGAAAAAAGATTACATTATATGTATTCAGAGCATATTGAGGTATCTCAACATATATGTCCCAAATTTCCAATACTCCATTACAGCAATATATGTCTTCAATAAGAATGTGTATTTGTTATCTAACTGAAAGTAGTCCATCCAGTCTTGCTCCAAAACCTCTGGATTGATATTAAAGTTTTTGTTGTTGACTGCTAGTAAATTAATAAGTAAAGCAGGACACCACAACTTCTTTTCTTTTTACATATCTGGAATTTTTTATATTATTTGCAAATAGGCTAATATTTATTGTTTGGAGATTAAAAACCTTCTAAAATCACAGAATCACAGACAGGTCTGGGCTGGAAGGGACCCCAAGGATCATCAAGTTCCAACTCCCCTGCCACAGGCAGGGCCACCAACCTCCAGGCCTGCATCTATACAAGGTTGCCCAGGGTCCCATCCAACCTGGTCCTGAACACCTCCAGGATTAGGACATCCACCACCTCTCTGAGCTGCCAAAATATTTCTGAAGTACTGATTGTTTTTCCTACTGATTTACTGGAGAGTCCATAATTCTTTAAAACAGTTTTGTGAGAAATTTTATATTTTAGAACAAGGACAGAGACATCTATTTTGCATTGGCATTACAAGATTATATTTCTTTGGAAATAAATGTTAATTTGAACCTGTAATTCAAGCTTGGGAGACAAAAATGCATTTTTAATATTCTCTCTATTTCAGCTTTATTAACTTAGAGTGTATATAAACCAAAATAGGGCAATTAATCTCAGAGGTTTTGTTTCTATGACTCGTCAGAGGTTTGCTTGATACAAATCACAGCATTAACTGGTGCTTTATTTGTTTGTTACTCGATGCACTTCAGATTCATTACTTCATTATACTGAACAGAAGAGTAAATATCATGCATAGGAAGTATTATGAAAGGAGAAATGAGTTACTATAGATAGACTTACTCCTAATACCCCTTTAGGTCAATGCTTAAAGCATCTGTTCTGAGGTATTCACAGAGGCTGGTTTTGGGCACAGCAAGCTACACTCACCCTGGAGCTAAGGATGAGATCACTTCTGTAATTAGTGTGATTCACTGTAAGGCTCATCTTTGTTCCATCAGCTAGGGAGAAAATTTGTGGAGACCATCATTCTGGAATTAAAGTTAGACATTTCTGAAGGGTGTACATTAGTGTTCAGGTGAACGCTGGAACACATGGAAAGGTAAAAAATCCACTATCCTTCCAGACCACATCACTCCCCTCTTCCAAAAAGAGAAGCTACCTAGGGATCATTTGGATAACAGACTAAAAATATCTGAAGGTGTAGTAGTGAAAATAATCACCCATGCCATCTTTTGTGTTCTTGTTACTGCTAACAAATGCCAACTGGCTGAGCAACAGAAATCTTAAAATAAGCTCAGAACTTTTCTACACATTTTTTTATAAGAGAAGTCTAATGCATGGTCAGCTACCCAACTGTTATCTAACCTGGAGGCAAAAGATGATGAATCATATGAGATTTTTACCTTCTCTCTCAAGAGATCATTTTGTGGTTACATCCTGCTGTATCAAGAACATCCAAAATCCTCTAGAAAACTGGCAGGACATGAGTTAGAAATCCAGATCACTGGTGTCACTCCATCATCTCGTATCTCTCTCAAGTTATGAACAGTTCTCATGTCCTATTTGGAAGGAGTTACTCAAGTAGGGAGACAAAAACTGCAAAGGAAATGTTCAGGACACTTTGTTGTTGTTGTTGTGGCTGTTACCTGTGATACAATGTCTGAAAATTTACAACTGTGAAAGAAATAACACAATTATTCCTCAGAGCAACCCTACTGTTTTGGCCAAGGTCAAGAAACTCATGTATCACATCTTTTTACAGAGACTACACTGTCAAAGGCTTTTTGTCAGAAAACTTTCAAGGGAGGAGATTACACCTGATGCCAATGATTGTTCCTTCTTCAATATTTTCAATATCTTCCTTATTCAGTTTCTCTTCCAGAATGATTCTGCTTTAATAGCTAGTTTTGTGGTTCACATGGCTTTTTTTCTCTGGCTGCTTCTCACTAGGCTCAATGTATATGTTTTCATCAAACATGACTTGGAGTCTGAAATGAGCTTTTCAAGACCACCAAGCAGGGGATGTACTTAAGAACTCTATATTCACCTTCAACAACATTTAAACTTGGGTGTGTTTGCCTAAATCAATCAGATAAGTATTATTCCTGACTCTATCTTAGACACTTAAAATTTTGGGCTTCAGTGAAATTTTTAGTGCTTTTGCATTTTGGCTCTCTCTCACTTCTTTATTTCTTATTTCCTGCTATGTTATTGACAGTAAGTATAGTGATATTTTCTATTGACAGTTAGTCAGCTTATTTGTCCCCTGCTGAACAACCTATGCCTCATTCTTGTAATTTCATCTGGAGTAGGGCACATACTCTCAGAGACTTTCATTTCTACAAAATGATTGAAGACTAACCATTTCTAAATAAAAAGTGACTAGCCTTTGAAATATTTATAAAAAAGAATGCTCACAACAACTCACCACAGGAATGAGAAGACATGCCAGGGTGTGCCTAGAAGATCAATGCCTGCTACCCTGCAATAAATTTGCTAGGCTACACTATTCCTTCCTGGGTTTGCTCTGAAAGCTTGTAAAAGGTCTCACAACAAAGTTAGAGACAACACAAGGACCCCCTCCTGCCCCATATCTTTCTTGTGCCACGATCTGTAGCAAGGTCTGCACTGGAATATATCTTATAATATATGCACTTCACAGTAGAGACAGAAAACAGAATGAGCACCAATTATATCCCCCCAAAGGTCAATGCAAAAAACCTGTATTAATGTACACCCAGAAGCGTGTTTAGCATCCAGAGGACTGTAGTAAAAGCTATGCTTTTTCTGCAGATGTGGAGTTTTGCATCCTCCAAGTAAAAATAGTGACACTGTTCATGACAGAGTGCACTACTAAAAGTAGTTTTCCTTTAATTGTAGCCATAATCCATGATGATGTGACAACTATTTTAAAACATACCTGAAAAACTATTTGCAGCTTTTTCTGAATGGTTGATTATTTTCATTGTTAAGTAAAAAGGGAAGCATGCTTAACTTTTATCTAAGGATACTATCAATCTTTACCTTCTTACAGTTGTAAAAAACAAATTATACCAATTCAGTAACAAGCATGAGGTTTACTTTGTATCAGCTTCATAACTTAACAACTGCTTAAAAAATCACAGAGCTCAATGGAAACTTTAAGCTTTACTACAAAGAGAAATGTCATCATCTACTGCTCTCTCTAGAGTAAAATAAAATTTATGCCAAAACAAGAAAACTATCTTCAAAAATAAATTCAAAGAAAGGTCAGCCCAGTAAATAAGAATCCAGTTTAATGACTGCTATACTTAGAAGAGCATCTGTTCTCCAATAGCACATATGGTAACATGAATGAGAGAAAATATTTTTACTTTTGCTTACAGGGTTTTTAGCTACATAGGTACACTATATTTAATCTCTTCTTCCAGATTAGACCTGTAAAGCACATTAACTATTTTTCTTTCCATACTAAAATCTATAATAAGCTATGCTGGGAAATCAAAGTTGTCTTGCTGTGTTTTCCAGGAGAAATAAGTTAACCACCACTCCCTAGTGGCATCAGTGCCCACTTTGCAGCAGTCTTTACTTCACCATAAGAAGCATGAGGCAAACTGTTGAGGGTTGGAGCTTTCATGGCCAGATAACATGGATGGTAAAGCTGTGTGTCTGTGAAAACATTTTACAGAATAAATACCCATTTAACATCTGCATTTAATTGCTTCTCTGTTACTAGCTGTTGCATCCTGCTTTCCAAATGCTGAGACATCAACATCAAAGGTTGAATTTTGGTGACACTAATTCAGTTCTTTAGCCTTTAATGTAACTTGCAGAGAAAACACAGAAAAAAAAAAAGAGTAAAACAACCTGCAAATGTACTTTGAGTTCAAACTAAATAAGAAAGTGAATAAAACATCTGTGAAGAAAATAAACTGGACACAGTCATAATTCATTACAATTCCCCAAATCATGTGTTTATCATAGTCATGCCATCCTACACACTCTCAAGTATCTATATAGCCCATAAGTAACATGATATTCTCTGATTGCTGGGTTATCTCTTCTTCCTTGAGGACTTTAATAACCCAGGGGTGAATGGCAGATGTTGTGTACTATTACCAGCAGCTCTGTTTGTCACCCTATACAATCAGTCCTGGCATGGTTAAATAGACTTTCACTTAAATACTTTTACCACACAACACACAATGCTGCTGGTAAATGGCTAATGTTATTGAAATTTGCAAATAAGAGGGGGAAAAAGTGCTCAAAGCCATAAAAGTAATCTATGGTAAAGTAAGGACTTCTATCATACTCATTTTTGTTTCAGTTCTCAATTCTAGTCTAAAGTACTTTAATCTAAAACCCATACTGTATATAAAGGACATATGTAAAGATCTATTTTCACACATTTTTGGTGAAAAGTCTCAGTCACAATAGGTATTCTAGAAATCAAGGACTTCTTGTCAGAAGCAGGAAGATCTTTATTTTCTGTAAAGGAATGTCAGTTTTCTGTAACTCACAGATGATTTCAGAATATCTGTGACTCACAGGGTCTGTTCCAAAGCCTAATTCAGTTATTGAGAGTTTCCCAGGAGAACAATGGCTTCAAAGTCATTGAATTAACTACTATGGAAGATGTTGTGTTTGTATTTTAATAAGTTTCACTTTCTGTGTTTAAAGCATGTAAATGAATAGAACTTTCCAAGGTCTTTATGAGCAAAGTTTATCTAGTTGCCTCACACAATCACACCACTTTTCTAATTGCCACTCATCTCATTTCTTTAGAACCATTAATCAAATGTCTACCAATTCTTCATGTTTGTAAGAATAGGTCTGACATTTCATCTGATGCTAAATTGCCAGGTCACCAGCCTGTCATTTTTCAAGTATATCATATTTGGGCTTTATTCTTATTCAGACTTTTCCTTGAATTTAATAAACAAAAAAGCCCTCTGTCTGGCTCAGACAGATAGGAAGGAATATCCTGTGCTTCTTTGCACAGGCATAGAAACCCAGACTTTTGGGATTCTCTAGGAGCTTTAGTGTTTCTTCTCATAAGCCATTATGAGAAGAATTCCCTCCAATATACTTCTTCCTTATGGTTTTGACTGATTCTATTAGGTTACAGATTTTAGGAAAAGCTAGTGTTTCAAAACAAAGTGGTATGTATGAGCAGCAGAACTTTAGATCTTTGAATGAGAAAACAGTCCCACCAAATAAAACCATAATTTTCTACTTGAAGATGATAGTGAAAGGTAGATGAAATAGTCTATACCCTAGTTACTTTAGACTTTTGACAGGATTATAAAATTTCTGAAGCTTGCAGTGTGAATGTCAGTTTATTTTGGTTTTGGAGTATCTTACATTTCCCCTATATACTCATTAGTTACAATGTCAGGCAAAATATTTTATTTAAAGGCAGAACAAGTACTTGCTCTCAAGAAGACAGAACATTGATGCTTATTTGTAAGAACTGATATGCAGCAAACATCTTTTAGTACTGCAGCAAAAGCACCTGTGAAAGTAGTATTCCTGACAATCTGGACTAGACAATTTCCCATTCATATACTTTGTTTTTAGAATTCCAAAGAATTCCACATGCATGAACAAGTGTTCGAGAGGGTTTAATGTGTACATGTTGTTTGCCAAACAAGGGATTTGTGGCTTCCCCTTGCCCCTCCTCAGTTGAGTCTTGAAGCAAGTGGGAGTCTAGAAAGCAGTGATCTACCCAGAAAACCAACAGATTAAGTCAGCAAATCTTAAGACATCTGTCCTTCACTGCTTTGTTTAATGCTTTGTTAAAATGCTTTGTTTATTAGTTGATGTGGAAAGGAAGCATCTCCCTTTTCCCTCGGTTCTCATTAGAGTATACTATGTGAACAGAACCTACATCTTCTTACTCAATCCTTGCACCTTCCAGACGACCTTTTGCCCTACATATCTTAGATCTTAGTCATAAGGCTAAGATATTAGAGATAAGAGGCTCCGGGGAGACCTTATAGCTGTCTTCCAGTACCTCAAGGGGGCCTACAAGAAAGATGGGGAGAGGATGTTCAGTAGGGCCTGTTGTGACAGGACAAGGGGTGATGGTTTTAAAATAGAGGGAGATTTAGATTGGATATTAGGAAAAAGTTCTTTTCTGTGAGAGTTGTGGAGCACTGGAACAGGTTGCCCAGGGAGGTGGTGGATGCCCCATCCCTGGAGAAGTTCAAGGCCAGGTTGGATGAGGCCCTGAGCAAGCTGATCTAGTTGGGGGTGTCCCTGCTTCTTGCAGGGGGGTTGGACTGGATGACCTCTGGGAGTCGCTTCTAACCCTAATCATTCTATGATTCTATGATTCTATAAGGCTAAATTATACTTCCCCATCTATTTACAAAGGCTGAAGCCTTCAGATATTTTTTAGCCTCTCACACATGCAAATATTTGTCTCCTCAACTATTCAAGACCACACAGCTCCTGGGGTAGACTTTTACTAGCTCAAGATGAAATGTCTGCCGTGTACTGATGGCAGTCTGGCAACTGCTTCTTCCCTTTTACACCTAGTTAAGGAATCAAGCAAACAAGCTGTTTTATTCACGATTTCATAGTAATGTTTATGTGGTTTTTACAACATCCTAATTTGTATCATCATTGCTATTTTTTTCCATATACTCATATTATGTGGCTATTTTCAGATGAAGAGCCAGTTAACAAGGCTTGTTTATTCTCCCTCTTTGCTTCATGTCCATTACTTGTACCCAGTAACAAATATGAGGAATCAGAAACTCCACTGCTTTGGTAGTTAAAGCATATTTGCATTCTAGCATCTGGGAATAAAATATATCAGACCTGATATATTTAGAAGGAGGAAAACAAATTAATAGATTTTTTTTTTGTAATGGACTTGACTGGGAAATGGGATCATTTCTTGACGATTTTTTAATAATTTTTTTTTGCCTTCAACACACAAATTTAAAGTGAATAAAACTATTTGCTTACACAAGAAAGCTACAATATTTGACCAATATTTGTAGATCAGAATTTTTTTTTTGTCATCTCTTTTTTCAGAAAAAAATGGAGGGAGTTTCTTAATCACTAGATGTGTATTTCATTCTAGTCTAAATTACTTGTTAATTCTGTCTGTAAAGATATTTTCCTAAGAAAACCTATCATCATCAAAGAACCATACACAAGTGTTGAACAGTGAAAATGATGCTACTCAGAATGAAACAAGCCAGACATGTAACTCCTTAGGGAAAGAATCCTTTAGAGACATTTAAGCTGTTTCTTAATTTTGATGTTTACCCAAAATCCAGACTTTCATGACTGCTACTATTTAGTAGTTATCAAATTAATTTCTACATGTCTCTTATGGGTATTTGTAATACTTAACCTGAAGTTTTTGACTTTCAGAAGTACAATATGTCTTCCTAGGAGGCAGTTTTCTTTATGATTATCTTTAGGCAATGTTAGAAAAGGTCTCCCATCTTTATGAAATATCCTTGGGGTAGGTGGATGGCAATAAAGGAAAGTGTCTTGCAGGAGTTTCTACAGTAGAATTGAATAATTCCCAGAGAGATATTTTTCCTGAGTCATCCTTTTCTGCTTTGTTCCATGTTGTCAATAATCCTCATCTTTCTTTTCACCCTAATTCTACTGCTTTTTCCTAGACTTATGAAGAAATATTACGTTATATTTGGAAATACTGTTTAGCTTCCAAGAAACCCTGGATTTAGTCATGCTTTGGTGATGAATTTTTATTCAGTCTTTCTACTAGTAGTAGAGCTTTTGAAGAAGGATAGGAATGAAACACCCATATATTCCATCTATGAAGAAGGCTAAATACAAATACTTTTGAAGCTTAAATTTGTAATATAACTTTGGCACATTAAAAAGTTACATTAGAAGCCATATGGCAGGTGTTTATTCCCTATGAACAATTTCATGATTTTCCCATAATGCAACAGAAACCCACTAGTCTAAATTTTATTTCTAATATTAACACCAGAGTATCAAAATTTCATAATGTAGACTCATTGCCATGGAAGTTCTGTGTGTATTTCAAAGGTTTTGACAAGTATTTGGAGTAGTAACACCTTCCTAATCTATACAAGATTTAATAAAAATCAGATTGTTCATAGAATAAACCAAAGAGAATTTCCCTGTGTGTTATCTAAGCCTCTGGTTTGATGCATGTCAGTTTTATTTAGAGTTGGAATTTCCTAGTCCACAGAAGTCTTATTGGCTTCCAAGGCTGAAATAACTTCATTTGTAGTCCAAGACCCCCTTCAGTACAAAGCTCTTCAGCTTTTCTGAAGCTGAATCTAATCATATTCTAATGATTCACAATCTGATCACATTGTAATCACATTTAATTGTGATTTTTTTTTCAAAATAAACCTTTGAGACTGCTGGTATCTAAAGCAGGAAAGAGAAGATCTACTGGAAGACATTTGAAAGGGCTTGAAGACACTGTATGGAACTGTCATGATGAAAGGTAAACTAAGTAAAAGACAGATAAAGAGGTAAAAGGTTCATTGTCTCAAAAGCTTGCATTAATCCTTTAGAGTTACTATATTTTGCACTCCAAAACCCCAACTACATGCAGTAAAAAAAAATTATAGTTCAAGATGAAGATCTCAAAATTTAAAAACCACTAGAATTTAGTTTTGGGTTTTTTTTTATGCTATAATTCTTGCTTGTCTACAATTTGTAGTTTTTAACTGTGTAAATATATTCTTCCCAAGGATTCCTGTCTCATTGAGTCTCTGGAATAGATTATTCCAATTTCTTTTTCTCATTCTTTCCATATCTTTTTCCCTTTTCATCCTCACTGTCATCCTAGGGTTCATTTGTGCATACTGCCCAAACTATGAGCTGAATATCAAATTATTAATTTCCTCATAGGATTTTTGATATTTTCAGAATAGTAACTCAGTTCCTTACAGAATGTAATAATTTACTTTCTTAGCACTTGCACACGGTTGATACATACTCTCTTCTATAATCCAGAAGTGGAAAATTGGAATTTTGCAGTTTAAAGGTAATCTTAGGAACACTGAAAATAAATCAGCATTTTCACAAACCAAGAAAGTATCTTTTTCAGGATATTTTACGTCTTATGCCACTACATATGGACAAAGAACTTTCATTTGCAGTGATGACTATTTATTATTTCTGAAAAGCAGGTCTCAAGCTATTTTTAAGCTTGGGAATGCCTTCATACTGCTC
This sequence comes from Heliornis fulica, assembly GCA_013399135.1. NCBI lineage: Eukaryota > Metazoa > Chordata > Aves > Gruiformes > Heliornithidae > Heliornis > Heliornis fulica. Next base: position 172,143 of record VXBZ01011704.1, on the reverse strand, counting down.
AAGAAGCCAGGGAGTTCTGGTTTCATCTTGTTTGTACAAATCACACTCCTTTGTTCCTTTCTCCATTTGATGACCAAGTTTCTGTGAAAAGATGACCAAGAAAGATGCTGTGGATTCCCTGTACTAGGACCTAAGGGAATATGGTAGTTATGACCCATATGAGCAAGCAGAGACCCGTGACCTTGGTCCTTTTATGATGTGGATCTGAGGTGTAATTTCCTTGGCAAAACTCTTTTGGGAACAGTTGCTAATGTCAGCAGCAAACACAGTTCATCCTGTGTGTCACATGTGGAGAAGCACTGCTTGTAAATGGTTGGATGAATATATATTATCTACCATAACATGAATGTCAGGAAAGCTTTTGGAAACTAATCTTGGGCCTAATGCTTATTCCATGAAATCCTGTAGAAAAGTTAACAGGGCAAAAATAGTGGGATTTTATGTATATGTAAAGCTATGTCTGCCCTTGCCGATAGGCAAAAATTAGGATTTTATCCACTTTCCACGTTTATATAGTCATATAAAGATAGAATGCAAAAAAACCCCAAACTTTCCTAAAGGCAGTGAAGACATTGGAGGCTAGTAGGTACAATGAAGATAATACTAGTGTGTGATTTGGAAACTTTGCACTGACACCAGTCAGGACTCAAATCTGAAAATACTCAGAATAAGAATACACAAGTTTTATAATTTGGTTCAGTGGCAGGAGACAAAGATTGAACTTTGCCAAAAGTCCAACTCACTTTTTGCAGAGCAATCTCATAGCAGCTAACCCCAAAAAAGGTTTACAGATACCTCCATGTAATACATAAACAGACCAAGGAACTCGTCCCATTTTGGGGAGCATCTTGATTCTCTGTAGACCAAACTCAGTAATAAATTATTTCTTTTATTTTGGGTTTTTTTTTTTTTAACACTAATTATAATTTGACACAAAGGTAGTCACTAGACTTACATGTAAAAAGCATGCTAATATAGAGCATATTTAAAATCTAAAATTAACATGCCCTTGATACATGTAAATCTGCATTCTTCATATGAGGAAACTGCATCCAAAATGATAGCAGCTTTCCAGGCAGATTACAGCAGTCACTAGAGCAGCTACAGTCTGATTAAGGTTAAGACTGGTTGAACAGCAGCGACAGAGCAAAACCTTTGAAGGTCAGAGACATATTTTTTAGGGGACTATGTGGCAGGAAAAAGCAAAAGGAAAGACAACTTCAGCGTGGTTACAAGTGCAGCCTGAATACGCTGGGACAAGAGTTTGAAAAATATCTGTCATATGACTTGTCTCTTTGATTATACAGCTTACAAATTCTGCCACAGTCTTACTGTGACACCTACATGGGGAGTTTTTAGTAATACTGCTTCCATAACGAGCCATTTCTTTTTGTGGGTTGAAGTAGGGGACTTCAGAAACATAAATTCTATTCTCATGTCCTTCTCAACCTGCTGCATGCTGCAACAGCATATCAACTATCTCACTATGTTCTGTAGTTTACACTTCACAGACATTTAAACCAGGTCTTAGCAAGTGGGACCTAAGACTGCAGAAGTTTGACCATTATTTGTTATTTACTAATGGCATAAAGAAGCAAGTGATGCAAATGAACAAATGCACAAAACAAATTTGTGCAAGCATTTCAAATAGGTTACTGCAGAATAATCTATTCCCTGTGTTGTGCAACAGTAGTCCAGACATCTCTGTGCTTGGGAAAATCACAGAATAAAGTGAAAATTCTTCAGCACCAATATTATGTTAAGCTAACCTCACATTTTAAAATCATTAAGAATAAAACACCGCTATTATCTAGCCTACCTTGGATCTGTGATATTTCAGTTGCTCAAAGGAATGTCAAAATCAGTAACAGTATGAAGGCAGCAGTTGTTCTGACAGCTGAAGCATGAACTGAATCTGTCTAGCAAAATTAGCCTAATATGGTCAAATTGCTTTTGCTTTTTAACTGTATATAGGCAACAGCAAGACTCTGTGTGACTTCCACATCAGTTAAGAAACATATACTAGAATTACATTAAAAATTGCTATGCCCATTAATAAAAAATTAGGAAAAAACCCTCTCAAATCACAGTTTTTTTTTTATCAAAGCCTCGACAGAAATCCTTCACAGTTCCTATATTTCCTCCCACCAGGAGTAATTAAACTTCATGGAATTGTATTCCTTGGTGATGTATAGGAAAAAAAAAAATCTTACTATGTTTTGTTTCTGCTTCTTGCACTTGAAGCTTATGGTAGCTTCAAGTTTTTGCTTTGCTAGAAAACCCCTCAAGTTGTTAAAGAAATGAGTCATTTTTCTTTATATAGCAAGTAGCATGACATGGATCCATCTTGAATATGAATGGAACAAGTAAATAACCAAAACCTACAGAAACATGAACTAAATTGTTTCAACTAGATTCATACTCTTCGAAAAAAATTAATTTGTGGATCTGTAAAAAGGGGTTTACCTTGAAGATATATGTTGCTTTCACTACCTTTGAGATGTGTTTTACACAAGATTCTCTGCGTAGTTTCCTTTTTTAGCCTCTCTGGGTTTTTTTGGTGTTCTTTTTATTTTTGGAGGAAATATAGATTTGCATTGATAAATATGTGAGGAAGAGAAAAGAACAATAATTTCCCAACATAGCTAAATTCAGAAATCTGTAATAAGGCATAGTTGCATTAAGAGTTATAAACCTCTCCTTTTGCACACCAGGATCAAATTGGCCTTCTTGGCCACCAGGGCGCACTGCTGGCTCATGGCCAACTTGATACCCAACAAAATGCATGTGCAGGACCCATGTTCTGGACCTTGCACTTGGTCTTTCTGAACTGCATGAGGTTCACATGGGCACACTTCTCAAACTTTTCTGGGTCCCTCTGAATGGTACCCCATTCCTCAGGCATGCCAACCACATCTCTCTTCATGGTGTCATCTGCAAATTTATTGTGGGTGCACTCAATTCCACTGTCTATGTCCCTGATGAAGATACTAAACAGTACTGGTCCCAGTACAGAAACCTGATAGACACCACTTATCACTGATCTCTGCCTAGACTTTGAACAATTGATCACTACTCTCTGGATGTGATGATCCAGCTAATTCCTTATCCTCCAAACAGTCATCCATCAAATTCATATCTTTCCAACTTAGTTCTAAGTTGTATGTGAGTATGTCACAGGCCTTGCAGAAGTCCAGATAGATGTCATCTATGACTCTCCCATTGTCTACCAATGTAGTCACTCCATCATAAAAGGTCATTAAGTTTATCAGGCAAGTCTTGCCCTTGGTAAAGTGAGTGGCAGATATATTTATATTCAGTCAGTGGAAGGAACTGCACATGCTGAATGTTTTAGCAAAGAAATTGGATTTGGTATGGCAATGGGCCCTGCAAATCAGCAATCTCTATCTTCTTGGTTCTATTTTGACCAAGTGGTTGCCAAAGGTGAATTAAAACGAAGGGTTAAACACTTAAAATCCAGTGCCACTATGCACGATCTGTGAACTGCTCCTGTCTTTCATAAGCTTCATGGAAAAGTTGAAATTAAGTCATCTAGGAGTTGACTGATGTTGATTCTGGAGAGCTCAGCAAGCTTCTAGCTGATCATTTGGAACTATATATATGTTCTTTGAGGGGAATCACAATTTAACGTTTGGTGTGTAGCAATGGATTCCAAAACAAGTGACTAAATGCAGTAGCCAAGAGCCAGATAGTCATAATGTAGTTATATTCATTCTAGATCTACTGAATTGTGATAGATTTTAGAAGTAGTTGCCATTTGCTCCTGAGAAAATGAGTAAATACAGTTAGATTTTATTAATATCAATGATACCATAATTGCAGTGTTACCAATGTATGAGCTGACTCATTTAGTGACAGTACAACTATCTGCAGCGTAGACTCACCCATAGACCAAACAAACACTGCAGACTGTCCACATGACAGCACTACTACTACTACTACTACTACTACTACTACTACTACTACTACTCTGTGTACAGTAACCTTCATCTAGTCTCAAAGTGTACTTTCTGGTCATAATGCTTAACCAGAGGCTAAAAGATTCTGTCTTCTTGCAAACATTAACTTGTGAACTAAACAACAGGAATTGATAATGGATTGAAATCCATCATGACAGGGCTGAAAGTTCAGAAGTTTTATTTTCTCATTATGTTTGAGAACTATCTTTGTAACACATCAGAAGCACAGCAGATATGTTCTACTTTTTTCTAGTTTTCATTATATTTCACACAGACCAAGAGGTAACCAATTTTCCTTCTAAAAGTGAAGAGCTACTGGAGTGAAGAGAGTATTGACTGGAGTAATCCCATGACACAACTGTTGACATCCTAACCTTTCTCTTACAGTTTGCAAGGCAATAAGTATTCTTTTTAGCTGCTCCACATAAAGAGTATCTTGTGTCTGAGAGCCATGATAGCAGAAAAAATATGTTTCTTCAGAAGTGTACTGTTTCAGAAATAAAACTTAGATGGGAAAAATGTATAGTCATGAGCATCACACAGAGAAAACAAAGCTGCAGTGAGAGTGCCCGCAGGCTGTAGATTCAACAACCTTAGAATAGAAAACTGTCACCATTTCCTCCAATTTCCAGTGCTTATTATCTCCAAATTGTTCTTTTCTATAGCAAAAGAATATAATGAAGGTTGCTGTTGATGAAGATGACACTCTAATTGATAATGTCATTTAAGCTGTGCATTAGGCAGTAAAAACTAATAGCAGCAAACACAAATATTAGATGTACATTATTATGAACTTCCAAGATGCTACAAAAATTGGTAGATCAGTTGTTAGAATCTACATCTTTGGAGATTTCCTGAATTAGAAGTATTTTAGTACCAGCCACCCATCTGTTTGCAACTAGTGAATAAATAGCATGTATTTGTTAAATGTTTTAATTCATAGTGGCCCTTGAATTTTCCTTCACTTACACAATATAGTGGTCCAAGAAGGGAAGGAGATTGTCCTCTTGAAAGAACAAATTCCCCTAACTCCAATAAATTTAGGTCTATTTATATAAAGGAGTCTTATATTTTGACTTTATACCTAGAATCTTTTCTTCCACTATCTCGCCTCCTACGGTAGCAATTTGTCAAGAGTACACCTATTGATGGGAGTAAAGGATGTGTATAATACAACATAAAGTCAATATTTAGGAAGTTTTTCTAAATCCTTAAAGTTTGTAGATTTCTTGGGGAGTGAGGCCACATTCTTCTCTATCTCTTTCCCTCTTGCCAGAAGAAAGCAAGAATCTTACCTATGTCAAGCATATATTTGTGGCTGAGAAAGGACTAATTACGATAGCTGAGATACATCTTTTTATTATATCTCTCCAGAACACCTATGGAACAAAGTAATATGTAGGTCAGATCCTGTGTTCTTTATCTAAATACCACATACGGGACAAGACTCATTGTTCTATAGGGTTTGTTCTCATATGGGAATAGTTTCAAGGTGGCAAAACATAATTGCAGAAAGCAGTGAGAAAAGTAGAAACACAGTCTAATATTTTGTCAATTTTTTACTTGCTTGAATTATTCCATAAGTGGTGCTAAAAGGTAAGAAGTTGTAAGGTTGTGTGTGGGGAAAGTTTTGCAATCTTTAGCAATAACTGCACTGCTCACATTTTCCATGGCCTGCTCTTTCAATGATTTATATTATTTCAGCTATCACATAGTGAAAGGCAAAACCACAGTCTGTGGGAGAGATCAGAGTGTATAAAAGCCTTTGTTGAAGCAGCTCTATTTATATGCTCCGCATAAAGCTGAGCAGTTTTAGATATAGTAACAATATGCCTCATTTTACATAATTTTCTTGTCTCGTTAATTTTGCACTTTTATCTCCTGATAAAGATGATTATAGCATCAGTAGCATCAGTATCTCCCACAAGTCAAACTACTTATATAGGTTAGGTGCCATTTAAAGGTTAAGAAGACCTTCATTGTGTTTCCCTCTCTCATTTCTTTCCTTTCTTCTGACACAAATAACGGCTTCTGAATGGAGAGGGAAAATAGGTTAACAATAACCTCCCAGGCAGGAATTCTAATGAGATTCAAACTTGTCCCTGTCTCATCTTCATTTCCCTCCCTGGCAGGTCTGATTGCTTATATGTTTGATGTCTTTCATGAAATGTTTCTTCAGAAATTATTTTTTAAAGGGCATGACACACACACAAAAGAGAAGAGAGAGGGAAACCTTGATTAAAAAAAATCCAGAGTTTGTTGCAGGTTTTTTAACCCAGCCCAAGACTGATCTCTTTATATGAATATCCTGCACAACTTCTCATCTTTCTGTGCTGTTTCAAGGCTACAAGACTTTAATTCAGAAAACCCAACTGTTTTTTCTCAGTTTTGCATAATTTAATTCCTTTCCTATTGTCTCAATTTCCTGTTACACCTTTGCTACTGATCAAGTATATCTGAATTACATCAATGACCAATAAATATTTTTCCCTCCCTGGTTTCATTGTGTTCAATATACAATATTCCATTGTCTATTCATACTGCATAATGAGAATTTTGACCACCAACTTTACATTTTTAATCAAAAAAGGATGTTTTTCAAGCCCAGGTTCTTTGGTCTTGTAGCTCAAGAACTGAAGTAAATGATGCTAAGAAAAAGTATTGTTATTTCTAAAATAGTTTTAATTTATCACTGTCACTTTTTAAAAAAGTGAAAGTGTTCTCAGAAGTAATTTTAATAGTTAATGTTAGTCTTCATATACTAGTAGTTGTGACCAGCATAGGTTAGGGGAGTAAAAATATTATTCTTCAGTCAAAGGTTAATGTATGATTATTTATGATTAATCAGATGACATGACACATCATCTTTGAAAAAAATTATAAAAAACCCCAAATATGTACTTGTATTTCTGGGTTGGGTTTTTTCCTGCTTTTAACCCATACTTGAACCCCACATCATAACAGGAGACACTTGATACCAAGGCAGAACATCTGCCTAGCAAATTCCTCTTCTGAAGACTTGCAAAGTTCATGCAAAGCCTGTGGCCTCTCACTAGCTATGGTAATACTGTGCTTGGTGGTCAATGCAGCTACCACATGGAGAGCCTTCCCTGCTCCACAGGGACACTCTTTGCACTTGACTCTTTCTCTACACATCAGAAACATGGAATACATTCATATTTCTCCTGCATGTCAATAAATTTCTTACTAACTCCTTGCCACTGTCCTACTGAAGAGATTTAATTAAAACTTATCTCAAAGTCTTTAAGTGACCACACACAGTTCAGATTACTCTCCTCAGCAAAGCTAAAATTTTTCCTGGCAATGAATGTAATTTTTTGGTCATATTTCTAATCTGAATCAATATAAGAATCATATAACATTAGTGATTAGAAAATTATATAAGATATATATCTTGTAACTTTATACCAAATGAATCTGGAGGGTATCAGTAGTCAGTCCTTGCACCAACTTCCCAGGCTGTTTAATAATCCTAGGGGAAAAAGGAAAATTTTCTCTGACAGATTTGTTTCAGGTTTGTGCAGAATCTCTGGCAGATTTGTTTCTGCCAGGTGTTAGAAAACATATATTGCGATATGACCTAGCTCACATTCCTCATAGTTTCTCACAGTAGCATGTCTCCAGTCACTATTAAGCAAGCACTGAATCCCACAGAGCTCTCAAAACAAAATCCTACATATTTATAACTACTGTAGCAGTAGCCTGTTTATGAGCCTTCAAATGCAGTATGTTTGAAGTAGAAAACCTTGGAAGCTCAGTCCTTTTTCTGAATATTTGCAGAGATTTTTCATGAACAAGAGGAGGAGTTCATTAAATATGGATGTCTCAGTTCAGATAGAAAGGATTTGAGACATAGCCTATTCTAAGGAGACAACTTTTCTGATCTGGGAAAAGAACCAAACCAAGCCAGTGTACCAGTGTATATAATAGTGTAGTGAGTTTCTCCAGGAAAAAAAAAATAACAGGAACACACCAAGTCATTCAAATTTTTTCCTGGTCTTTGGTAGCAAGTAATTTTGTACCTAAGGACATGTTTCACCACTTACACAAAGTTTCAGTGATGATTCAACTTTTTACATTAATGCATTTTTTTTGCAGTCTGAAAAAAAACTCAAAATACTTTTAACTGAGAGGTAAAGCCTTTAGAGTCTTATTCTGTACAATATATGTATAACTGGAAATTACTAAAGTAACATAAACATCTGGCCTGAGATTGAAATATTCCCTTAGCACCTGGAATAAAAAAGAAATCAGCAGATGTGCCTCTGTGTGCATACCCTCTCTCTTTCTCCTGCCTGTTTTCCCTATGGCAGGCATATAGTGTGTGTCTGGAGCCAGTGACTCACGTGGGAAGATCTGCTACTCAGTCACTCAGGAGTGGTGTTAGGGAGATTAGTTAGTTTGGTTTAGCCCAGCTTGGTTAATCAAACATTGATTTTGTGCATAAGTCTACAGAGCCCCCTCAAAAAATGATTGTAAGATACATGACAAAAGAGCAGACAACAGTAGAGAGAGGTTTTTGGTCAATGAAATTGAAATGTGTTCTTGTATAAAAGATATGATGAATCTTTCTAGCTGCCCTATAAGTTAGGTATTATTTTTCTGCAATATATCTGTCTCCTGGAATTGAGCATGTTGAATTGAATTAAAAGTTCTGGAGTGACATGTGTCATACAGACCATTCGTTCAAGGACACGACACCTTCATGATATGGGGCTACTTGAGTATCCTGACACATATCCCATGTGTGATGGTGCTAGATTCCTGGATGAGAGCCTGTGACCACAGCAGGTCCCTGTTGTGGAGTGCAGTGGATGAGAAGAAGTCCCCACCATTTTCTTTCATTACTAGGAATGATTAAAAACCTCATAGCCCCAAACTATGAGTACATGCCATGAGCAGTATCTCAAATAACCCGAATGCTTTTAAAGAAAGTACAGCTTCTAGCACTCTGTCTTGCAGAATCATGGAATTGTTTTGAATTGGAAGAGACCCTTGAGATCATTGAGTCCAACCAGTAACCTAGCACTGCCAAGTCCACCACTAGACTCTGTCCCTTATTTATATGTCTTTTAAATACCTCCAGAGATGGTGACTCAACCACTTCCTTGGGCAGCCTGATAGATTGATAGCCCTTTAGGTGACTTTTTTTCCCTAATATCCAATCTAAATCCCCCTGTCAAAACCTGATGCCATTTCCTTTCATTCTATCATTTGTTACTTGGGAGAAGAGACCACACTCACCTCACCACAAGCTGCTTCAGATTGTTGTAGAGAGTGATTAGGTCTCCCCCAGCCTCCTCCAGACTAAACCACCCCAGCTCCCTCAGCTGCTCCTCATAAGATCTGTTTTCCAGACCCTTCACCTGCTTCACTGTCTTTCTTTGGACCCGCTCCAGCACCTCAATGCCCTTCTTGTAGTGAGGGGCCCAGAACTGAACACAGTATTCAAGATGAGGTCTCACCAGTGCCAGGTACAAAGGGACAATCACTTCCCTAGTCCTGCTGGCTACACTATTTCTGACACAAGCCAGGATGCTGTTGGCCTTTTTGGCCAGCTGGTCACACTGCTGGCTCACATTCATCTTGCTATCAACCAATACCTCCTGGTCCTTTTCCACCAGGCAGCTCTCTTACCCAAGCCTGTAGTGTTGCCAGGGGTTGTTGTGACTCAAGTGTTGGACCAGGTACGGAGCCTTGATGAATCTTATACATCCGTCCTTTGCCCATGGATCCAGCCTGTGTAGACCCTTCTGTAGAGCCTTCCTGCCTTCAAGCAAATTGACTCTTCCACCCAGTTAGGTGTCATCTGCAAACTGACTGAGAGTACACTCCATTCCCTTGTCCAGATTATTGATAAATATAGTAAAGAGAACTGGCATCAGTCCTGAGCCCTGGGGGTTACCACATGTGTCCAACCAATGACTGGATTTAACTCCATCCCCTACACTCTTTGGGCCCAGCCATCCTGACAGGTTTTTATCCAGAAAAGCATGCACCCATCCAAGCCATGAGCAGACAGTTTCTCCGGGAGAATTCTAAGGGAAACGATGTCAAAACTTCACTAAAGTCAAGGCAAACAACATCCACAGCCTCTCCCTCATCCACTTGATATATCCATTATGTATATGTTGATTGTGGAAATATTCCATCTACAGTTTTGTTAACTTTTTTTTTGTTAACTGAGAGATCTGATAGAAACACAGATTTTGTTTGTTTGTTCTTCTCCTTCTTTGGCAGCCACATACACAGATAAGCACAAATCTGTCCTACTGATATCAGCACTGAAGTTCTATCCAACTTTATTGCAATAATTCCAAGTAAAGGATGATTTCCGTAGCTTCTTGGAAGAAAGCACTGATAATTTATTCCATTCATAATCTTTGTATCCATGACTGTTTTCCATCTGAATTTTACTGACTTCAATTTCTGGCCTTTTCTAATTCACAGCACCTAAAACCTTCCAGGGTCAGTTCATTGTAGTAAAAATATTTTTCCTGCATTGCTGTCAAGGCAATTTTGAGATATAATTCTTCTCTTAACTGTGACAGGAGAACTAATGAATTACTCAGAAAATTACTATCAACTCAATAACACTCTTCCTCACAAATAATCCTCAATATGTATTCTGAATATTTTGAAATGAGCTTTTCTAGGGAACAACCTTGGAGTGATAGATGTTACCAGAAGGAAGTTATTAAAAAAATCTTTCATGCTTATTTATGAATCTATTTAATTCCTATAAAACCATTAGAAATCTTCCCCATTTTACAGGAAATTGAATGAGGAAAGTGATAGTGCTATGACTGAATTGCAGTCTCTTTCCCTTTTTGGTGCATTCACAGACTGCTGGGAGAAAGACAGAAATCTTCGAGTGATTCTCGTGACCAGTTTTCTTCCTTCACCATCACTTGCTAAAATCTTTACTGGCTGTATTAACTAAGTGTGTCTAACCAGTGTCACAGCTTGGGGCTGGATATATCCTGACCCTGTATCAGAATTGGAATTTGTGGTTGGTCATCTTCTGATATGCTTGGCTTTTCCTTGCAAGTGTCCCTGAGCACACAGGAGGAGAGGAAATTTTAGGAAGTAGGGCTGTGGGTTGTAACATGAAGAACTGGCTACTCTGCAAGTGAACACATCTGTTTCAAATAGGCCATCCCTGACTTGCTCCACCAGATATTTTCTTTTAATATTTTTAATATCTTTTTAATGTGAATTCTGGATTAGAAATGTCGTTAGGCTTTTACCTTGATAAAAATATTCTGCTACATTTTCAGAATCTGATGTAGTCTTGAAAGTTGTGTCTTAAAAGTCCTGTGTGTAGTTGTGAGGGGACATTTTGACTTTTTTGAGTAATCAAAAAAACCCCAAATGTATCTTTGTTGATCGCTTTTAATTTTTTCATAATTGCCATGACATGATAATATTCTAAAGTAAATTGCCTGAATTTGCTGATTTATGGAATTTCTGCAGATTGTATTCAAAGTTTATGGCAGCTTTAAATGCAGATGACATTTTGCTGGATTTTTACTTCCAGCACTTAGGGTTGCCTTCATCTGTTGATATATTGTGTACTCAGATTGAACTTCTTTTCTTGATTTAGAAAAAATATTAGAAAGTTACTTTTATTCTTTCTCTTCCTCTTGCCAGAAGTGAAAAAGGGTGAACAGATTCCCCTCTGCCTCTTTTGATTTAGAAGATGTAGAATTTCAGCCATGCAAAGTACCAAAAAACCAAACATAACTCAAGAAAGATAATTGTTCACTCTCTGATTTGGAAAGCTTACATCAGAGTTCAGAGATGAAATAAAATATGGGACAAGTCTTGAGCAAACACTCTCTGAATAGGTCTGAGACATTATTCAGAACGGAGACATGGTGCTGCTTACACTGCTGAATTACCAGTGAACTGTTTTCAAAATCTAAAAGATGTGAAAAGCTCAGATTCCAGATGCAGCCCTTTTGGTTTCATACAGAAATGTTTGAGTACTTCATGGAAACTCTTTGCTCTGCTTTGTAATGGATGGCACAAGGAAAACGTGCTGATGACAAGACATAGATGACACAGTGATTGCAATGAGAAAATTAAATGTAATTAATAAGCAGTAAGCAATTCTATTTTAGCTAATTGTTTTGAATTTGCTGACAAGGTTTTCCTTCAGTTTTTAATTTCGCTGTCCATGTGTGGCAAATCAACCTGTGAAGAACAGTTATGGCTTCAGATTGATCATATGAACTTCTGATGACCAGAAATGTGTTGTTGATTCTCTTTCTGCTTTATATTCTTTCCTGTTCTCAAGTCTGGCTGTCCAAATCACATCAAGAAGCTTTATAAGAGTTCTGCTTTTGGTTTTAGGTTTGGTTTTTGGGTTTTGTTTTGTTGTTTTTGTTTTTTTTTTTAAATCAAAGGCTTTTTTCAACAATTAGCAATACTGATGCATCAGCATCAGTTATGGTTAATGTCCTCATATAATTGACACGTGGTTTTCCCACAACAAGGCTGATTGTAAAAGACTTGGGTAGGCATTCTGGAATCTTCTACATGCAGGCCTAACCCAGCACAAAGGTGACCATAAAAGGCCTTGTTGAAAGCTTTAGTCTTGAGGAGGTCCCTAGTCTTTGCTCTCACTTCAGTGATAGCTCTCAGGAAGTTCTGAAATGAAGGCATGTTAGAAGGAAGTTAGGAATGGGGCAGATATGAAGAAAGCTGGGAGAAGTCCTTCCCTCCTCCAAAGCAGGAAGCAAGGTTATCTTTCTTGTTTTCAGTTTTGTAGCAACCTTCTTAGTATGCTGAGGCATGACTTAGTATGCTCAGGCAGAACTTAAAGTGTTATTATTTTCTTCTTAATGGAATTATTTCTTGATTTACTTGTCAGAAAGATGTATTTATATGATCTATATTGTACCAGTGGAACACTGCTCACTAAAGACAATATCAAGCAATTTTTTTGAGAAATCATGCTCTTCTCTCCCCTTTCTCTTTATTATATTTGTGTGTATTATTTTATTTTGAAGTTGCACGCACTTTTCTCAGCTACCTAATTTCACATTTTGCCATTTCTGTTCTGATATTTTATCTTCTCTTACTTATCCATAAATAAGAAAAATTATCAGCAAATATCCCTTGCTCTTTTGCTTACAAAAACATGAAGATGAGAAGGTCAAAGAAAGAAATAATCTTCTCTAGCCAAGCAAATATATGGGCTGCATATGTGATCATACCTTTTATATTTGTGTGCAAAAAAAAAAACAAAACAAAACAAAAAACCCCAACATACCCCACGCCCCAAATTTCTCTTTCCAGTCTCTTTTAACTGAGGCACAAGAGGGCAGTATTTCATAAACTCTAACCTGCCTTCAGCTCAAGCCAGGGCTGGCAGCAACCTAGCATCATCCTAACACCCAAAGAGATTGGTGGCAAATGCAAATCGTTTGCTAGAAAAGAATCCTAGCTATGTTAAGAAGAAAGGCTTCATGCCAGTAAATTAAGCTATTCCAAAACTTGCAGAAATTTCTGGTGATTTTACTGAGAAATTACAGCAACTATTTAAAAAAAAATCAATTAAAACCAAATTCAAGGCCAAAAGTATTATTAATTTTCTGTTGATTAGAGAATATGGAATGTTATGCTAGTAAAGACAATAAAGCTGGCCAAAGAAAAAGAGTTACTTGGAGTCTATGCATCTTATTTAGGGCTATTTGAGCCTTGAGGGGAAGGGATTGAAGTCAGACACTTTTGATACTCCAGTGCTAAGAACATCACCTATACCTGCATCAGGAAAAAAACTACAAATTTCTTATAAATCATAATAATCCAACTCTGAATATGTTTGGGCCTAAATTTGGAGCCAAAACTTTCAGATGTATTTTTCTTGGACTTGTGTGAAGCATTTGACACTGTCCCACATGACATCTCAGTCTCTATATTAGAGAGATATTGCATTGATGGACTGACTACTAAACAGATAAAGAGTTTGCTGGGTGGCTGCAAGTGGGGACCAATGATGAGTGGCATTCCTCAGGGGTTGGTACTCAGATGAGCACTGTTTAACAACTTTGTGGGTGATGTGGGCAAGGGGATTGAGTGCACCCTCAGCAAGTTGGTTGACTACACCAAGCTGTGTGGTAGGATAGATGTGCTGGAGGGAAGAGATGCCATCCAGAGGGTCCTTGACAGGCTTGAGACATGGGCCTATGCAAAGCACATGACATTCAACAAGATCAAGGGAAAGGTCCTTCACATGGGTCAGAGCAATCCCAAGCACAGCTACAGGCTGAGGAAAGAGTGGATTGAAATTGATTTAAAGTAAAAGAGGATAGATTTAGATTAGATATAAGGGAAAATATCATTTCACTGTGAGAGTGGTGAGACATTGCAATAGGTTGACCAGAGAAACTGTGGATGCCCTGTTTCTAGAAGTGGTCAAAGCCAGGTTGGATGGGGCTTTGGGCAACCTGGTCTATTGGAAGGTGTCCCTGCCCATGGCAGCATCTTTGGGACTAGAAAGTCTTTAAGGTCCCTTCCAACCCAAACTACTCTATGATTCTGTGATTCTATTCCTGAGTTCTTGATGACTTCATAATAGCACCTATCAAGCAGATATAGCTCCTATTTAGAGGAGACCGAAGGCCCCTGCTCAACACTCATTCAAATAAATGGTTTGTTGAGTCATCTTGACCTTGGAAAAAGCAGCAACTGTCCCAGCTTGTCCTAAAGGGACCTGCTTGGCTGGAAACCATGTATTTTTTCTACACGAAAATAGATATCGGTCAACCTGTTTCACCAGTCTATTTTACTCTGACTGCAGGAAAGCAGGTTAAGTACTGTCCTTCAAATATTAATTTTTTTAAAATGGATGCATACATATCTTTTTTTATAATCCATTAACCTCTGTTTTGGCATAGATTCATCACGTAGGAGACAATATATTTCCTAGAACAAGAATCAGCATCTTCATCTACATCTTAATAATCACATACCTTGGAATAAAATTAGCCTAGTATTACTTATTATAGGTGAAAATGTAATAGTTTTTATAAAAAGCTAGCTATGGTTTCTTCCTGTGCTGGCCAGTTCTCTTTGCTCCAGCATAGCTGAAGGCTAAAGTAATATTTGTCTATAAATGACATGAATTGTTTCCCAGCAAGCTGTAGACCATTTTATGTGACAAGTTCCTAGATTTTCTCACCATGCAAAAACGTAGACTTAAGGCTATTTATGACACTTGAGATAGAAAGGTCAGAGAAGTGTTCAATTTCTAAGTATCTGGAAAAGCTGCAAAGTGCATCAAAGTCCTTCTATCCCTGCAACTCACAACTGTCAGTGTCTACTTTCCAATGTCTGACTGCAAATTAAGAAGAGAACTCTTCTGGACAAGCAAACAAGACTTTCTTGTCTAACCTCTGAATTTGGTATAATACTTTGCTATCTATCATTCATGGTCCCAGACTATGAGAGAGGCATTCTTTTCTACTTTGAATTACTGTAACTGTATAGGTCTTGTGAGTGTTCTCCCTCTTCATACAGACTGTCTCTGCAAAGCAGTGTACTTACAGACAGGAGCAGGCTACTTCCAGGGAGAAAGGAAAAGTAGACATTCACAAGTAAGTGAGTGAAGTAATTTCCTTTTGAAGCTGTCAAGCCTAAGCCAAGGAAGCATCTGTATTTCCATACAAGGCTGTAATTCTAAATCTAATTTTATCTAAATGGATGATTGACTAAAGCTGTCCACACATGACTTCACATATCCTCAATTTTAAGACTTAGAAAGATAATGGTAACTCCCATAACTACTGCACATTATTCACTTGCTTTCATAATGTTTATATCACAGGAATTATTCTAGTAAATAGTTTTACTGATCCATTATATGTAGTGCATTTTTTCTTTCCTTTGAATCAGAATCACAGAACATTAGGAGTTGGAAGGGACCTCAAAAGATCATCTAGTCCAACCTCCCTGCCCAAGCAGGATCATCTAGATTAAATCTCACAGGAATATGTCCAGATCTCCATGTCTTGGTCTTAAATGTCTCCAGAGAAGAAGACCCCACAACCTCACTGAGCAACCTGTCCCAGGGCTCTGTCACACTCACAGAGAAAAAGATCTTCCTTACACTCACATGGAACTTCCTCTGCTACAGCTTGGACCCATTGCCCCATGTCCTGTCACTGGCCATCACTGAGAAGAGCCTGGCTCCATCCTCCTGACACTCACCCTTTACATATTTATAGACATTAATGAGGTCACCCCTCAGTCTCCTCCAAGCTCCAGAGCCCCAGCTCCCTCATCTTGTCCTCAAGGAAGGTGTTCCACTCCCTTCATCCTGGTGGTCCTGCACTGGACTCTTTCAAAGAGTTCTATGTCCTTCTGGTACTGAAGGGCCCAGAACTGGACACAATACCCCGGGTATGGTCTCAGCAGGGCAAAATAGAGGGTGAGAAGGACCTCTCTTGACCTCCTGGCCACCCCCAACTACCCCCACCACCTACTAGAATCCCAATTTTGAAACGCACAGTCTGCCAAAGTATCACAAGGGATGCAGTTGTAGGATAGCATTTCATATAATTCAGTATTTCTTATTTCCTGGTTTCATTAAAGGACTGAGGAAGAACATGAAGGGACTGGAGTATCTTTTGTGTGACCGGTTTAGAGAAGAGAAGGGAGATCTTATAATATATATAAATATCTAAAGGAATGGTTTAAAGAAGTTGGAGCCAGGCTCTTTTCAGTGACAGAACCAGTCAATGGGCACAAACTGAAACACAGGAGTTCCTGCCTAAACAAGGAAAAAAAAAACCCCAACTTTCTGCTGTGAGTATCCAGTGTGTTTCACTGGGACAAGTTGCCCAGACAGGTCATGGAGTTTCCATCCTTGTAGATACTGAAAAAGTTGTATGGATATGGTCCTGGGCAACTGGATTTAGGTGTTGCTGATGGAGCAGGGAGGTTGAATCAGATGACCTCCAGAGGTACCTGATAACTTCAGATATCCTGTGATTTTTTTATTCTGTTGCTCCATTTTACAAATAACAAATTTAAACCAGCTAATTTTTTTTTGCATACCACTGTACAACTTTCTCCCTGACATCAAGGATAATGAAAGACTATAGTTATTTGTTGACAATTTGAATAAGTAGGTTGTTAGTTTCTGCTAATCATCTTTCACTTCAGTGTACCACATAAAACGATTGGCATAGCAGCATCACATTGACTCATAGAAGTAGCACTTCAGAGTACTGAATGCTAGTCTCATGCTGTGGTATTCTTACTCATGACTTTACTTACTGGCTATAACTTATTAGGGTGCCATTGAAATAATTTCAAACACCAGTAATTATCTAAATGATATATCAAAAATTTAGCATTTGCTGTAATTTAATCTGAACTGCTACATAAGGGAAAAATTAAGACTTTCACAGAAAAATCTTATATAATCCTATATGATATATTTCAATTAGCAATTTTCTTTCTAATTGGAAGGAATTTGATTTTTAAAACTGTTTCAGATCTTTTAGAAGTTTGCAAAAAATTATATACTCTAGAAGATGAAATGAGAAAAAGGTTTACTGGATAAACTAGTTTTGAAATAATTTTCAACTTGTAAACATGTCCATAGTGTCTATCTCCTGCTCCATAGTTACTCATAGCAGCATAGAAATACTGAAGCTAGTTTTTAATTTGTTCAAATAACTGCAGTAATTGACAACTGGAATTAATCTTACCCAACTCAACAACCTGAGAGTTAAAATTTTGTCCAAATTCAGGCATCCTCAATGATGAGGACAGATAGAGATATTTCCAGGACACAAGTCATGCTACTTTTTCTAGAGGCAAAATTTATGAAGATGTATCACTCCTTCCTTCCTTTGATGACTGAGGCAACCTAGGCATCGTCCCTATGCCTACCTTTCAGAGAGCTTATGAATGAATTCCATCCCAAAATTTATTGCAGAATACCTGAATGGATCAGCTAAAGGGGTGATTCAGTGAGTTTGTATGAGCTGCAATCTCATGAGCTAAGTTAATTCTCAGCATACAAAGTAAGATAAACCCCATCCCAGAACAGTAAGTATCTCAGTAGGAGCTCATTACCAGCTCAGTGATTTACTAGGGGTTTTTTGCAACCTTCTCTGGGCTCTCTGGTTAACATTGCTACAGGCTGTAAAAGTAAGAGGAGCTCATCTACTAACTGGGCTCTGGCAGCAGGGCTATTTATCATGTTCAGCATATGTCTCAATGCAATTCTACTTTCCTGTTCTGCAGTGCTTTATTTTTCCACTGCTTCTCTCATTGTCCAGTTTATCCAACAGTATCAGGAAGTCTTTGTTGAAGTTCTCAACCCAGCATTTTTAGGAGTGATTTATGTGAATATTCTTTGTCAAGAATAAACAACAAAACCTTTCTTCCCTTTAGTTAGCTTGATTTTTGGTTTGGGTTTTTCTGTAAAAAATTATACATTATCATTCTGTATACATTTGTGGAAAGATGTATATTGTTTTGGTATGGTATGTCTTACTAGGGATGACTCTGAAGAAACACAATGGCTCAACAATTTTCAACTAAAACCTGAGCACTTACTGGCACACAGTCAAGTGCAAAGCTTTTCAAATATATAGATGATTAGTGTGAGTGTAGCCCATTTCACAAGTACATGCTGTCCTCCAAGGTAAGGTGACTCCTTTGTACTAAAACTCTTTTACCTGCAGAAATGTAAAGCACTTCTTCAGAGCTGCATTCTCATTAGGCTACTTGTTTTGGGGAGCACTGTGTGCACTGACCTACACCATGTTTGCTTCTTTCTGTATGTAACATTCACAGTTACCACAAAGCTCACCAAACAGAAGAGACCACACAGATCAATTATACAGAGGACAGAAACAGCTTGAATGCATTTTATGAGATAATTTATATTGCTTGCTGATATATGAGGCTATGACTTAAGTCTAGCCTGTTGTGTCCTTTGAATGAGTTTTAAATGTGTCCAAGGAAGAATGGAGGGATGAAAAGAAAGAATCAACAGGAACAACTGAGAACAAAAAGAAACAAAGAAAACACCCAAAAAGAAGCAAAAAGAAGAGGAATAAAGCAAAGGGAAGGAAAGGGATAAAGGGGAAGCAGGGGGAGACAGACAGTAGGGAAAGGGGAAGAGCTAAAATGATGAGGACCTAATCAATACCAGAGCATCTGTGGCTAAGGCATTATCCGTGGAAATGTCACTATT
The DNA here is from genome assembly GCA_013399135.1 of Heliornis fulica. NCBI lineage: Eukaryota > Metazoa > Chordata > Aves > Gruiformes > Heliornithidae > Heliornis > Heliornis fulica. Next base: position 152,916 of record VXBZ01011704.1, on the reverse strand, counting down.
ACAGTATGAACAGTTACACTGGCCTTACAACTCAACAAATGCCACTCAGTTTCACAGTGATAAAAAAAGGACTGAACAGTATGAGACCTATTCATGGTGGTTGAGAGCAGGGTGCCTTTCAGTCACATCGCCCTGTGGTCACATCTCCTGGTGGTAATCCTGTGGTAAACCATGAATGCAGTGCCAAGTATCAAGTTAGAGACCAAAACTTCTGAAATTACAGTGAAATGTTAACAAATGGGTAAGCAATGTGCTGCTGGCAGACATGAGCAAGGGCTAGTGGGACAATCATGCCGTTCTGAAAGCCAGCTGTAGGCTGGGGATAACTCAAATGCCACTGTCTACCTGTGTTTTGGCAACTTAACTGACCACATAATGCCACTGTTAAAAAAACAAGTACATACAAAACCTTTAATAGCTATAAAAATTACAATGATGCCACAAGGGGATATTTTGTTTGTTTGTTTTCATTTAAGCATCCCAGGTGTTAAGTATTAGTTTTCATTTTGTGTAATGATAAATCTCAGTTTAACACCTTTTTTTGCAGTGCTCCAATGAAACTGTTTGTGTTCCAGCTGGTCTGTCACATAATGCTACATCCCAGATGATTCTGAGCAGTAAACTATGCTGATTTTGCATCTCTCATCTGCCTACTGGGAATTGGACACATTGCATCCCCAGCTGAGCCCCTTTACTGTTTTCATTTCTCTTTGAGTACAGAGCAAAATTTTCAAACTCATGTAAGACAAGGGCTACCACTAGAAAAACAACTGAGTTGCTATGTGTTTTCTATTATTTTAAAATAATACACATTCTAAAGGAAATAAGGCAAGCACCTCAAAAAACCTGATAACAATATTGAACAAAAGGTGAAGACTGTTTATTTAGCTCTAATAAAAAACATTTAGAAAGTTATAAATCATTTACTGTAACCTAAAAGCTGAATATTTGATGTGGTATTTAATTGAGGACTCAAGAAAGTAAGTTTAATTTGTGATAATCATTACATTTTCTTAAACTCAGTGGGGTTTTTAGACACTATCTGAAAGTGATGATAGACATGATTAAAGATGCAGGCACTTCTTCCATCCTTTCCACATGCATTTTGATTAAAAGAAATACACAGGTAGAATTCACCACCTGACTGGACTAGAAACAGGCTGACTAACCAATTTTAAAATGTGAGATACTAAAAAAATACATTTTTTTAGGGGCCAATTCTCTTTTTGGCCCTACTTAATTTGTCTGTTTGGAAGGTGATATCAAATACTTCCTGGAGAAATCTGCAGATGCCCTACACACCAGGAATTATGGTATAGAGTATATATGTTACAGAGTCATGGACTAATGTGAATTATGTGGTTAAATTAAAAAATCACTTCCAAAGTAGAAACACACAGAGGACTATGACATAAGTATATATAGATATATCTAAAGATAAGTTCTCAGCACAATTTTGTGGCCAAAATGCTACTATAGTCATAAAAATATCACAGAGAAGATGGAAATTGATGTTTGGATCTGCACAGTAGACTGATGGACCAACTGCTAAAGTATTACGTCCTCTTCTGGGATCAATTCATGAAAAAAAAGCATTAAAATCATAAACATATTTCAAATTAGTGCTCCAAAAATTATGTGTAGCTGAAAAACAAGCCTTTTAGAGCTCATCTGCTCAAGGAGTCATGTAAAATATTTCTGAATCCCTATGGAAACCTGCCTATTCACAGGAAAAAAAAAAAAGACAGCGGGACTGCCTTTCGAATTTGCTGATCAAAGTGTAACAGGGTATAATAGTTGGAAGCTAAACAAACTCAACCTTGAAATTAGAATCAATTCCCTGGTTATAAGGGCAATTAAACAGCTTCCAGGGAAAATAGTAGACTAACCACCCCTTAGTGTCTTTTGGATTAGACCTTTTTTTTTTTTTTCCATTGGAGTTCAATATAGTTTCTGGGATAAATTCTAGGCCCATGGGAATGTTTGAGTTAGTTGACTGGGATTATTCTTTTCAAACATAAAGTTGTGAATTTATGTGTCGCTTTATTAATTTCCTTCTTTGCCCAGAATATTGCCCAGAGGCTTCAGCTACTTACCCACAGGGGTTAGAAAGAACAGTATTCCTAGAGGCACAACTGATCAGATGTGTAGGAACACATCAGAGTTGTTTTTTTCTTTCTTTCTCTGAAACATCACTCAGCAGTATAGCAAAGATGAGATGTCAGAGTGGGAAGACTATTTTTTTCCAAAATTCAGTTGGAAATTTGGAATATTGTGTCTGGTTTGGGGCCTCTCAGTTCCAGAAGGATGTAGAGCTCCTGGAGAGTCCAGCACAGGGCCACCAAGATGACAAAGGGAGTTGAACACCTTCCTTATGAAGACAGGATGAGGGAGCTGGGTCTCTTCAGCTTGGAGAAGATGAGACTGAGGGGTGACCTCATTAATGTCTATAAATATTTAAAGGGTGAGGGTCAGGAGGATGGAGCCAGGCTCTTCTCAGTGATGGCCAGTGACAGGACAAGGGGCAATGGGTCCAAGCTGGAGCAGGAAAGTTCCATCTTAATATAAGGAGAAAGGTTTTCACTGTGAGGGTGACAGAGCCCTGGAACAGTCTGCCCAGAGAGGCTGTGGAGTCTCCTTCTCTGGAGACATTCAAGACCAATCTGGACACATTCCTGTGTGACCTAATCTAGATGATCCTGCTCTGGCAGGGGGTTGGACTAGATGATCTTTTGAGGTCCTTTTCAACTGCTGACATTCAGTGATTCTGTAAAGGGGAAGGGAAGGGAGAGAAGGAAGAAGATTTGCCTCTTTTTGGAAGCTTGCTTGGGAACTTGACAGCATCAAGACTACCAGCTAATCAGGAACACAGTTGTAACATTCACCTGTATTTATGCCACCCTTTGAACCTATTAGCTCCTCACTGGTTTATACTGGCATAATTGACACAATTTTGCATTAGCCCTGGGGTTGTATCAAAAGCTGGCTTTCTGTTCCTTTAAAAAAAAATAAAAATGAGTCACTGCTTTGCCTAAAAGTCTGAACACAGCATTGAAGTTCACTTATCAGTGATGGCCCAAGAAGTCAGAATAAGATATGAGAAGCAGATCACTAAAGCAATAAGCTGACAGTGATTTTTTGGTAGCAAAAAGCCAAATGAAACCAGACAATGAAAGAATATTTCTATGTTTCTTTCAAAAACTTAAATGTAAACATAATAGTGGAAGGATTTGAAAAAAGAGGCTCTAAGAAATGTTTGCCCTTAAAGAATAGAAATGGAAGGACAACTACAGTTTACCTATATTTAGGCATACAAAATCTGCATAGTTTTTCAATCATTATTGCTATCTTAGTTCTATGGCAGGTAACATCAGAGATGCCTACATGAACGTAAAGAAACCAAGTGTCATACACTGCCTATGATTTCCACTTTAAACATTCTTCTTCTCAAGGCCCTTATCAAAAGTAAAAGCTTTTCATCTTCTGACCTCGCAGTCATTCCAATTCCCTGGTCTGACTTCTGATGACAGTGTATGTTTTTTTCTCTCTTTAAAAATAAGAATCTGTGTGAAAGTCAGCTTTTCACTTTTAAGCTGGAGAAATATTTATTACAATCAGTCTATAGCTTGAAAATGAATTAAAATATGAATAGAGGTTATTTTAAATTAGTTTAAAATAATTATGAAATTAATTTAAAAATTTGTGATTAAAAATAGTTAACTTTTATAGTGAACACACTTCAGGAAAGTTGTGGAAAATATAGTAAAGGCATTTGCACAAATTATTAGCTACAAATAATTCTTAAAAGTATAAATTAGATCAGTGGAGTACAAATTGCATTAGGAATACCCTGTAATTTTTGACTTCACATGAGGAACATTTGCAACAGTCAAAAACTTTACCAAAATCTTTCAAACATTTCAGATTACAGTGAAGAAATTATGAAGGGAAGGGAAGACTTCAGCATATATAAGATATTTATAAACATATGTATGTACTTACACATATATGCATATTAGCAAAGACAAAGGGATCTTCTGTCCAGGAAGTTTCATTTTCTGCCACTTCAGCCTGCTGTTTTCCTCTGTAGCTTCTAATTTTATGGTTTCAAAAATACCAAGCACTGCCCCTCAGAGCAGCTTATTTACATTGTTTCAAGGTTTTTTTCCACCTTTGAGATACTGCTGAAGGGACCTAGCTGACCCACAACAGGGAAAAGGAAACATCTCTCTGAGAAAGGAACTAATTCTTAAACTGATGTAATGAGCTGAAACTGATAGAGCACACCAGTAACTGTACCAGCAAATTGTTTCACAAAGTATGGACAGTATGTACCAAAGCATCCACCTGAACATTGGTGTACTGGACAGTAACTTCAGGAATCAGATGAGGGTACATCAAAGAAAAAGAAGATAAACAGCCACTTCAGAGACTTTTCAGGCTTAATATATCAGAAGCTGAGTAGGTTTGAAAAACTTAATTAAATGAAAGGAAAACCCAGAATGTTAATTCCTTCTTACCTGCCTAGCTGCGCTCCTTCCTTTCTACCTTCCCACTTGCCTGTTTCCATATGTAACACTACCAGAGCCAAACCCTTAGAAAAAAAGCTAAAGCAACCATTAAACAACTAGAACTTGTTTTCAAAACATTCTTACCTTCTCTTTCCTGCCATTCTCACTGAATGCCTGTTGTGTAAAACTTAAATGGAGAGCTCCTTTGGCAGAGGAACCAGTCACACCTGGTGTTCATGTGGGGCTTCTCTCTTCAGCTGTTTCTCATTCTCAGCTGTTAAAACAAAATGACAGTTTAAGATGAGGCTTTAAAGAATTACACACAAAAGGAAATGCAAAGCTAAGATTTCTAAGACTAATAACCCAGACACTCATTCTAATTTTGTAGAAAAATCATTTCCTACTGGAATTAAAGCAACATAATATGAAGATGCTGTTAGACTAATGATTGTTCTACTCATTCATAAGTAATAAAACCTTACCAATAATGAATGAGGAAATATTTCTATACTTAGAACCATCCAAACATTATCAAGGCATAAAAACAAATCAAGAGATTCTCCTGTGTTAATTCACTACTTTTTAAAAGTATTGAATTGCTAGGGGATATATAACTAAGATATTTTTATTTCTTTAAAGTGTTGCACTCCAATTTAATTTGGGTAAATCTTAAGTTAATTTACATATCTCCAGGCCCAAATGGGCAGTTATTTCCACACGATAGTTATCAGGGTAAGATCTATTAGACATTCACTAACACTTCAATTTTCACAGACTGGTCTGACCATATGCTGCTAGTGAACACTCATTGTTAATTACTGGTTAGAGAGTTTTTCTAAGGATTGTTTTTTTAAGGAAAATGACAATTTTAAGAATGCTCATAGAAACATAGAATGTGTTAGGTTGCAAGGGTTAAAGGGTTAAAGGACATATAGTCCAACCCCCCTGCAGTGAGCAGGGACATCTACACTACATCAGGTTGCTCAGAGCCCCATCAAGCCTGACCTTAAATATCTCCAGGGATGGGCCCTCCACCAACTCTCTGGGCAACCTGGGCAGTGATCTATCACCCTCCTAGTGAAGAGTTTTTTCCTAATATCCAACCTAAACACATGATATCTTTCCTTTTATATTTCTTTCTCTTCTGGAGACTACCAATTGAAGTTTAACTCATACATGCTACAAATACTTATTATTTTCTTCTACAAATAAATAAGTTAAATAGCATTTCCACATAAAATATAAAGATTTATAACTGGTTTAAATAATAGCCAAACAATAAATTCTGCTCTGCCTTCAGAAACAGTAAAAACTGTGACATGATACTATTTAGCAACCACTAATACCCATGTTTGTAAAATAAAAAGTTATTAGGTAAAACGGACTCTGCTAGCATAATAAATAAAAAAAGCACTGTTTTAAAATAAACAAATTGCTAACACCTTTAATTTGATGCTTCTTTTAGTGAACTGAAGTTTTGGATTTTTTTTTTTTAAATCTTGAGGTGAGGTGAGAGAATGTGTTTTGAATGTTAAATGCACATTTTTCAGAACCTGTCTGCTTAATTTAGCATTACCTTGACCCCATGTTGTGCAGCATACGTGAAAGAGTCTGGACTGCATTTTATTCCAAGTATTTCTTAGATGATTTGCATTCTTCATGATTAATTTCCTTGAATGCATCCAGAATTTTTTAGCTACCTTCTAGTTCTAGTCATCATAAGACAAAATAAGAAATTATCAGCTGACCCTATTTCATCACTTCATGCTAAATGTCAAGCTGTCAAGCTTGGTTTAAAATTTTGAAGGCTTTTCAAGAGAAGAGCTCCCAAGCTCTATTCTCAGTTTCTTATTGCATCAGTCTGCACATTAGTAAAAATCATATGAAGAATTTTGCCAGTTTAACACAGCGCAACAAACAGTTCTTGGGGTTAACATGGCCTGGGGGACGTCTTTCAAACTTGGAGAGGAAGCAGACTTTGATTTTAGAAATGAGTTGTGCAATGCACACCCCAAGACTCCAATGTAAGTCAGCTACTTGCTTCTCTTAAGAATGACTTCTATCTAAAAAATCATCCTGGAAAAAAATAGAAATTAATTTTCAGCTGACACTTGGGTAGCCCTTACATTGTTCTGTGGTTACCAAGTGCAAGTACAGCCCCCACCTTCTTGATAGAGGACTCTGACAGTGCACAGAAAACATGCAAATTCAGAGCACACTGAACTGCAAGACACTGATATTCCATGGCCTGTGCAGGATCTCATTAAGAATCTCAACCTTTACTGTGATGAAAGAGTCAGAACTGCTTGAAAGTAGAGATGAAAAAGCTAGTATGAAAAAGAACGGGAAAAGAATTTTCCTAGAACAATAAAGTTTAGAGATGAGCAGAATTATTCAGAGAACACAGAGATAATTTCTGACTGTATGAAAATTTTACCTTTTAAAAATACAGAATCAAACCAACTCTTACTGTTTATCTTTGAAAAACATGGTAAAAAAATCACATAGTAAGGATGAAAGATGAAGTAGTGTTGATTCAAAAAGAGCATCACTATGTTATGATGATCACTACCTTGAGGAATTTGCAGATACAGCCACCATGAGGTTGCTCTGTGACTATGGGATATTTGAGCATTTTGAGCTGGACCATCCCTCTTTTTGCAAAGATGTTGTCATGACACCATGCATATTGCAGAAAGAGGTAATCTGGTCTCTAGTGGACTCAGTATCTAGTCTCTATTCCACACATTAATTCCTTTTTAAAGATTTCAAACTTGAAGATTTGTACTTTTACCCATTAATAACTAATGTAAGTGCTTAACATTAATGTGCAATCACTCCTGGAAACAGCCTTCAGCCCAGATGGCCCTAAACAAACAAATAATTAAAAAAACCATAAAAATCTAAAATAAAATATAAATACAATATATTATTCCTTAAAACCCTTTGACATTTTAGTAAAAATGTCAGCATGGAAATTTTTTGGTCATTATTTTAACATTATTAAAATTATTTTGCATCTGGAGCAATTAGAAAAGCTAGAAACATCACTCAAGCAAGTCAATTATTAGATTTTACTTAGTGAACTGCTGTCACTAATGAGCCTTGTGTCATTCTAACACTTCTAATGCTTCTGATATTTCATCTGCAAATAAACATAGCCTGCTACAGCTGCAGGGAACCATGGAGCCACAAACAACAGTGCCTCGGGATAAGGGGCTGGGGGAAGCTAGGGGCAGCTTTCAAGGAAGCAGACAGAGATAAGGAAATATTAAAAATAAACACAGGCAGAACAAGATTGAGGAGAAAAAAAAAACCCAAGATGAACATCAAGTTTCTCCTACTGAAGATCTCAGATTACCAACAAATAACAACTTATCCTTACTCCTCTGAGAAAGACTTGACAATTTTTATTCTTAGGACCCAGAGTACTATTAATAGGGTCAGTACACCGCCAGTGAAACAGGAATGACACTAGGAAGGTTATTTTATGGAATATTTTTATCTGTAATAATAATGTTTTCTGTAGTGATTAGATAAATTGGACTTTTAATCCATATTGTCTGGACAAAGAATAAATTCTTAGTATATATGATGCGTTTAACTCTGGTCATAAGAATGTTTTGGTTGTAACTCATGGAGACCTTTTCCTACTCTATACTTGAAAAGCCTTTCTGCAACTTTCTTACTCTGATGATAAAAACCCTTCCTAATGTTTCAAAATATCACCACTGCTAGTTAATTTCCAATTATTCTGGTGCCAGTATTACTCTATGGCTTCCATAACTGGTTTATACCAAGTTTGATTTATGTCTGATATCTGAAATTGTCTTTCTTTCAAAATGTGTTCTGAAGTTTGCAGGATCCCAGCTGTGTGATATAAATCTGTATACAGTCTGGTAAAATGGAAAAAGTGAGCAGATTCAGCAATGCATATTTTACCATGCAGAACTCTAATGGATTTTTTAGTGTTTCTTTTTAAAAAAAAATCAGTACTAAGGATAAATAAAAGCCTAACAATACCTGCTGGTGGACATAAAGCCTGAACAAAAACTTCATACCAAAGATAAGTTCACATATTATATAATGCAAATTTTAAGTAATCAGGAGTTTCTTGATTACTGCCATAGATATTCTAAATGTATGCTCCACGTGATGGTACAAATAAGATAAATGCTATGGCTCTAAAAAAGCTTTGGAAAGAAAAAAAACCAAAAAACCAAAACCAAACAAACAAACAAAAAAACCACAAACCAAAACAAAACCAAAACCAAAAACTTAGAAAGTTCCACAGAAATTTATGGAATAAATCTGCGTATGCTGTGCTATTGATGAGCTATACAAGTCACAAGTTTTGTGATTTGTATAGCTCATCAATAGCACAGCATTGCTGTGAGTTAAAGAGAAAGGTGAAATGTAGGAAAGGAGAAAGATAAAATATTTGGGACTAAAGTTAGCTTTCTTAATAAAGGAGTCACCAGTGTTTGCACACTTTGGGGTATAGAAAATTGGGCATACAAAAATACTTTGGGGCATACAAAAAAATTGCAGTCCTATATAAAGGGTAGAATAGCTAGTACAGAAATATTAGGACAGAGTGAGATTGAAAACTGAAATCTTTAGATTTCATCACTTTATTACCTTCACAGCTTCCCTAAGGATAGATTGAAAGTTCATATAAATAGTACCTGTCCAAAATTTAAGAGGGAGGAGTCTCAAAACGCCATCAGCCACATGGGCTCCTCTTGTAAGACCAGAAAATTTCTTATTTGTGTGTTCTTTAAGTTGACAAAACACAGTCTGGAGAAAATGTGACTGAGGCGTGTAAAGCAGAGAAGTGAGTAACAGCCATGTCAAGGCTTCACCTCAACTTCACTTTCAGTGATTCCTTTTTCACAGGGAAGGATTACAAAATTGGGGAAACTTTTTGGTGTAAAAATAAGGTGTAATTTGGTGAAAAAAATTGTTGTAAAATATGTATTTAAAAATAAAATTGTTACTATTTCATTCATTGTTCTCTCCTCATCTGAATACAAAACACTGCCCCATCTTCATCATTTCTGACACTAATAAGACTTGTAGAAGTTTGCCAAAGAGCAAACCCTGGTTCACTGGGATAAATAGGTATGTGATGTGTGTTGGTTCAGATTTTATTCTGCCAATATAAAAACATGCTTCTGTGGGACAATATACTACCCTGAATATATAAGTATTTCTAGTCCTCACTGATCCGTACAGAGCAGGAGGACACACAGTAGTGTATATGTAACATATGTTCTTAGGAAAAAGGAATAGAATCCAGTCTTATCTATGATTATATTTTCTGAGAGGTAACTACAGACACAAAAATAGTACCATTCAAAACATTTTCCACCTAATCCACCTATTACCAATAGTCTTAAAAGTTCTCTATTCACTGTTGTCTGTCACCTGCTCCTCAAGTTTTTCACTGTGATGTTCCCTGTCAAAATATCCAGTAATAGAAATTGTCCCAACAGAGAGTCAAATAATTTTTATTAATGAATATTTTTATCATGTTGACCTGGAAGTCTGGATTTCATCCATCTGTTCTCAAATCTCTAACAGTCTGTCATTCTGAACTTCCCTGAAAATTATAACTAAGCAAGGTGAAAAACTGTAGATTAATGACTGAATTTTTAGAAGGTGAAAACTAATCAAGCTAAAGCAAAATACTGTTTTGTTATTTTATGGAGCAAAGCATTATTAAGCAGTTATAGAAAAGCTATAAAAACTCTACCTAATAGATCATCTGTGAAAGACTTCTGATTCACCAATATATTGTATAAAAATATCTCCCAAGTTTTTTTGCACAGCAGAGAATTACATGAAAAAACTTTGCTTTTAAAAAAAATAAAATATTAAGAATTAGCAGCATGTTGATGACTTACAGCTACAGAATAATTTTGTGTGAAATAAACAAGCAGAAGGATGCAAGCATTGCCCAAGTCTAAAAAGCTGCTAGGAAGAAAAAGGACAGCTGAGAATTATTAGAAGTGCAAAAACTGTAATAAGGGTATGTCTACATGTCACATTGCAACACCCCCAGGCATCTGAAAGGACAGAACTACATCCAATAATTTTCACTGCAATATCACAGAACAAAGTGCTACTTATTTTACCTACAGGATAAATTATTGTAGGAAGGTGCCACATTCTTTATGGCTAACACAAGTAGCTCCACATAGTCCTATAACAGTGTAGGCACTGAGACAGAGGCTCTGATTTGAAACTGATAACTAAACTATAATGCAGTTTCCTGACATAGTTTAATGTTTTTTTGGAAAATCACAGAATCACAGACTGGTCTGGGTTGGAAGGGACCCCAAGGACCATTGAGTTCCAACCGCCCTGCCACAGGCAGGGGCATCAACCTCCAGCCCTGTATCTAGACAAGGTTTCTCAGGGTCCCATCCAACCTGGCCTTGAACACATCCAGGGCTGGGGCACCCACCACCTCTCTGGGCAGCCCGTTCCAGCTCCTGACCACTCGTTTCATAAAGGACTTCCCCCAATATCTAACCTAAACCTTCCCTCTTCCAGTTTCAATCCATTCCTCCTTGTCCTACCACTCTCTACCCTTGTGAAAATCCCATTCCCCTCCTGTCTATCTGCTCCCTTTAAGGACTGGAAGGCTGTAACGAGGTCCCCTTCAGCCTTCTCTTCTCCAGGCTGAACAAGCCCAGCTCCCTCAGCCTGTCCTCACAGGGGAGGTGCTCCAGCCCCCTGATCATTTTTCTGGCCTCCTCTGAATCCTCTCCAACAGCTCCACATGTTGAATTGGGAGCCCCAAATCTAGACACAGAGTAGATGCCGTTTGCAACCTTGCTAACCACATACACAGATGTCAATATGAGGTCTGTCATGTTGACTGATTGAGCCAAGTTCTTTGCTGCTGTATTCTGAAATACTGTTAATAATATTAACAAATTCTTATCAACATATTAAAAAAGATATTACATTAAATTAATATTTTAATGTAATAATTATAAATCTATGTATTAAATTAATATGTAAAATTAGATATAAGATAATATTATCAAAATAATTGTTTATATATGAGAATGTGTGTCCATTAGGCCACTGTTTGTGAAAAGAATAAAAACCTTTCTTAAAAGTAAAATTTAAGTTTGCATAGTAATGATTTAAAATCCAAGCCAAAACAGGCTCAAAATTTATCAAGCCAATCAAAATGGGAATAAAAATAGGAAAATAAAGCTATGCTTATGAAGACAAGCCTTAATGTGAAATAAAAAGAATTCTGAAAAAAGCAACTGAAGAATTGCTTGAGTGAGCATCAGTTTCATCCTGAAATAATTGAAAATGTTTTTAAGATAGGAAGTTGAAGCATTTGATAAATAAGGGGCAGGAGACTTTCTGGTAAAATGATTTGCACTTGGCAATAGTGAAAAAAATAAACTCTGTGATCTCCGTTCAGGAAACAAAAGAAAATTTTGTTTTCAGAAAAAGTAACACATGTTTTAAGTCAACCTAGTTTTATAGGTATAATTTTTTATTATGTCTTATGATGTCTGGAGTCCTATATATCATATAAAAGCATGGTTTTGCTCTGTATGTATGCAGAGAGCTCTATATTCCATGAATATGTGGGTTCATTCTTATGAAACCACTATGCCAATAAGGCACAAATACTGTAAAGTGACTTTACATCCCACACAGTCTATCACTAAACTCAATCCAGCAGTTTGAGTCATCAGACTGGCAAGATCTAAGATACACTGCTGGAACTAATAAAAACTAGTGCTCAACCACTCAGAAATATTAGAGCAAGTGCATTGCCTGTGACAGTCTCCAACATTACATCTCATATATTCTATGTTGCAACTTCAAAAGTGTACACTGAGTGAAAAGCCAAAGATTTCTAAAAATTAAATAAAGAGCTTTGACAAGTTGAAACAGATAGAAAGTTTATTAAAGTGACAGATACAAAGAGTTCAGAATTGCCATTGATAAATGCACTTACTGCAACAGTAGCAATATATGATTGCAATTATAATGCTAGCAAAATATGGTCCTGGGTATTGTTCACGAGAAAGGTGAGATTGCAATGCTCACCAGGAAGGTGTCCCTATCTCTGGTGAAGGAGAAGCACAGCCTATTGACTGCCCCTTTGGGGTCTCCTATTTCTTCTCTGCCTGTTGGGGGCAACCTCCTCAATATCCTTCATATCCCTACCTTAGCTGTCTCATCACTGGGGTGACATTTAATACGATTTCAATGGAGGGTGGAGTATTATAGTCATATAAATTTAGCATATAAATGCATTTAGCTCATAATCATGCTTAAGGGTGTCAACTTTAAGACTAATTTCATGGATAATGAAGCAAAAGGTCTCACTCCAGGCACCATGGTTTTCTGTGTAGAAACCATCTGTTTATTCAGCATTCTCTAGGCAAAACAGGGCCATCTCACTGCCCTAAGACTCATGACTTCTCATACCAGCCTTGTGGATATACAATGTTTGTACAGGTGATAAGCAGACACCACCAGTGGTTTTAACATCTTAAAAGTGCAATTGCCACACAGAGCCCTGGGACAGGCTGACCACAGATGTTGTGTAGTCTTATCTCTGGAGACATTCAAAACCCACCTGGACACAATCCCGTGCAGCCTGCTCAAGGTGATCCTGCTTTAACTGGGGAGCTGGACTAGATGATCTCCAGAGGTGCCTTCCAACCCCAACCGTTCTGGGAATCTGTGATTCTGTGAACAGGATGGGAAAAGCAAATAAGCCCGAGGCAAACACATGGCATGGAGAAGGTCAGGGAAAATTGTTGAAAGTTTGGCAAAGTTATGTATGAAACAAAACAGACTTAAAAAGGGAAAAATGCCTGGAAAAGTTAAAAATACTTTTTTCCTCCTATATACAGGCTTATACAAGGACTGAATGCTGCTTTTTTTCTACAGGGCTATGAGGATATCTTTAACACTGAACCTTCTTAAGACTCCAAGATAAGTAAAGGGCATGGACATCTTCTATGATGGTACAAACCTCAGCTCTACAAAGATCTTTTCTATGTTTTCATGTAGAAAACAGAAAATGAAAAGACACAAACAAGCAGTGGGACAATACAAAATCTATTACTATGTTCAGTGGATGCCCCTGTAATACCTTACTGCGTTAAATACTGTATAAATTCACATGAAGATGTATGACTTTCACTTCCTCAGCCTTAGTGTGATTGTGCAATCATCGTGGAAACCCTTTACAGATCCACTCTGATATTAATTCTTTAAAAGGGAATCTTCTTTCCCCTCACACAATCTTGCTCATTATTAGCACAAGCATTTAAAACTCACAAATAAAAGACATGGAGAGATCAATACTCTAGAATGAAATAGAGGTTATGTTAAAAGTTCTTAAGCAGAACTGAAACAAGTCTTAGAAGAAATTACTTTGCTTTTACATATGGCATTTTCATGCTTTTAAATGATTTCATGATAGCAGATCTCTGAAGTATGGGTGTTCTGAAACTGTTCTAAAAACCTAAAAGATTCTGAGGTTTTCTTTGTGAATGTAGGTGGAGTAGCTCCTCAGGGTTTATTGCTCCCTACCTTCTGTTTTAATTTTGCGGGCATTGAATGGGACATAAATTTTTAAGAAGAAAGAAGAAAATAAGCTTTTCTTTTTCTTTCTTCCTGCCCTTATATGAAAGTGACACATATGTTTAGTTTTAGATAGGATAGCATAAAAAACCACCCTGTAAGAAAGTCAGTAGCCATCCCATGTGTTTCGAAATTCAAACTGTTACCTCACAGGACAGATAGATTCATCAAACACATGGTGAGAGCAAGATAACCAAGAAGTGAACATATTTAGCATAATAAGCAGTAGTTACAGCAGAAGAACATCAATTAGTGAGGCCTTTCTAAATGTTTTGTAAGGCAGTTAAAGGAAGGTAATGCAGTGCTATTATGGATGGCCAAAACCAAGCATTTTGCACCAAAATTGAAAGAGTAGGATACAAAGAAACACTTGCATCACTGGTGTTATGGTGATAAGCGGAGTGATTATATGGCTTGTTACAACTATTAGTTCAGAAAAATAAAGTTATGTTGGATTTTAATCACACAATCTTAAAAATCAATGTCAGGAAGGCAATTTTTGCTTGCAATACATTTTTTATTAGTCTGTAGAGTTTTTTTTTTAATTAGGACCTTATAAAGTATAAATATATATATTGGACTACAAAATCTATATTAACCTAATCTTCCATCATGTCAGTCTCCTCCTGTGTCAGAGAATTTAATTCCTCCCATAAAAATACAATCCAGATTTTTAAAACAAGTCAGGTAATTTTAGGCCCTTCTAGTATTGAAGTGGACTGTGGCATGTTATTTTTAGAGAACAGAGTCATAATACCACACTGCCTTAATTTTGCTTAACCAAAACAATAGATTATAGATGCCTCTACTTATGCTTATAAGTACCCCTTCTCTACAGATAAGTCTACCTGGACTCACGTTTTTCTGGGCAAAGTGCCCAAATATGGACACTGTAGGCAACCAAAACCTTCTCAGTGGTGCCTGGTTATGACGACAGTATTATTTACTGCCATTGGTTTTCAACAGAGCCATTTTTTGAGTTCCCTTCCAAGTTCTAAAATTCTGTGATCCTGCAATTCATTTAATCTCTCTGACACTACAGGCTGCTGTAGAGTCACTCAAATTCCAATTTGTGTTTATAAACTACTTGGGGCTCTTCGGTTTCCTAACCTTCAAAGCAGCTGATGTTACTGATAGCCACAGCTGCACCTTCATATTCCTTATATCTGCTTCTGAATACATTTTCATTTTGTGGCACGTAGGTTTAAAGGACATGATTTAGTGAATGGTGACATTCAACTCTAAGGCTTTTGCATACAAAGAAGAAATCTAAAGTATTTTATGGGCTACACATCTAAACCAGGCACTTCTTGACATATCTGTCCTCAAGCAATGGTCCAACCTGGTGAAAGTGTCCTGTCATCCTAACAGATGGCCATTGGTCTAGACAGCTGAGGGACATGAATTCACATTTGAGTGATGTGAATTCATTCATCTGGGTGTTAAGTGTATGATACACAGCCAAAATATTCAAAACAGTTGTCTTTCTCGAGGCTTTGTGCCTTTAGTTAAGGAACTGAGAAGTTTTAAATCTGTTTGTATCATTAGCAAAGCATTCATATATCTGCATCTGTTGATCTGGTCTTCTACATGTGCTCATAAACTGGAATATGCAATGAAAACTAGATTCATTAATGTCTATTCTATAACATCAGAGCACATTAATTAAATCTCTTGGAATTCATTTGTTTATGCCTGAAGTAAAATTGACAAAATGGAGGATAATATGAAATGATTCTGTTGAACTGAGGCCAACACTAAACAGATAAGTAGTTGCATATGATGCAGGATTTCCCTGTGTATTAAGCCTATCCATAGCGCTGAATGTGGCAGAGGAATGAATGGGATTTGCTAACTCAGTTACATACTGGCACTCTCCAATCATGATTAGGGCCTCAGATCAAGAATATATAAACTATATATGAAGGGAAAAATATCATAGCATTTTCCATGTTTATAGGTCTGCTATAATATTACTCTTAAGACTACTTTTTGGTTTTGTAAATAAAAGGGTATGAATGTGCACCTGTTGACCCCACTGAAAGGAAATCCATTACCTTCAGAATGTTGAGACATGACAAATTCATTGTCTGGATCCATGGAAGGACCACAGTCCCATCCATCTGGCAGTCTACACAACACAGGAGCAAAGAGCCATGTCAGTATGATTTTGGGATGGAAAGATCTGTATGTGAAAATTATGGAACCACGTGCAAAGCTGTACAAACTTCTTCCTGCATGAAAAGATGGACATTCTCTGTGTTAATTTCCGTTATAATTCTAAGTATACTCTCATTGACAAAATGCAAGTTTCACAGAAATCTTAATTCTCTGGGACACAGGCACTGAAATTTTCCAAGAACAAAATTAATTTTTTAAGTACATAAAGACTTTGAAACCAAAATCAAATATGTTTCATAGCAGAATAACTGAAGAGTTAAAAAAAAAAAAGAAAATTTAAAAGTTGAACCAAAAGTTTGTTTAGAGCAAACTCAAATTATTTATTAATTTTCTCCCAAAACAAATATATTTTTCAGTTTGACTCAGAGTATTTTTTTTTCTGGTTTTCCAGTTCAGTTACAGAATCAGAAAGTCTAATCTCAAATATCATAGTATACTCTGTGGCTATAATATAAACTTTTGGAAAAGTCTAGTACATTTACACAGTTTCTGGAAGCTAATGATTGTATTTAAGTGTTTTGTTTTGTGTTTAGGTTTTTGTAAATAGGAAAATAGCCAGATAAGCTAAAACTGGAACATGAAGGTAACTTATCAGCCCACAGTTTGTCTGGTTTTTTTCCAATTGTACTTGTTTGTCTAATAAAAATGTTGCCTCTTTTTACAACCCTTATTTTGCATTATTATTCAGTATTTGAAAACCACTTTAATATTTTAGTGCCTTATTAGCTCACTGTGTTGAAATGTTTCAGAAATTACTTTTTCTAGCACTCTCTTTGCAGTTAAAAGCACTAACAAACCTTATTTCTTTATGTGAGGATACTTATATGGTGGACTACTGAAATCTCTCCAGGGTTTTTTTGTATGTTTGGGAATTTTTTTTTTTTTCTGTGGATCACATAATGTAAACAATATGTATGAAATGAGCTGCAACTTGGAAAGACTAAAACTTATTTAAAAATAAAAGAATTAACTGCATGAGTGTGTTTGTCTCCAATGATTATGAAATGTTTCCCCTGGAAGTATATTGTCCAGGACATAGTATAAATAAACAAGAAACATGCTTATGTCAGCATAAGCAAAACAAAATAAATGTTACATTATATTTAGAAATCTGGTAACAAGAATATGATATATATGATAGGTCTTGTTTTCATGCTTTAACTCCCTTTGCTTTTTTGGTTTGATTTTGTTAGATATTAACTGAATCTTAAGTCTTCTGTAAGCTCATTCATCATTTTACTTAATAAAAGACTCGAGTTAGTTCCTGGTTTAGATTATGACATTGACTGATGATATTTCTAGCAATTCATATTGGATTAAATTTATCATTCAAATAATATATTCAATATTCTGCTGTGTTTTTTTTTTAAAGGACCTAGTGAATCAGATTCCCAGTCAATAAAAGTTCTCATTAGGCATTTTGGTTTGCCAACAGATGTAAAATTCACAACTCTTCAGATTGTTTTGTCTGTTGGTGTAAATCTCTAACCACAAAATCAGAGAGACATGAAATTTCAGACCAACCTGCTGTTATAGGAAACATATTCCCAACAACTAAGGATAAAATTGATGGAACAACTTCTCCTTGGTGCTGTCTCCAGGCACATCAACGATAAGAGGGCTGTTAGGAGCAGTTGGCGGTTTTACCAAGGGGAAGTCATGTTTGACTGACAAGGATATAACCAGGTGGATGGATGATGGTAGGGCAGTGGAAGTGTTTTTCCTTGACCTCAGTAAGGCATCTGACACAGTCTCCCACAGCATCCTGGTGGGCAAACTGAGGAAGAGTGGCCTAGAGTAGTGAGGTGGATTGAGAACTGGTTAAAGGGAAGAAGCCAGAGAGTTGTCATTAATGGGGCAGAGTCTGGCTGGAGACCTGTAACTAGTGGAGTTCCTCAAGGGTCGGTATTGGGACCAGTATTGTTCAATGTATTCATTGATGACCTGGATGAGGGAATAGAGTGCACAGTCAGCAAGTTTGCTGATGACATAAAGCTGGGAGGGGTGGTGACACCCCAAAAGGTTGTGCTGCCATTCAACAGGATTTACACAGGCTGGAGAGCTGGGCAGGGAGAGATTGCATGAGATTTAACAGTGACAAGTGTAGGGTCTGGCATCTGGGGAGGAACAACCAGAGCAAGGATCTTTGGTATGGCCATCTGAATAGATCTGTGCCTGTGGAGGTAGATACATTAGCCTGGAGAGGAGGAGTGTAAAATGGTTTCAGTTACTCTAATAAAGTATGAAATTTACAAGGTGTTTAATTTTTTTCTTAAAGTTCCGAAAGGCATTATTCTGCTGGACTGCTACAGATTATTTAGTGAATTTACACTGAGACAGTTTTAGAAATTGTTTGAATCTGCTTGAATGTAATACATAATTTAGAAAAGTATCAGCATACATTGCTCCACTCAGAGTTGTCAAATTTCTCTGAGAGTGTATTTGAATCTTGATCTGTAATAACTTCAGGTTTTGTGGTTTGTTTTTCTTTTTACTTTGTCCAAGATGTGAGATAAATATTGTCACAACATTTTTGTGAGACACACAGAAAACAAAGAAAGGAGTAAACCCAACCTCTTTCTTAGAAACAGCATACATTAATTCTGCTTCTGTGAAAGATCAAGTTTGCAGATTGTCTTCAGTCATAATTATCTCAACTGCCATGTGGGATATAATTTGCATCAAATTGGGCTATAACTATTTTCAATTGTGAAAATGTCTGTTAAAACTTTTAAGAAAAGCTCATTGCCTATAGTCCCCATTTCCTCAAACGACATCGTTTCTAGCCATCCATAGAATGTGTTAGGTTGGAAGGGACCTTTAAAGGCCATCTAGTCCAACCCCCTGCAGTGAGCAGGGACATCTCCACTTGATCAGGTTGCTCAGAGCTCCAACAAGCCTGACCTTGAAGATCTCCAGGGATGGGGTTTCCACCACCTCTCTGGACAACCTGTTCCAGTGATCTACCATGCTAATATTGAAGAATTATTTCCCAATATCCATCCTAAATCTCCCCTTTTCTAGTCTAAAATCATCATCTCTCGTCCTATCACTCCATGCCCTCGTGAACAGTTCTTACCCAGCATTCATTTAGGCACCTTTCAGGTACAGGAGGCTGCTATAAGGTTCCCCCAGAGCCTCCTCCAAGCTGAGCAAGCCCAAGCCCAAGCCCAACTCTCTCAGCCTGTCCTCATAAGAGAGGTGCCCCAGCACTTAGATAATTTTTGTGGCCTTTTCTGGACAAGCTCCAACAGGTCCATGTCCTTCTTGTGCTGAGGGCTCCACAGCTGGACACAGTATTCCAGGTGGGATCTCACCAGGGCAGAGTAGAGGGGCAAAATCACCTCTCTCAATCTGCTGGCCACACTGCTTTTGATGCAGGCCAGGATGCAGTTGGTCTTCAGGGATGCAGATGCACATTGGTGGCTCATGTCCAGCTTTTCATCCATGTTACTCCCAAGTCCTTTTCTCAGGGCTGCTTTCAAGCACATCATCTCCTAACCTGTATGGATAACACCAGTTGTCCTGACTCAGGTGCAGGACCCTCCACTTGGCTTTGTTGAACCTCATGAGGTTCACCTGGGCCCACTTCTCCAGCCTGTCCAGATATTCCCTAGTCTTGATAGAGAAATAATCTGTCAATGGATCCAATTCTGCGGAAGGGGAGCTACTCCTCATGACCAAATGGAATTCTACTACATGATATAATAAGGATTGATTCCAAGTTAAAAGGTCTGGGCAAGATCTTAAAAGATGAGTATTCTTTTCATGACTGTTCCATATATTCATCTCCACTAGTAACAGAATACACATCTTCCTTCACTGGGATAAATCATTATTGATGTTTTGCAGTATATAGTCTACTTCTAAGCACCACAGCACTTCTAAACTTCTAGGGTTTTTGCTTTGTCTGTTACCAATAAGGAGAAGAGAGTGGTTGTGCTCTGAGTTGACCTCAGACCAAGAATGCAAGAGGACTGTTTGTGCAGAGGTTCCCATGTGCAGATGCCTGCTTTGTACTGCAGTGTACCTTAGCCAGTGTTCTATGTTTCAGTATTCTTTCCTAACATTTGCCTTGTTGTTTCACTGAAGTATTTTCTATATGACAAATTATTTTTGCGTTATAGTCCAAATAATAAGAGCCTAGTGAATGTTAAAGGGCTATTTGCAACATCCAACTGATTACTGCCAAACTGAGAAGTGTAGGCCATTTAGGTCAGAAAACAAAGTTTCTAAAATATTTACAATGTTCACTCTGACCTAGTTAAAAGAAAATACCCAGACTAGGGAGGAGCGTGTGCTTAGCTATCGGTCAAGTCAAGGATAAACTGAAAATGAACTTCAGAGTGCAAGTGTAGGGACTTGACTTTAGCTAGTCCTTTTAAGCAAAGACCCAAGGAAATTAAAGCTTTAGAGCCGATTTTAGGATAAGAGTTTTGACTCAGCCTAAAATTTGTAAAACCTGAGACCTTTATGTAAATAATTTTGTCCAAAAATCAGCTTTTTCACATTTCTCTGTTAATAATTTATCTCATCATTATACTTTTTTCTACAGTATAAATTCTAGCTTTAGAAGTAGGTTAGTTATCATGGTTTGGGGGAGAAGGGGTGGAAAGAAGCAAGATAGAATTTCATGTCTAAACACCATGTTAATAAGTTCTCCACCACAACCGAAAGAGCCAGAAGAGTTAGAAGCCCAGAGAGTGGGAAAGCTCAAGAGCAGAATATCAGAACAAAAGTTACTGCATAACACTGGAGAACTCAGTGTGACAATTTCCTCTACTTAAACTCAACTGATGATGCTTAGGTCTTTAAAATAATTTTGAAAGCCTTCTATAGAAAAGGTAATGCAAGCACTGATTACTATACTTTTTGCCATCCATTAGACATCTCCCTGTTCACAGTTATTTCAGAATTCATGCTGAGGACCCTGAAAGGTGGGCAGTGTGTCTGGCATTTTCAAGCTTTTCTGCTGTGGGCCTTCAAAGAGACTCAACTGCATTGCAAGCATTTTCCATTTTAAACTGGGTGAGTGCTAAGGACAGTGAGGTTCAAATATGTCATTCTTGAAAAATCATCTTGAAAATCAGTGTTAGAAGTCCTGTTTCAGAAGTCTATCACACTTTTCAGGAGCCTTTCCCCAATTCACGCTTTGCTTCTATTTGTGTATCATTTTCATTTGCTAGCTACATTACTGTGAGGTAAAGAAGGGTAATTCCTTAGTTATTACTAAAGTCACTCTTGAGGTTTGGGTTTATTGGTAATTAAAAGGTATTTCTTCACTTCCAGTTTTCTATGAGAAATTGATTGTTGCCCAATTGCTGTTTGTCAGCAGGTATATTGACATTTATATGGCAAAGCTTAGAAGGTACGTGACTCTGCAATCCCTCCTCTGATCCCCTTCCTGAAGTCTCACTTCTGTCAGTTTTAATTCCTTTATTGCCTCTAGAGCTTATTGCTCCATGATACGTATTCAATCTCCAAGGATTTAAGAATACAAAAAAGTCCTTCTGATCTGAGAGTTCACAGCTGGAGGGACAAGCCACGTTATCCCAGATTCAACTATTCAGACAGTGTATTTCAAGGACATAGACAAAAGAGTCCACAGAAAGACAGTGACGTAAAACTTCCTTTACCCAGAGGTAGGCACACCTGAGTCTCTATAGGCAAAATATATTTCAATTATTGCCTCGTTGCAGGTGACAGCTGCATCTGCCTTATATACTTCCCTGTGCTTCGAGACTGTGAATGACAAAGCTAATAAGGATTAAGTACAGTCAGTACCTCTACAAAATAAATGCAAAAGGTAAAAAAATAGAAAATACAGTTCCCTCATACCCATAGGGCAAGCTTTCAAAACTCTGCACACTGCAACAGCGATTCATTTAGAGTCCCACTGGTCATTTATTCCTGTGCTAGAAAGCTCACTTGGCAGATGGATCTGAGCACAGCTATGGTAAAGGACAGTAAGTGCTTGTAGCATGAGTAGTGCCACTTGGTTAATAAATTTCTGAATCAACTGCCCTTAAAAATGTTGCTATTCTTAAAATCACCTGATTAACTGATCCTTAGGAGGTCTGATTATTTTTCAATGTACTTGCTCTTGGGTAACAGAATGAACTTGCAACTCTTCTCCTACCTAATTTAATACATATTCCATCCTCTTTTCTCTGAAAAGTCACTAATTAATTTCTAATAATCAAAAGATCAAAGATATTGACTTTATTTTGAAATAAGAAATGGAAAAACTAATAGAAACATGGGTCCCTATGCACTAGAAATATAATTTTAAAGAGTGTGTTTGTGAATATAGAGTACATGATCCTAGGTTCACTGAGATTGACATGTTGGTAGGAACACAATTGCTTAACAGAGTGGGATAAAAGCATATTAAGAAGATATGTAGAAGGGAAAATGAGAATACAGAAGGATAGGTGTTCACAGAGGTTCCTGTGTGGCTGAAACCCCCACCTTTTTGAGAAAATCTCACCAGTCAAAATTTAAATAGCTCTTTAATCCACAAATTTCATAAACACTGACCTCCCCTATTCAAACATTAAAAAAATTGTAGTACAATTTTCATCAGAAAAAGGCAGCACACTAGAGATACAGCCAATGCTATAGCTGTAATAACTCACTGTCACGGTCCACTCCAGGTGGATGCGTGATGGTTCATATTGCTGTATCTCAAATACAGAGATAGCTGCTAGAGTTAGAAATTGCAACATTAGAATGCTATCTGAAGAGACAGGTAAGAAAACAGCAAAATCTATGTCTGTGTGAGGGAGTAAGTCTCTGCAAAGTAGAAGGTTTCCTACCAAAGAACTGGGACCAAAAAAAGAAGTGTTGGCAGGGCTGAGTCTCTTTCATCAGTCATTTTACAGAGAAGACAGGATGAACCAAGGCTCCAAACAGGCAGTTTCTCCACATTTCTTATATTCAGGAGAAAGGGAGAAGAAGATGGAGTGGGTACTCCCTAGGGGTTTATAATACTATTTACAAAAGAGGCTGATGAAATATATATGTGTGTATGGGTGTATGTTGGTCTTTGTTTTGTCTAAATTTGTATTCTTCCCAGGGAGTCTAAAGAGAAACATTCCTAATTAGGAAATACTTTCAGAGTATTTTGAGACTCAAATACTCATCTATTTCATTCAACCACATATTCTCAAAAAGACAAAATTGCAAAAAACCAAAGAGTATGTTCAAGCTTGTGGGAAGTTCTACATTGGTTTGTGAAAGAATAACAGTGAGTCCTCAAATATGTGATGAAGAAATGGATAAAAATAATTTTTCAACAGTCATAGAGGAAATATTGAACTATAAAGTCTACATTGATGAGGATAAAATTGGTCTTCCAGAAAAAAAAATATATTCACTGAAGCATACAGTTTTAAAGATGTTCAAACCATTTGCTACATAATTCTAATAAATGGAAAGGAAAATATTTACAGAAATAGCATAAATATGTTATTGTTGGCAGATTTCCAAAGGAAAGTGTCTCGAGTTTTTATATGAACCATAATACCCTTTTTTAATTTAAAAGTCAGTTATTCACATAATACTTTGTGCAGGGAAACATAGCAGCCTCAAGAGTATTCAGTTGATATTTGCATAATCAGAACACAAAGCAGACTGTTCTCTTGTGTAAGATTAGTTTTATATCTGTCTGTTTCCCAAAAGTATCCAAGTTTAGACTAAACTAAACAATCTTTCTTTCTTTTTTTTTTTTTTTATGTGAAATTAAATAGTCACTGTACCAACTAAAAATGAGGGCTATGACTGTGTGGAAACATTTGCAAACGTTAATGTAGTGCCCAAGAGTTATTTCACAATTATTATTGAGATGAATAGAAAAAGAGGGTGGCATTTTCAGTGTGGATTACGTTGTTAATTATTGGTTTGGGTTTTAGTGGTAAGACTGTGGTAGTGGGGGCTACAGGAGTGCCTTTACATGAAAAACTGCTAGAAGCTTCCCCTGGGTCCTACAGGGCCAGTACTAGCCAGCTCCTAGATGTATCCACTGTTGGCAAAGGCCAAGACATTCAGTGACAGTGGTAGAACCTCTGTGATAGTGTACTTAAGAAGATTAAAAAAAACCAAAACAAAACAACAACAAAAAAAAACCCAAACCAAAACAAAAAAAACCCCAACCCAACCCAACCCAAACCAAACCAAAAATAAAGACCAGCAGGTTTTTTTTTTTATCAGAGAGAAGAAAGAGATGATGTGAGAACTTTGCAGACACTGTGAGTGAAGAAGGAGGGGGAGGAAGTGCTCCAGGCAACAGATGAGAGATTCCTCTGCAGCCTGTGGTGAAGACCATGGTGAAGATTGTCATCCTGCAGTCCATGAAAGATGATGGGGGTGCAGATGCCCCTGCAGCCAGTGGAGGACCCCATAATGGAGCAGGTGGAGGCACCTGAAGGATGCTGTGACCCAGTGGGAAGCCCATGCTGGAGCAAGCTTATGGCAGGACCTGTGGCCCTGCGGAGTGAGCAGGCGGGGTGAAGTTCTTCAC
>VXBZ01011704.1:60543-127903 GCA_013399135.1 Heliornis fulica | reverse complement strand
GTCCCCAATGAGAGGCAAAGAGGAGGAGGCAAATAATGTGAGGAGTCCTCCCTGTGAGGAGAAAGGAGCAGCAGAGACAACGTGTGATAAACTGACTGCAACCCCCATTCCCTGTCCACTGGGAGAGAATTCAGAAATAAAGTTGAACCAGGGAAGGAGGTGTGTGTGTCGGGGTGGGGGTGATGCCTTTTAAGATGCTTAATTCTCATTGTTCTGTATTGCTTGGTAATAAATTAAATTAATAGTGGAGTCTGTTTTGCCCATTATGGTAATTAGTGAACAATTTCTCCCTATTCTTGTCTCAGCCCACTAACCTTTTGCTATATTTCCACCCCCTGCCATCCAGCTGAGGGGGAATGGGTGGCAGAGCAGCTTTGGTGGCACCTGGTGTCCAGTCGTGGTCAACCCACCACACCTGTATTGCATTATAAATTGATGTACTTCAGAGGTAATGTGAAAGCAAAAAGGATACTGTCAAAACCAAGAATTTTCGTTTTAAGGTCAATATCCATAAAATCATTAATTTTAAAGCTAAAGACCGTGATTCTTTTAGTTATTTGTCAAAATTTCTTTATTAATTGATGCCCACAGATGATGGTGAAGTAGCACCGTGTTTTTTCAACATGTTTTACCTGGCCTACAGGATGAATAACACTGAAATCAAGTGCTTAAAAGACTTTCCACAGCAATTGACTGTACACATCATATTTTCTTGTGATGAAGCTCTGAACAAATTTACTCTTCAGCACACATATCCATGACAACCCCAACCCCTTGGCTCAGCAATCGCTCTGAATGTCTAGAACAAGTTCCATCTTTTTGTCTAAATGTTATCTGCAATTTTTTTAATCCCCTGACCTCCAAAAGAAGTGGAGGTATTAAAAAGTTCCAGCTAGCAGTTCAAGAGATCTCAGAGAACTGTTAATTTACCATGGCTTTTGCAGAGGAGGGAAAGCTTTGAATTAGTGTTACATTCAAATAGCACTTGCTGACTGCATCTTATGTGATTCAACTATTTGCCTATCCTGGTTAGGTGTTTGGGAAGGATATTCAGCTACATACCCTGAAAAGCAAGCTGTGGTCTCAAGGTAATTATATGACATGCAGTCACACAACATGACATTTCATGCCATTACCTATTTTTTTTCATCCTTCAAGCAAACAGAATAGACTGTGTGACTGTTGCTTATGCACTTCTGTGAACAGGGTGACCTCAAACCTTTAAGCTATCAGGATTGAGAAATGGATTGATATCAGCCCTGAGGAGGAGGACTTGGGGGTGTTGGTGGACACTAAGCTCAACAAGAGCTGGCAATGCATGTTTGCAGCCCAGAAAGCCAACCCCTGGGCTTCATCAAAACCAGCATGACCAGCTCTCTACTCTGTCTCTTGTGAAATCCCACCTGGAACACTTTGTCCAGCTCTGGAGCCCCCATCAGAAGAAAAGCATAGATCTACTGTAGCAAGTCCAGACGAGGGCCACATAGACAATCAAAGGGCTGAAGCACCTCTCCTATGAAGACGGGCTGAGAGACTTGGGTCTTTCCCAAGAGAGGGAGGTCTCCCCCAAGAGGGGAGTCTCTCCTCTGGAGGGGGGCTGTTCACAAAGGCATGTAATTATAGGACAAGGTTTTTAAGCTAAACAGTGTAGATTTAGATTAGACATAAGGAAGAAATTTTTTTGAGAGTGGTGAGACACTGGCTAGAGAACTTCTCTAGGTTACCTAGAGAGTTGCTGTGTAAGCCTACAGTGAGCTCTTGTTAACCCTGAGTGAGAAGATGAATCAACTCTTTCTGTTTTAGTGCTGTCAGGGAACTCAGTGCAAACTGTGACTAAAAAAGCTATCTGAAGTAAATATTGAATTTCTGTTGCCAAATCTAAATATGTTTTATAATTTTTAGTAGAAAATGTTTAGAGCTTTGTATATTTACAGCAATATCAAACTGTATTACATCAGATTTACTGTAGTATGACATAATTTGAAATACTATAGTGAAAGTGAGTTAATATGCTAGATCTCTTCGAAGTCAATAACAATAATTGAATAATAATCAATAATTACTAGAATGTAACAATGTGTTTCAACACAAACCAAACCAAACACAAGTGCCCCTGTGAAACACTGCATGTTAAACCATAGCTGATAAGGCAACCTTCCAAATGTGAGCTGCCCCTCTTGGTTGTGCTATGGAACACACAGTGACAGCGCTGCAGGTGACACCTGGAAATCATGCCTTTGTAATGCACTACACCTCCAATTTCCTATTGCTCTCCTGTGCCAGCCAGCAAGGAGTTGTTCCAATGCAGACTTCACTTACAAGGGTCATACTTGTGTTTCAAAGTTGAGCAAGAATTAAAATTCCTTTACTGTGGGTGTACCATCTATATTATGAATTATTTAACAATGGGGCCTATTGTACAGGGATCCAATCAATCCATTTGCCTCAGGACCGCACAGATTATTTAAATTTTCGATTGGTAACAATTTATCTTCATGTTTATGTTCAAGAAGAAGGAAGATAATGTCTATCTTTCTTGAACATTCTGATTATGAAAAACTTTAATATTCACAAAAGATCTCCAGATATTTGGTTTGCAGAGGTGTACTAGCTGTTTACATTCACTCCTCCCTAATGTTACTTCTCCCTTGATTGCTTTATATCTGTAACTATGACATGATATGCTAGGACACTGGAAAAAAAAATCCCATTGAATAGAATGAAAGGTTTAGTGGAATAAGAGACTTCCTCTATGAAGATATTAAATAAATATTAAAAACAGGTTATTTTTATAAACCAGCTAAGACTGTTCTTGAGTTACTGTACCACTATATTCACTTTTATTTTATTCCACATGATTTATCTTACTGTGATTTAAGCTTCCCCATTTATGTCAGTAGATGTTCCTTAGACAGAGATTCAGATCAACAACATTCTTCCATTTATGGTGTCAATTTTTCTTCCCTGCAATCAATTCTAATTTACCTCCTTTGTATTCAATTCCCTCTCTTTTCACTTTGATCCTGCCCTCTGAACTAGACTGAAATTTCCAATGTGGGCTTACACTTTGTTTTTGTCATTTCAATTTAATAAGAAATTTTCTTGCATAATCTGTACCACTTGAGTATTTTTTCAGTGTCTTTTTCAATTTGTACACAGAATAGTATCTGAGCAGTTGTTAAATGTATGTTGGAATTTTATAACATCTCTTTATCATGTTGCAGAAACTGGATAATCAAAAGTACTTCTGAACCAACTTGAGTCAAAGTAGATGCTAATAGAATATTTTTGTTTGCAAAATCTTTCCAGGTTGCATTAATATTGACAAGTAGTGTTCTGTGCTGACATTTAGCAAACAGGCTTCTAGAAGAAACAAGAAAGCTTTTTTTAAAATATTGAAAAACTTGGAAAAGGCTGTGTAAGTAGTGAAGGGTAAAAATTCAGTCCTGATTTTATTTTTCTTTGGTATTTTTCAGTATTCTTGTGACCTAACATGGCTTTGATCTTCTTTGAACAAAAGGTGTTGCACAGGTCTTTTGTTGCTGAATGGCCTACATGGGGTCTTCTCAGGGGGCAACCATCTGCAGTTCTAAAACTATCAAATTATCTATTTGCTCTTGGGTGAAACTGATATAAACAGAGAACACCAGTAAGCACACTGTGCTTGCTTCATCCTGCTTATAACACTTCACAGCAACAGCATGGCAGTAACCTCACCAAAGTATGAAACAGATGTACATATAAAGACAGTACATAGTCCAAATCTCCAAAAGCTTCATGAGAAATTTATGTTAAGGACTAAATTGGCTGATGTGATTCAGGAAAGTGAGTCTCAAGCATTCAGGGACAGTAGTCACTGCTAACAAATACATTGCGTGGCATTTCAGTACACAGCACTTTAAGAAATTTGAGTGCTTGTAGATTAAGTGTTCTATAATTTTTGGTAATAGATTGTTATAGCTGCTTTTGAAGGAAAAAAAATATAAGAGCTGGGGTAAAAGAGAACTTTCAATGCATGGAATTTTGATGGGGGAGGGAACATTTTTTAGCATACTGTTGACAAACTAAAATAACTTCCAACAAGTCTGTGAATGTATCCCAGGTAGGATAGTTATTGTGTTTTCTAGACAAAAATGAAGAAAATTATAATATTTTAGTAATCAGTCTTATTCTTGTTTGCTTATTATTGCAGTCATTTAGGGAGTTTTAACACAATGTTTTGGGGAAAAGAAGGAAGGAGTGCTATGAAGGCACTTTTTCCATGATCAAATAGATATTTCCCTTTAAATTTCAATTATTACCTTTATAGATTCTTTTCTTTTGCATGGTTATAACTATTACACAAAGGGTATTTTTGCCATATCCTGTTTGTATAATTCTGAAGATGAAGAATTCAACATATGGACTACAAAGTGTTTCATGGTTTGTTTTTTCTGTGAGCCTTCCCTACACCAACCCTTGCTGATTAAGACGGGGAAGGGAAGGGGTCCCGTTAAAAGCTGTAGTTCACACTTCCTACTACTAAAGTTACTATAAGCTTCTGGAAGCACTGTGATGAAACAAAATTACCTTTCTATGATTAGAATGATGCAGGTCTCCAGTGTAGCCTCAAACTTACTGAAAATCTCTCCTTCTATTGATATAATTCAGAGAAGAACAACTGTTAGCAATGGAGCATTGCTGGTATAGCCACCTGAAAACATCTGTTGCCTCCAAACTTTTTATACTACTAAATACAAAAACTTGTACAATGAGGAAGCATATCTGCAAGTCTATAAATACGTTAAGGGTGAGTGTCAGGAGGATGGATCCAGACTCTTCTTGGTGTTGGCCAGTGACAGGAAGAGGGGAAATGGTTCCAAGCTGGAACTTAAAAAGCACAGGAGGTTCCATGTGAATGTAAGGAAAAACCTTTTCCCCATGAGGATGACAGAGCCCTGGGACAGGCTGCCCAGAGAGGTTTTGGAGTCTCCTTCTCTGGAGACATTCAAGACCAATCTGGACACGTTCCTGTGTGATCTAATCTAGGTGATCCTGCTTGAGCAGGGGGGTTGGTCTAGATGATCTTTCAAGGTCCCTTCCAACTCTTCACATTCTGTGATTCTGTGTGATTCTGTGAATTAATGTTGATTTTAAGAAAATATTTCTGATTTTTTGTATTGTCTCTTGTGTGTCTTTGTGTGTCTCTGCTTCACAGGAGACAGAGTTCTCACAGAATCATAGAATATACCTGAATGTCTCGTCAATTACACTTGAAATGTTCACTTGAGAAATAAATAAAGTGTTAGCATTTCTATTAAAACATAAGGTTTATTTTTAAATTACCATATTTGGTTTGATGTTGGGGTTCAATCAACCTAAGCCTATCTTGCTGACAGAACAGTCCAGAATTTTCCATCCCTATCTGGATGTTGACACCTGTCTGTCCTGGCATGCCAGCACCTGTGGGTTCACCATCAGTTGTAGGAGAGAAGAGGTTGACGGAAAGGCTAGCAATACAGTAAAATTATATTCAAAGAGGTGTGATTCTAATCCTAAACTAAACTGCCACAAAAGCATCACAACTCCAGGTGAGACCCCATCTGGAATATTATTTCTAGTCCTGGAATCCCCAACATAGGAAGGACGTGGAACAGTTGAAGCGGGTGCAGAGGAGGCCACAAAGATGCTCAGGGGGCTGGAGCATCTCTCCTTTGAAGACAGGCTGAGAGAGTTGGGTTTGTTCAGCCTGGAGATGAGAAGGCTCTGGGGAGATCTCATAGTGGCCTTCCAGTACCTGAAGCAGCCTACGGGAAAGCTGGGGAGGGAATTTTTAGAAGGGTGTGTAGTGACAGGACAAGGGGGAATGGTTTCAAAATTGGAAGGGGGTAGATTTAGATTGGATCTTAGGAAGAAATTCTTCCCTCTGAGGGTGGTGAGACCCTGGCACAGGTTGCTCAGGGAAGTGGTGGCTGCCCCCTCCCTGGAGGTGTTCAAGGCCAGGTTGGACGGGGCCTTGAGCAGCCTGGTCTAGTGAAACGTGTCCCTGCCCATGGCAGGGGGCTAGAGCATGATGATCTTTGAGGGCCTTTCTAGCACTAATCATTCTATGATTCTGTGATTCTATGAACTTGTGATGAGAATGGTGAGAAGTGAAGAACTTCTCTCTTTGGCAATAGCTTGAATTAGAAATCACTTCTCTGATTACGAAATCATATTATTGGATCTATTTTTCAGGTGTTTTCTGCCTGTGGAAGCTTTTTTGATAGCTAAACTTGGTTCAGGCAAAGGTACAGCACAACAAGAGCATGCAGGTTGAGGTTTTTTAATAAATAAATGCAATTTGCACTGAAGACTACATATCAGCGTGTAAATTTTGCAAAGCACTTGCATAAGTATTAAAGTTTACCTATATCCTAGCCACCTGTAATTTGTATTTGGCATTTATTTACATCTCCTGAAAAGTGTAGGAACTAAGCATATGTTTAAATGTTTTTCAGAAGAGGGACGTTTTTGCTAAAACGGTTAAAAGACCCTTTTTTATGTACTACTGCTCTCATTTATAATGTGATTGCTTATATAATAGTAAGTTGCAATTGTTCCCTGTAGAGGATCCCTAGAAAACTTCAATGCCTCCCAAAGCACTCAAATAATCTTAATTAGGAGCTAAAATATTTGTTCAATTAAGTACTTGACCCACTAGGAATTTTGTTACTAATTTCAGTAAAATGAATATGCATTTTTCACTGTCTGCAAGACATTATTTTGAGAACTAATGCTTGGGTTTCGGTTAGAGCAATTTGTATTAATGTCCTTATTTTTGTGTAGGCAGCAGGGCCTAGAGACATAGTAACTGTTCATGTGCTTCTGGCACACACTGTCTCCTTTACTGGCTTATTCAGGTGCTTCTGGAGAACGAAGAAGCAGAGAAGAGCTGATCAAAGGTAATCAAGAGTTAGCAGAAGCAGAAAAAGGGCAGTTTCAGAAATAGAGGACGGAGATGTGAGTGTGAGGACATGTACACAGTCACCATCCAGCTTGTAGTCTGGGCTCTGCAGAGAGCAGGTTAGGGAAAGCCCATTATTATTAAGCTACAGTTGGGGAGGGGGGAAAATCACAATTTATAGTAAGAATTTGTTAAATTTTCCTCCTAGGCCTTTCCTTGCACTTCTATTATTTTTGCAAGATATTCCCTGGTGGAGCATTTAATTTTATGTCTCCATCTATCAGTCAACTGTCACTTATGAAAACATTGCCTTGAGTCAAATCCTGCAATTCTGTTCAGACAATACTCCCCAAACATCTCAAAGGGGATAGTTTTGATGGAGGAGATAGTACAAGACATGGCCACTGGTTTATAATCTTCAACCTCGTTTGTTGTTTTTTTTTCCCTTGACATTAGCCTATTTTTATCACTACTTGTGATTAAAAACATTTGTTTGAAATCAGGTTATATTTACAATCTAACAGCACCAAATACCTATTCCTATCAATTAAGATGATTGCAAAAGCCTGACTGTACCAGTAGTTCTATTTTGACACATCTGCTTTTATTTCTTTTGAACTGTTTTTACCGTTTTTCTTTGTTAATAATAAAAAACCCTTCCTTAATTTGCTGTAAACTAAACTACATGAAGCAGCAATGACGTGACCTAAGATTGAAAGTCTAACGGGATTTCTTAGCTAAGTCTGAAGTATGCCTCAAGTAAACATGATTGTGAATGTAGTAATTAACACACCTCAATGGGAACTTGATTTCCTTTAAAGCTTCTCTATGTTCAACCTTTATTCACCACTGAAGCAGGTTAAATTATTTTTTACCATTTGTATGCAGTTTATAGCTGCTGCTTTAGTAATTACGTGAAGCAATTAACTGCTCTTTTTGCTGTTTAGGAACTTGAAAAGCAGTGGGAAAATTGGGTATCAACCTTCCTGTCACTTAGTTTTACTGAGAAATACATGCTGCCATATGGGTCAATCTGTCTATGCAATTGTAACAAGCTGTCATGTAGAGGATTCAAATTAGAATCTTAATCTTCAACTGATAGGGACAGGGAAAAAAAGGCAGAAAAAAGGAAGCTAATTCAGGGAAGGAGTGTCTAACGTCCAGTGCTATTTTGAACCAAACAAAAAACTCCTGCTAAATCACTAATCAGAGATTGACTGTCAAGTTATAAAGGATGTAGTATTTAGAAATTCAAAAGATTATAAGATTTGGAGAACTATTTTCCATTCCTTCACTTCAGAATACTAAGAAAGTACAACATACCAGGCAACAGATTCCTGACACGCTTTTGGAATAGACACAACACTGTGTCATTGTTTACACTGGGTTTAGAAAGGCTGTCCGAACAAATTTGCCATAAAAATATATTAATAGGTGTTTCACAATGCTATTTTTAATGCAACTTTCAGTCTCTGTTAGCAGAGGCAGAAGTATATTATAGAAGAGCAGATACAAAAGTATTTCATATCCGAGCAGATATTTACTCATCGGTGGTGCTGAAAAAAAGTTAAGACATAGGAGGTGGCCAAAGTTTATACCTCTAAAACATAAATCTGTTCTGATTGCTAGGCTGAGACACAGTTTTCCAGTTCTGCTTTAAGTAGATTGAGGATACAAATTGAAGTAGATAGTCATTACTGAAAGACTCTTCTTGTTCTCTAAGCAAACAACAAAGTGTCCCACTGACACTTGATTTTAAATACTGAAGAAGCTTTCCACCTTATTTCCAAGGGGAAGTACAAACTACTCATTAAGTTGGTCACTTAAAAATTTTAGTGTTTGGAGCCTTGACCATTCCTATTTTTATTTTTCCTGTAATTGTTCTAATACTGAGCAGTCTCACAGTTACACAGCTTCTGTAGTTATAGAATTAAGACTTCTCTAGAAATGTGGGAAGAAGTGGTATTGCCTTTATTTCCAATCATATGAGATGATTCTAGCTCCTAAGTGGAATCATGGTATTGGGATGGCTTCACATAGCAAGATTACAAAACAGAAGGACAGAGTATGGGATAGGGTGCACCACAGACACATACATAAGTACATGACCACACTTTCAGGCATTAAGAAGTAGCTTTGAAGGAATTAAAGCCCATAGTTCTATGTGGCCACTGTGGTGGTGGGTCTGCAAGAAGGAGGATTAACTAAAGGAAGGGGAAAGGCAAAGGAAGTTAAAGTCCCCATAGACCTCTCCGTAACACTGTAGTTGAAGTTATCCCTCCTAGAAAAAGAAAGGTGAAAACAGATGGCTTTTATGTGTTCTCTTCTATGCTGAACAGACTGTAGAAAGTTATGTGTGTCCTATGACACAAAGTAACTTACTCTGACTCAAAGTGACTCACAGCTTCAAAGCCTTTGGAGAGGTTAAATTTTGAGTCTATAACTAGTTAGTCCAGCAACTGAGATCAGTGGTCAGAAGATAACAAGACTGCTGATAACAGTCAAGCTCAAAAAGAATTACGATATTCTGGATTTTTGTTTGAGTCTAACAAACTGCAGAAATGCCCCATAAGAAGCCACTCATGGAGTCAGTGCATCAATAAACAATTAAAGCACCTTCTTTAACTGAATTGAGTGCTAATTACTATTCTGAGGAAATGACAAACCACAAACAGATAGAGTAACTCAATTGTGGTTGATATCATAGAACAGCCCAGGGGAGAACAGAATCCAAAAGATGATCTGGTCAAATGTAAAGGGAGCCTATGAGCCACTATTTAGCAATCTGTCCAGTTGTATCTTGAAAAACTCCAGTGATGGAGATTCTACCATTTCCCTGGGGAGGTTGTTCCAGTGGTCACTTGTTCTTGCTGTGAGAAATTTCTTTCTTTTATCAAGATCAAAAGTCTCCTGAGGCAATTTGCACCTGTTGCTCCTTGTCCAGGTAGCTCTTTATGAAGACAAAGCCACCACCTTCTTTTGTAGTCACCCCTTCGGTACTGGATAACTGTGATGAAGTCCCACCAAAACTTCTCCAGGATGAAAAGGCCTAATTCCTTCAGTCTTTCTGCACAGCACAGGTTCTCCAGCCCTTTGATCATTTTGATGGCTTTCCTTTGGGTCCTATAAAGTCTACCCTGTATTTAAAGCAGGTCTTTGTTTTTACAACTTGTTCATGAGAAGAGTATGACAACAAAGCAAATGGAAGCTTATTCATTGCTTCCTCAAAGAAAATGTTTTTTAAACCTCTGGGATAAATTTTAATTTATGGTAAGATCAAGATAATTTCACAAAATTTGGTTTTAACTGTGACACCCAAATTGAAAGTGTCCAATCTGTTGGGAGTCAATGTAGGTCTAGATGGAGAATAGTGTTTATAGCCATTACAAAGTTGCTAATCAGCCAAGAAGGTTTCTCTGATATGGAAGCTGTTGCTGGTCTACACAAGACTGTACTGTCTGCACAACTGTTGCACTGTCTTCACAAGAAGGGGCTAAGAGTGTCAGGAGATTTGTACAACAGGTGTACTGCCTAAAGAGAGGATGGAAGGGAACTTCAGTAAGTACATTATACCTAGTAGCAGACCTTAAGGTGGGGGCAGAACCTGAACATCCCAATTGGATACATCTGGATTCTAATGCACAATTATTTTTAATATTTTAAGGAAAAGTCTGAAATAATATAAGTTTTGTGTTGTGTTATGGAATATGATGCTATGTCATGACAGCAACAGGAATTAAAACCTTATAAAAGAGAGTTTGTTATAGGTCTGCAGGCTACAAACACGAATGAAACTGTCACTAAGCTTGAGCTCTTTCTTTGCAAGGCAAAATTAACACTGGTGTTTCCAGACTCTGGCACTGACATAGCCAGGGTTACAACTCTTACATGTGCTATCAGCAGATGATGACTATAGCTACAGCACATAGCCAACAGACAGTTAAAAAAAACCCCAAAACCAAGCACTTTTCTCATAGAAAACAGCTTTCTTTTGGAAATTTTCTCACTTCATGAAAAATATAGAAGATCTGGCTCAATATTTCTTACCTATTTTTGTCTTTTCAAAATATTGATTATAGTAACTCCCATAAAAATGAAAAGGTTTAAGTTGTAAAAATTATTCTGAAGGTGTTGAAGCACATCCTTTCAAGTCAAAATACACTTCTGACTGGAGAAGAGGAATATTAGGTATTGAAGATTTTAAAACTTCGACTTTTTGTTCCACTTCCAAATAATGTTCTTCTAAATCTCAATAGTTTTACAATGGTGAAAAATAATTTGTATCCTGTTTAAATATGAAAAAGAAGGGTATGGTTGACAGTTTTTTCTAAACATGTTTTTCAACCTTATAACCACTGAAACTGGTCATCATTGAATGAGGCTTATTGGGACTGACTCCATCAATAGCAACTAAAGAATTAAATTATCTCTATTCCCAAACAGTTGCAGAGCAAGGTTATAGCATCATAGAAACAAAGAATTCTTTGTTATGGAAAGGACCTCTGAGATCATCTAGTTCCAACACCCCTACCATGGGCAGGGACACCTTCACTAGACCAGGTTTCCCAATGCCCTGTCCAACCTGGCCTTGTACACTTCCAGGGATGGGGCTTCCACCACTTCCCTGGGCCTCACCACCCTGATGGTAAAGATTTTCTTTTTGATGTCTAATCTAACTCATCCTCTTTCAGCTTGAAGCCATTGCCCCTTGGTCTATCACTGCTCTCCCTGGTGAACAGTCCCTCTCCCACTTCCCTGTAGGATCCCTTTAAGTATTGGTAGGATGTAATTAGGTCTCCCTGGAGCCTTCTCTTCTCCAGGATGAACAAGACCAACTCTCCCAGCCTGCCTTCATACAAAAGATGCTCCAGCCCCGCGATCATCTTCATGGCCTCCTCTGGACTGTCTCTACCGATCATGTGTCTTTCCTGTACTGGGGACCCCAAAGCTGATGCAGTACTGCAGATGTTGTTTCATGAGAGCCAAGCAGAGGGACAGAATAACCTCCCTTGAATTATGTAATTCTGTATGGAAATCAATCCATGTTTAACATTAAAATAATAATAACTTACATCCCTAATGAGCTTCTGATAATGTTTTCAGTGATCACAGTTACAAACTCTTTGCATTGCCAAGGAAAGTGATGGAAACAGTCCAGTAACTGTGGTTGCACTGATTCTGACCCACGCCCAGAAAAGCTTCCGAGAAACTTTCGAGGGACCCATCAAGGCAGGTGAATAGGGATGAAGACAGAATTTGTTGATAAAGGCATATTGAAGAGTGAATAAATGGATTCTTGCTTTCACTTTAGAGGGTTTTAAAATTTTGTTATTAAAAGGACTGGGTATCACTGCAGGCAGCTCAACAAAAGCCACGGCTCACTGAGCAATTTCAGTCAAACAAATCATCAAGGTTACATGAATGTAAGATGTAGAATGTTATTATGCTTCTAGAATACTGAGGATGATGGGGGGTGGGGTGGTGGTGGTGTCTGCTCCTGCTCCTCCCTCAAAGCATAATTTGGCTTCAGATTAGAGATGCAGAGACTGCTAGTGAGAAAGAGCAAGGGCATGGAGCAATCTCCTGTGATCTGAGATGGAAGCTACTGTTGTTTTTTTTTACCTCAAAGGGATAAAAGAAAGGGTATGTGCTGCAAGTAGTTACCATTTTACTAGTAAATGGCTTGAGATGACAAAATCAACCACTAGGAAGTTGGAAAATGACAGAACTAATAATGCTTTAACAGATGTGCCCCAAAAGAGATAGATGTAGTACCAAGAAAAGCAGTTTGCACAAAGTTGTTTTCTCAGAGATGAAAGATTACATGATTCTAAAACAGGGGTGTTTTTTAATTTGATTTCTGCAATTTGTAATCTTCTCTGTTGTGGTTTTGCCCCAGCCAACAGCTGAACACCAGACAGATGCTCTCTTTAAACTGGGGAGGGTGGGAGTGAAGGGATAGAAAAGAAAACCAACAGACAGACCTCACGGGTTGGGGTAAGGACAGTTTACTGGGACAGCAGAGAGAGATAACGATGACAGGACTTTATAATAAAATATATGAGAATGGTGACACAGGATGCAGTTTCTCACACCTCAGACCATACAGCTCAGAGCTGTCCCAGGACCGGATTGTACCCAAAACCACATGTTCTGAAGCTGTGTCCTCTTCCTGCACCAGTCACCTTTATACTGAGCATGACATAGTGGGCACAGAATAATCTCTTTGGCCAGTTTGGGTCACCTGTCCTGGCTGTGTCCACTCCCAGCTCCCTGGGTGCCCACTCTTGTTAGCAGGGCAATATGAACAACTGAGAAGTCCTTGACTGCTTGGCAACAACTGGAAACATTGTGGTGTTAAGAGTGCTGCTCTCATCCTAACTCCAAAACACAGCATTCCACCAGCTTCTAGAACAAAAATTAACTCTACCCTAGCCTAAACTAGAACTTCTATCATATATAGGTTAGGACAACTCTTTCTAATGTTGTTTGGTTTTACACTTAATACACAGACTTATCTATGTTGCATAATTAATGAATAGAATCTAACCTGCCGCAGAAACATGCAAGTCAAAGTTCATGTTCATTCAGGATACTAGCACATGGGAATATTTAAAGCCAGATGTAACACTTCCCAATATTGCAAATGGGAAGACATATTCTCAAAAAAAAACCCCTGTTTTATTAGGGACTTTATAAACATTATGTTTCTCTTCTGATTGCAAAACAAAACTTTTAATATTTTTTTTAAAAAAATTGCTTTGTTCCTTCAAAATTTTCTTATTCTTTCAATAGCTTTTGTTATATACATATATGGAGGAGATATACAGCATACACTTTTAATGTAAATGGAGTCATACCGGAATCATAAAATTAGCTTACCTTCTTGTTAACTGGGGGAAGAAATTCAGCCTTAATGTATTCCTTACTTCAGATTTTTTGAAGTAAAAGTCTGTAATTCTCATTGTCTGGTTCCAGGTTCATATTTTTGAAAAATATTCTAAGATGCAATGCTTAGAGATTTCTGAGCATTAGGCTAAGCGAAAACCATTTAAAATTAATTTAATCAAAACCTAAACTTAACCAAAATAATGGGAGATAAATGTCAAATGAGGTACCAAAAAGGGAAGGCAACCTTTCTCGGAGGAAGGAAACTACAAAAATCTTTTGAAAATATTGGTGGTGCATAAGTAGGAAGGAAGTAACAAAATGCATTTAATTTCAGGAGGCATTGCCTATGCAGTGTAGGAAGAAAGTATTGGTGAGACAAAATTCACTGTTGGGAAGGGCAAGAGTAATGAAGAGGAATAAAATGTAAAGATGTGAAGCACACACTATCTCTTCAAAAATGAAAATATTATTTAGAAATCATATGACAGGAATGAGATTTAGGCTTGGAAATCCCAGAATGATACTTTTCTTTCAGATCATTTGGAGACCTGAACGGCAGATTTTAGTGGGCTTTTATTTAATGCTTATGGTATCTGAATTTCCTACTTTTACTTTTTTATATTTTATTCCAACATCTTCAGATAAATTAGACACAAAACATTTCTTGGAGTCATACAAATGATTGCAGTCAGGTTTGAATTAACTTGCTTTAGTGAGTTTGGAAACAGTCATGGTGGTGGAAGGGAGAGTGATGACAAAAACTCAAGCTTATACTGGCAGCAGTGGGAATATTTCTTGCAGGTGCAAGACATACAACCTCTCTGTTACAGCAAATATTTTCCACACAGGCCAGCTTTGGAAAACCTGATATGGCTGCATCTGACTGAAACAGATTTAGTAGATATGCAATGAAAGGAAAGAATAATCAGTGTACTTCTCCCTTGAAATAAGTGATGGATAGGTCACTGATGCAATAAACTAGTTTTCATAACGAGACTTGTTTATAACCTTGATAGCAGAATGGTTCTCTATGAGAAGTTTCCTTTGAAAGCTCTTCTGATTAAATATCATTAAACTATAAAACTCCAAATGATAAAGAAAGCTCATTGTCATGCAAGAAATTTCACTTGTACACACTACTTGTGTGAACCATTAGGACTAAATAAAGATTTCAGTTAAATATTTAGCATCATTTAGAAACAGTAACATCTTTAAAATAACATTAAGGTTTGTATTTACTTTGAAATTGTACAGGAGTTTTACGAAAGGAGAGAACTACTGGCTTTTCTAATTCTAATTAGGTTAAAGCCTACTAATATGATCACAATGTGGTTTTTAAAATACTAATTTCAAATATATCTGAAATTCTAGCACCGCGGTAGATGCAATTTGGTTTTGAATAGGATCAACAAAAGATATGAACAACAAAAAAATATGTTTTACAAATAGTTTATAAAATCATTACTTGCTGAAATAAGTGACAGAGTAAAAGTCTTTTTATCATAATTTGTGATGTTTTGAACAGCAGCACTACAAAGGGGGTCTGTTTTTACAATTTTGTAGAATGATGACCTTTTAAAAGCTGCAAGCTTCTTATTACATTATTCTACAAACTACATTTTCCTAACAGTTATGTGATACCCACCCCCACAGTATCTCAATTATACACTTATGGGTAAGAAATTATCTACACACTAGAAAATTGCTTGCATTTCTGCATGCTGAGTCTGTTTGCTGATTGTACTCTGAATACACAACTATGGTTGTGTGAGGCTGCATTTCTTAATTTCTGCTGTTTTGACTACTTATTATTTGACTATTTATTAAGGACTGAGATTAAATTGATTCTGTTTTCAGGTACAGTCTGCAGCTAGAATAAAGTTTGAAAGAGAAATGTCAGTGGTAAATGCAAGGTGCAATTTTATCCTATCTGTAGTCATCTTCTTTTGGCATAAGTTACCATCAATCAAATAAGATAGATGCTTTTAATTCCAAAGATCTTTTGAACAGAACAAATCTGCATGTTTTAATTAAAAGATACTTATTCAAAAGATTTCCATGGCACCTGAACTCAGTCTTGTTTCATTTGAGTATAAGAAGTAAGAAATTAAAACCTCATTCTTATTTGGTCTGAATTTTTCCTGCTTTTTGATGTGAAAGCATGTGGGCTCCTGAAAGAACTCATTCCAACCGCAATAATTTAATACTATAATTATGAATAGGCAGATAAGAATTTCTTTCTTGCCCTAATCAAAGATGGACTTAACTTGCTTCAACTGATAAGCGTAATTCCAGAAAGCCACTATTTCTTTTTTTGCCAACTGTAAAACTAGTAAAGTGATAGTAGATAAGACACAAACTGTAAGACTGCCTGTACTGAAGTAAAAACTGGAACAGAACAACTTGATATCAGCTCCTGAATCCCAGAACTCTCCACAGAATACAGCCTTTTGTTTTTAAAATAGATGTCACTGTCCACACTACAGAAGAATACTTAACAATGAAAAGATGTAGGCTTCTATTTTTATCCACAAATAAATCAGAGCATCAGTTCAGTTTTTTGGTCACAATGTTCACTTGAAAAACCCCGAGGACAGACTATGGACCAGTGTGTGTTTTCAATTTCAGCAGAGATTCCAAAATTAGAAAACCAGTATCCCAAGGATCTTTCTTTAGTCAGTGAAGTGGTTTCAGAGCTTTAGCTTATCTAAAGTATCCGAGCGGGAATTAGTATCCAAAGGAATCTGATCTTTGATTATTACAGAAATTTGAGGTGAGTCCCTACATTCTATATTGTATGTAAGGAAAAGGGATAAACACTGTCACCTTGCCTATATAAATAATAGATCACATTCCTAGAGACACACCTGAATCAGTTGTGACAGCTGCATGTTCAAACACCACAACTGTTAGTAACTACCACTGCTGAGTCCATTTGTGGTTATCAATTTGCTTTTCTTGGGAACGACAGTCGTCTCTGTCCTAGATTTCCTCATCTTCTGCTTGTTACACTGAATGATGCTATGTGTCCCAGAGCTGTCTCATCCTATCACATTTTTCTAGGAATCTATTATGACAACACCGTCATCTTTTACCCTTTCACCATTATTATTTCTTCTTTTCTAGTAGCTGGTATAGTGCTGTTTTTTGGATTTAGTATGAGATTAATGTTGATGACACACAGGTTTTAGTAGTCTCTAGGTAGCTGTGGTCAAGGACTTTTCAGCTTCCCACACCCACAACTTCATGGTCTGGATTAACTGTGGAAACCAGCTGGGAGATGAGACTGTGGCTCAGACTGGGCCTCAGGTTGTTTTTTTCTGCATGAGTTGAGTAACTGCATTGGTGCATCACTTCTATTATTATTGCTGTTGTTATTATTGCTGTTATTGGTTTTATTATTTTCCTTTATTAATCTATT
This sequence comes from Heliornis fulica, assembly GCA_013399135.1. Lineage (NCBI taxonomy): Eukaryota > Metazoa > Chordata > Aves > Gruiformes > Heliornithidae > Heliornis > Heliornis fulica. Next base: position 110,666 of record VXBZ01011704.1, on the reverse strand, counting down.
AAATCATCTTTATCTAAACCCATAAGGGTGGGGTTTTTTTACTCTCCTCCCCATCCCTTGGCTGTGTGGTGCTTAGTTACCAGCTGGGGTTAAAACATGACAGTGTCACAACATTTACTCCTCTCTCTTCCACTCAAGCTAGGTATTCTTCATATTAAATTAAAATATTACACTAAAGTAAATCTCAAAATACAGCTATAAGTTTAGAGAATTAAATTTAGAGACAGTTTTCTATAGGTGCTGTAAAGTCTGTTGCTAGGATATCCACCTATGAATATTCAGGTACATAGGTTTCATTGACATGAAACCTATGATGAGAAGTAGGGATGACATGAACTGTAAAAAAACCACAGTAAATAATAATAGGTGAAGGAATAATGTGTCTTTATTTTCCAGTAACACAGGGTGGAGCTCTGTGGTGGTGAGTTAGAACCATGTCTTTTGCATACTTGGTGTCTTCCAAACAGACTAGATCTTCCACGGAAAAAAACCACAGAGTTCACCCACAACACTTCATTAATTTGATGTTTAGAAACAAAACTGGAAAATTGGAAGAGCCACATGGATTTCAGCAGCGTGAGTAGATTAAAACATCTCCATTATTAATTGGAGAAACTGCAGTACCAAAAACCTGTACCAAACTAAGCAGTAGCTCTGTGACTTTTGGAAAAACTCAAAAGGCATATTCTGCCTGACAGAAATGGAAAAAAACTAAAATTGAATACAAAAGAGAAGCTTTTTAAATCTCCCCACTGCCAGTCACAAACATACCAGTGAAGTAGTACTTTCAGCATCAATGCATACAACTGCCTAGGGAATAAAGAACAGAAGAAACTATTTCAATAGTTTTTTGCAAATCCATATAATGTTAAGCATAAATGTGATCCAGAAAATATTCTCCTATTACAAAATCAGCACTATGCCATTTTCTATTATCTCTGTTATGGTCATGTACAAAAGCTTTAATCAAGGATAAAAGTCTCATTCCCTGAAGCACTATAAACCCATTCATGGTAAAGGCAGCTATTTAATGAATTAAATATCTGTAGGCATATCTAATGGTAAAGTTAAAGTAAACTAATATGTGATGTTTAAATCACAAGTAAATTTAGTTGTGTTCAATGCTGCGCAAACACACAAATCATGGGTTTTTTTTCCAAAATAAATTAAGACATTCAGAGTTCAGTCGCTATTTAGAATCACAGAATTGTTTGGGTTGGACAGGACCTTATAGATCATCTAGTTCCAATCACCTGGCTATGTAGGCATCTTGGTGATAGAAACCCAAGTTGATGAATCAGTACTGATATATCCAATATCTTTAAATGGATCTCTATGTCTGTATATGTCTGTGAAAAGTAATAATATCACTGAAGAGACATGGATGATCACCTATCAAACATGCAAATCTAAGAAGGTGCTAATATACAGATATATGAATGAGTGCTTGTACAAACAGTACAGAGTGGCACTTACTAGACAAGATTTAGAACATTTCTGAAGATGGGTAAAACTTCTGAAAAGGTTATGAAACCTAAGAGCAATTTTGAAAGCCATTGCGAGGTATTAAAATAGATCTTAGGCAGCCAACTGCAAGACACTGAAAGCCCCATTCCTTCAATGGGGTGTCTGTCTGCCTTACTGGTTAGCAAAGTTCAGCTCATACAGACACTTTGTGTGTGTGTTGTAGGTAGAGATCATGTCACCTCTACCTTTCAGATGGTAATATGTGGATCTATAAATACTGGTCATTTATAAGTTCTTTTTTTTTTCTGCAAATTATGACCAAATATTATGAACAAAATATGATTCATATGAGTGTGATATATACAAGGGTGATGGAAAAAAATCTCTGCTGCAGGGCATCGTCTTACTTCTAGAACAAGAGAATCAACAAGCATAGAATCCTGTGAATTATATGACAGAAAATGACACTTTCTGCAGTTTGAATCATGACGTGTTGAGTATTCTCATTTCATTGTTGTCTTTTAAAATCTAAGGAATTAAGCATAATTGCTACCTAGACTAAATTCAAGCATATATGTATCAAAAAGCAGTGAGACATACTCTTAAAATTCATGCAGCCATAAGAAAAACAATAGAAAAATAAGAAAAACAGGAATAATTTAAAAGGAAGGCATTAGTTGTATTGACTTGTTGATAAAGACCTTCTGACTGATGTGTAAGAGATGCTCTATATGGTAACAGCACACTTGGCCTGATTTCTATTCTAAGGCAGCAGACAGTAATTATTAGTTCTGGGCAACTCAGAATAAAAAATAAAGAATGTTCATTAGACAGCCTGATTATCATGATTTTTCATATGACTTGTAAAGACTGAAGTGCTCATATGTACAAGCTCATCTGTACATACCTGCTATTTGAAAATTTGGGATTGTACAAATAAAATGTGAAAGGGAAGGCAGAGAGCACCTGAAAGGCTCTCCAAACATCAACTCCATACCAATTTTTTACTTTGGGTGTAAATGACTTGGTGAAAAACTTCAGAGTTCGGAGGCAGTAAATTTTACTGATGACAGAAAAAGGAAAAGAAAGAAATCTCTGCAAATTCACAGGAGCAAAGCAGACAAACCAATTTGAATGAGATTCTCTCCAGTGGCTCATCCATCTACAACAGAGAAACATGCAGAGCAGTTAGACTAGTAATTCAAATAATTGGACACCACCAGGCAGGAGTCGCAATATTGAGTAGCTGTGAAGTTTGGACACATGCAATATAGGTTTGAGCAACTTAATACATGAAGCTCCAGGGTACTTTTCATGACTTTTCATGACCTTTTATCATTTCATTGGACAATAGGAGGTTATATGGATTGTATTTTGCACAACTGCCAACCTTATTTTTGCAGCTTGTATTACTTATATTTACAGCTGCATAAATCCTTGAGACTTTTGTTTGTTACTAGAGTCTGTGACTATAAAATCCCTCACACACTGTGCATGAAGAATTCTCTGTAAATCAGTATAAGCAACCTGAAGATCCTGACAATGAGACTCAATTAGTGCTTCAGATTGTGAAATCATAAAATTAACAACTCTGGGGTCAATATGAACAGAATTTTGACTGTACTTGGTCTATCAGCATGGTGACAGAAAACAAATTCGACACACAATACTTCCATGGAACAGGTATGTCTACAATGGAAGTATATCAAGATGAATGGTGGTTGCTTTGGTTAAAAAAAAGTTCTGGCTGGTCTGGCTATATTTAAGATGTAGAGTATTATTATAAACTGCAAAATAAATTAATGCTAAGTACTGAAGGCATCATGATTTTAATGCTGTTATAAAATAAATATAATTTGTTTCACAGGAAATAACTACGTTCAGAAGTATTATGGCTACGTGGAATAACTTTTCATTTACATGCAATTATAACTCATGAAATTGTTTTATCTGTCAAAAAATACTAGTAAGCAGTTGCTCTAACAATGGCATCTGATGGACAGAGGCAGCTCACACTAACACATAACAAAACAACTGTACATCTGTGACATGATTAACAGAACAATGCTGGAATTGCTACACCAAACACATTCATCTGAATAGCACCAAAAAAAAAGTGATTTTCAGAGATTTTAAAGATTTTTCTGTGTTTCTTGGAGAACTATGCTACATAATATTATTTATTAATATTCATATGCTCATTGGCTTGTACTTGAAAATGCCACTCATTTGTCTAATCTAGCATAAATAACAGCTTGTCAGAACACTCTTAATTATGTAGATCATTTTCTAAACTATTTATTTGTCCTTTGTTCATTTAATTAGGGAGCAGAAACAATGTGGCATTAGATGATAAATATGACATATTAAATAAAGAAGAGAAAGAGGAAAGTCTGTGATAGCAACAGGCACAATAGATTCAATTAATTATCTTAAATTTACACATATTGTCCATTAAATTACAATTTGCAGAAAATGTTTGAAACAAGCAGGATTTGTTCATGAACAGTTAAATATGAAATAGACTCTATGCATACCTTAGTTTCATTGACCTGTTTGATTACTGAAAATCAAAACAAATAAAACCATTTAAGAGATGAAAAACTATGTCACTACAACCAAATGTCTCCCTAACTTTGTAGGCACAGCACCTGTGCTAATAGGACCCTATTAGAGCACCAGCCTTATCTAATTGTTCTGAACTTGGTTTTCACCTCCCACTTTCTCACCCATTTAGCATGAGGCAAGTTTGGGAAATCTAAGGAGAAAAAGAAAAGCTGCATCTTTTTGTCAGAAGAGCTTTTAAAGCTTCTGGTGGAAGAAGTCAAAGCTAAAATGTTAATAAATTTGACCTTGTGCCATATTACTCTCCTGTGTGACAAATACTCAATCTCCTCTGTAAGCAGTGTAGAAGGAAAAGCCAATGCCACCAGCCATGTAGGAAAATATGAAATATAATTTTTAGGACACCTGGGTATGTAAAGAAAAGAATCTCTAGTACATATATACAAAAACCCTAAATTTTTCCACTTCAGAGAGTGAAGTGATAAATTCAGTGGGATTGCCCTACAGTTATGTCACAAAATAAACATTAAAATCAAATCTGATAAGGAAGCATATCTCAACCCATACTGCAAAATTCTTGATGTTCACAGTTTGCACTGAAATGAATTTTTAAAATTTTCTAAAAAGCTGAAAAGTGGAAGTTGCATTATTATGGTTATTGTTTAACTGAAATTCTACATTTCAAGTGTATTTTTAATATTTAATTGTGAATGTGCTAAGTTATGTTATTAAAGCTATTCACGGGGAACACAGCTGCCCATCAAGGATCATGGGAGCAACACAAACAGAGGAGCCCTGGTGACCTGGTAAGTGTAATGACTTCCCAGAACCAGCTTCTCCAATGACCATCAGAGGACACTAATTAGACCTGTTATTGCCCTGGGAAACCCACCAGGATAAGTCAGCCAAAAGCCCTCTCACCACAACGCTATCCAGGCTATCAGAGGTGATCGCCTGAGTGGGTACAGGACTTACTGTGGATTCAGGAGTAAGAACTTTATGGGACTATGTAGAGCTTCTGATATTGCTAAAAGTATTGTGGGCGTAAGCAAGACTCATTATGGGATGCTGTACTGGGACTGGCTGCCCTGCAGTTAACTTTGTCCATAGCAGCCCACATGGTGCTTTGGATTCGTGACTAAAACTGCATTGATAACACACTTGTGCTTTGGTTGCTGCTTGCGCAGGGATAAGATTTTTTCTTTTTCTCCCCCACCGGAGCCTTTCAATCCTGATCAGCCAGAGGAAACAGATCAAACTGTCCCTGCTGCTTATACTGGTATGCATGTGGTGCCTGGTGGTGCACTGTTTTGTCTCTGCTGGTCTGCGTGGCCAGCCACGTGATTCCTGTGCTGCCAGGAATACACACTCAGCCTTGTCACCGGCTGGACCTGCGGACATGGGGCCACAGCAGCATCACATCTATGAGTCTGGGTACAGAAGAGCCACCTGTATCCTGAGGTCCACTAGATGTGGCATCATCTGACAACCTAAGTCCCTGCTCTTAATTGAGATATGGTATCTCAAAACCATTGGACATCCTGAATTTCTGGAGACCTAGCTTTACAACAAGTACTTACCACGGTGTCTTCGGTTCTCTTGTATTCCAGAAATGGAGCACTGTATTTCTGCAGTCTCCTATCCTGAACCTTATCCTATTTCCTTATTTAGGTAACTCTTGCAGACAGTACAATCTCCTCTCTGACCTGTACAGCAAGTTCCTCTCAGCTTCAGCTGATGTGGCCGCTAAAGATTTCCTCTCAGCTGGGAAAGATTTCCTTTGTTCTTTCAGGGAATTAACCTCTGGTTTTAGATGTCTTCTCTAGCCCTTTATTTCTTATGTTTCTTAAATATTTTCCCTTTCTAGTCTCCCAAGCCTCTGAAGTACTTTATTTCATGTTGGAAGTGTAAAGTTTACTCATTTGTTCTTGGACATTCGCTGTCCTGTCTGACAGCTGTTAGAGTTGGCAACCACACCACTGTTAATATCCTTACTGACACTGCTAGTAGACCAGTGTGGGAGATAAAGACTTTGCCATGACAGAAAATTGAACAGATCTCTTAATCTCAACACTGAAAATAAATGAGGAGTTTGTCAGCTTATAGAAGAGGATCTTCAGATTTATCCTAACCTGAATTTACTTATATCGTATTAAAAACTGGAAATATTTTTAATTAAAAATACATTCCAATAAATACATAAAATGAGAAATATGTGACCTTTTAGGAAGATTAATAAATTTGTTATACCAAGAATTATGATATTAAACATTTAAACAAGATTTTTACTTCACTCTAAATGCTGCTATATACTCAAGTTAGAGATTTGCTATCTCATTTTTATTTTTTAGAAAGGAAAACAGAAAGAAATATATTTAGAAAGCAGTAATAAATACCGGTAGAAGTTGGAAATAGAATTTATTGTAAATCATGGGAAAATTTTGCTTTTTAAAAGGAAAAATACTGAAATATATTTAAATTATTTTCATTTCTCTACATGATATCTAGATTCTGCATCAAATATTATGTTTTAAATGTTTAGGTTTTGCTATAAAATGACACTTCTGGAGACACTCAAGACCAATCTGGACACGTTCCTGTGTGATTTAATCTAGGTGATCCTGCTCGGACAGGGGGGTTGGACTAGATGATCTTTCGAGATCCCTTCCAACTCCTAATGTTCTGTGATTCTGTGATTTTTCTGAAAACACAATTCAAATGAAAAGTAAAAAATTTTTTTTTTAATTTTATTCCTATACAATCTATTTTATTGTAAGCCCAGATATGTGTCTTTTGGGAATGTAACCACCAGTAGCCACCAGTAAAATAAACTCAGAACAATGACACAAAACATTATTAAACAGTAACTGGCCCCTCTGGGATTCATTGTAAAAGAGCCATTGCAGTCTGTCTGGGTGAGCTGTTTTTCCAAAGGTGAGAATTGACTATACTGTACGGTAAGTGAAACCATGAGGTCATGCTGTTCCTATGCCGAGTCTGATTTTCATTTGATGCTATTTTTGGGTGTCTTTTTTATGTTTGGAACAAACAAATCCAGCTCTTTGGGGTTCCTGTGCAGTAGTAGAGCTGGAAGATGCACATATTTCTGTTCATACTTTGTGGCAGCTGATTAGCAAAGGTTGCTTTGCTATGCTGCACCAAAGTCCTATTGAAAAAGTGTCAGGAAGGTTATATGCTCTGTTCAAAAGGATTCTTGAAGTACCTTTGCCATATCTTTAATTTCTTATATCTAGGGAAAAAAATAATAAAGACTATTTATAAAATACTCAGGCTTTTTATAAGGTGACCAAGTAAGATTAACCTGTATGAACACAAGTCATACCTTTTACAATTTTTATTTTTTCTCCTGTTCAGAAAACATTACAGAACAGCAGAGTCTTAAAGAAAACAAACTATCTATTGGCTTCAATAGATTGAGTCAGAATAGAGGGGAAAAAGGAATTTAAAGAGAGGGAGACACTCACTTATATGTAATGGTTTGGACAACTGAAAAGACATTATATTAGACATTATAAAATACAATAAAGATGTTACAAAACATTATAGAAGAGAAATTGATATGAACATTCACGACTTTCCTTCTCTACACCCAAATACGCTTTAAGTCTACCAGCAGACACCTCCCTTTGCGACTCCAGAGCACCACTGCAGACACAGTGCAGCAACAAAGATCCCCACTAGATGGCAGTGGCATCAGTAATTTCTGATCCTTTACATTTTAGATTATGTTGACACTTGCACCATCCAGATTATAATTAATACATGTTATTTTTAAAGCAAGTCAAAAAATGTTGCTACAAAATTTAAAAATCCTGAAATTTTCATCCTGTCGGAAAGTGTTTTACTAGCTCGGGGTTTTGGGCTAAATGGAACCTAAACCAAAATGCAAACCTAAAATAAATTTTAAAATGCATGACAGAAAATACTGCAAATTTCAGAAATCGATACAATATATTAATATATGTACAAATAATTCAGTTTGAGACAATTCAAGATTAAACTACACTTACTTATAACATCCCAAGAATCATAATTTAGGGAACCCGTATTCAGGTTTATAATATTTTCGGTCCTTGCTTGAGTTATACTTTTCAAGACTCACTCTGTTGCTTTCATAGAATCACAGAATTGTAGGGGTTGGAAGAAACCTCAAGAGATCCTCAAGTACAATCCCCCTGCCAAAGCAGGTTCCCTAGAGCAGGTCACACAGGAATGTGTCCAGATGGGTCTTGAATATCTCCAGAGGAGACTCTACAACCCCTCTGGGCAGCCTGTCCCAGTGCTTTATCAGAAGAAAATCTGCAGTCCCAGAAAACTTATGAGAAAAAATTCAAGCCACAATTCTAAAGAAGAATTTATAATCAGTTTGATAAATGAATATAATTCACATCTGTTTTCAGACACAATGAATTAGTTTTATTTTACAAGCAGCTGCAGAAAAAGTATCAGAAAATTTTTATCCACAAAATAGTATTTCCTATTAAAGAAACATTTAAGGGGACATTCCCAGACTGCTTTAGTACTTCTAAGATGTGTGTTATCTAGTTTGGCTTGTAAATGTTTTTCTTCTATTACTATTATATTGTGTGTGTGCACTAGCTGTCCTGCTCTGCCATGTTCTTAGAAGGGCCTGAGACACTCTGTCCTCTTTGATAGACTACACAAACCTTTATCAAATTGTTGTTTCTTTCTGAAGAGCTCCTATTTATAGCACATTAATTTTTCACAAAAAATCCATATTAATTTGCGATTTAATGTAATCATATAGGTCTGCTCATTTTTCAGAAGCTTTCAGAAGCTCAAGGTTACTGCTTCTAGAATACTATTTTTCATGCTTGACAAACTTGAAGTCAAGGAGGCCAGAAGTAATAGCAACAAGCTAGGATATAATACCAAAGAGGAAGCAAAATCAAATTAAATTAAATATGTTGGGTCCATGCCTTGGGCACAATCTGAGGATCCTAAGTCAAGTAAAACTCTATTCACGAGTAAATCTAGTTCCCCCAATGCATCCACAGATTATGGCTTGTCTCCTCTTCTAGAAATTAAACTAATTGTTTCCTCAGGGAGGAAAGTGATGTGTATGCGAGCTGTTAGGTCTGTGGGCAGACGCTTTCCTTCATAGGAGAGACTTCAAGGAGAGCATTCTTTTTTCCTCGCTGCAGCTACTGAAGATCACCAAAATGGAGTTATGGTAATCTATCCTGCCAACTTCTGTTTCAAATAATGCAGGTTTCAGTCTGATTTATGTATATTTCCAGGGTACAACACAGGTAGTAAAACCATCCACACAGAAAATTCTCCACTAAGCGTTTAAGACAGCTTTTGCCCTAGGAAAGAATACAAAGTGTGGCCAGGAGGAGATGCACTGTCTTCAGATCTCAGCTGAAATATCTGCAGTCTGTAATCTGTGAAACAGTTTGGCTTCCCTGAAATACTGAGAAATGTGGAGATTTTCCTTCAACTGAGCAGTGCACTCTGCCGAGTTCCCAAGAAAAGGATACCTTAGCATTAACAGAGCTTATTAAGCCTGTCATTCTTTCTGTTTTGTTTGGTTTTTTTTGTTTGTTTGTTTGTTTTTTTTGTGGTTTAGGTTGTCATGGGTGGCCACAACTGGCAGACCTCAGGACCCAGGTGTCCCCCTTCAGTCCCAGCCCCATTTCTGCTTAAAAATTCAAATCATAAAACTCTGCATAAAGTCAAATAGTGTCTTAGTTTCCTTTGGCAGCTAATATTCTATTAATGTAAATAACCATAATATTTCAGGCCTGACTCTAGGGTAACTCAGTGCTTATATGGTGCTTAAATCTAATCTATATCTAGAAACTCCATGGGGCAATGCTTATCTACCAAAGAAGAGTAGAAGTGGTAGCTGTAGGATGGAATATACTGCATGGCATATAAAAGATTTATTTTAAACTACTGGCATCACCGTGACTACAGCTCAAGATGGCATTCAAAACCCACCTGGATGCTGTCCTGTGCAGCCTGCTCTAGGCACTCCTGCTCTGGCAGGGGGGTTGGACTAGATGATCTCTAGAGGTCCATTCCAACCCTTATGTGACCAAAAGACCAAGGTTCACTTTTCATGTCTTCCTGGAGAGATATGGATTGAAATCACCTGCCTCCCTGATTTGGAAGTACATTTCTCCTGTTGAACCCATGTAATTGTGAAGAAAAGACAGAAGTAGAACTGTCAGGGCAGTGTCCTAGTTGGGGACATTTTAGTCTGTAAACCAAAGAAGTGAGCTTAAACACACCAGCTCTGAAATGAGTTATAAGGTTTTATGGCTTTTCTTCCTCTCAACCATGCCCTGAAAAGAAAGAATTACATGTTTCATTTTCCAAATAAAAATCACAGACCTGTGTTTTACAGAGACATGCCTGCAGACTGCAAGTGTTTACTTTTTTAAAATAAGGAACCTGGTTCTACAGAGCAAAGCCCTATGAGCTTATTTCAATTTTTCCATCTCCAGGTGCTCAATACCTAGCTTATCCAATATTTAACCTTCCTCAGACATCACCCAGAGGGTTTATTTCCTTATCACATTAGTCTGGATGCTGTTCCAGGGAACAGGAACTTTGAAATTGTATTTTTAAATTCTCTGTATTGTAGTACACAATCTTTCTTTTTGGACTAGAGTCCTTTGATCTTTTTTATGCACAAAATGTTGTAATCTGAGACCTTAATGGATTCATTTTTTAGAAAGATGAGTGTGCAAAGAAAAGCATAACTTACATGCCAGAGTGATCAGTTTGAAATTTCTCAAAACCCAGCTGGAGGTTTCAGAATTCATAACTGCCAAATTAACTAAAACAGGTAGCACTGTAGCTAGAAACAACAAAACTCTCGACATTTTCTCAAGGATTATTAAAGCCATATATATAGTGAGTTTCTTATTTAACTATAACAAGGCACTTCAGCGTTTAAGTTATACTTTAGTGTAAGTTCCTACAAATAAGTGTATGACCAACAGTCACACAGAAACACTTTTAACTCAGGTACTAAATGTCTTGGAACCTTGGAAAGTTACTAAGAAAATATGAAAGCCTTGTGTAGGATTCTATACTCATTAACACTAAAGTGTATCGTGTGCTGATGAGGCACAGTGTCAGTGTCTTCTTGTAGTTTGTTTGGGAGGTTTCGGTTGGTTTAGTTTTGGGTTTTTTTGCAGAGCTCTCCTTTCATACACAGCCAGGGGTAGGTGGGATCTGTCCTGGTATAATAGAGGAGACTTTTAATAATTAATATTGTTTATTTTCCATTTTTTTGCTATTTCCATTGGAAGGACAAAAGTTTGAAAGTTTTAGGTTATAAAATTTTTCAAAATTTCTGATTAGATAAAATACTTATAGCTAAACCCCTCTTGTGCCTGAAGATATGAAAGTGATTCCCTTACACCCTTCCCACATATAACTCAATGTTTATACTAGTCACTGACATTAGGGTAGGTGCCAATAACGCTTTCGCAGACAGCTGTCATTTTTAGGTACAACAAAAATATAGATCCTAGAAGTTACTAACACCCCTCGTGATTATTCTTTTGAAAATCCTCTGTAAGAACACTGCAGTCTCTTAAAGCAGAATACAAAAGAAGAATCTGAGTGGCCTCAGAGAGTCCTCAGTAGACTTTTGATGGCTTATGCAAATATTTCTTGCCAGCTCTCTTTTACTGTGATTCAGGAATGCATGATCTTCTCATTTACTATCACAGACTAGTGGAGTTATGTGTAATAATGGTCTTACAATAGTTTGTGGTTTTGTACTACTTTTTGCTTCATTTCTAGAATTGCTAAATATGGAAAAATGTTTTAATGTTAAATAACATTTCTAGTCTCGTGATGGAGGGAAAAAGGTGGAAAATTAATCCATTTTGGGGGAAAAAAAAAGGTAGAATACCTTATCTGAAGTACTCCAAGCGACGCAAAACCAAAAAGTGAAAGAAAACCACTACAGTTTATTTTTTCATCAATAATACATAACATTGCACTAAATTTCCTTCATTTTGGAAAATTATTTCATGACAGAAATGTTTGAGGTGGCAATATCAAAGAGCTATGAGATACTATGTATGAACTGTAAAAACAGTTTGAGTTGTTGGTTATCCACCAGTAAAAAATAAAAAATAATAAGTAAGATCCCTGAAAATGTCAAAGGGAAAATTTGGTTAATTTGTCATTTCATCTTACGCTTATTCAACCTTAAGGATATTCCACTGAGTCTTCAAACTGTGCGCAATTAGAACAGATGTGAAAGACAGATGATGTTGCTTGCACAATTTTTACCTCCTTTACTGATATCAAGCTGTGATAAAGGACCATCATCATCAAATATAATCTGATACCTCAATCTAGAGTCATGTTTGTGGTCAAAGAACATCAGACTCTGTCACTGGTAATTATGTGGATGTAATATCAAGAAGACAGGACTAAAATGTTGGGAAGGCCAGACAAAAAAATCTGCAGCTAAGATTTACAGATGCACTTTGCAAGACACTGCAAAATGGGAAACACCTATGTTTGATAGAGGACTTTTTGGAATAATGGCTTTTAAGGTTTAAAGTCTCACAAAATGTTGAGCTATGTCTTTCAAATATTTTTTCATCCAATATAGGAAGTAGAAACAAAGTCTCTCTGGAGAAGGGTAACAGAGGAACGATCTAGATGAAATCCCTTCCTTCCCTCTTTCCTTCCCCTCTCCATCACTAGCCTCCCTCTACTCTTTGTTTCCCTTTTATTGACATTTATTTACCATGAACTGCTCATGTATGAACATGAAAATAACCACAAAATTATATAAACAAACCTAACAGAACCCAAACTCCCTCTTTTTTTTCCCCCCCCCCAGTAAAAAAACAAACAGAATTTACAACAGAACTGGGAGCACTGGGAATTAGAAAGTCATTTTACTCATAGATTTTTTTCTGTGGTTATACCTGGTTTTTAAGATATTTTTTTTTTTTTTTTGAAGCATCCAGTTCTAGCTACTTTTCAGAAACAGGATACCTGGGTGGATATTAAGAGATGATGAGGGTCATGACAGTAGCAATTAGTAGTCATTGTAATGTACTGGGAATTCAGATTCTGACTGGGAAATTGTGTTCTAAAAAATATACTTCATGCTTCCCTAACATTTCTTTCCTGTTTGGGGTCTGAAATTACTGTATGGGAGTGTATAATTATGATTATCCAGTTTTTTATAGTCAGAGAAACTGGGGCACTAAGTGGGTAAATGGCTTGCTTAGCCTGTGGCAGACTTGAAAATTAAACTAACATCTTTTATCCACTAGTTTCACTAGAAAATATGATATCCTGTATTGGTTACCTTTACTATTAATTTGTGGGGATAGGGTTTTTTTGAGTCTTTTAATGTTAGTGATTTTTCCTAGTAACGATGTAACTACAGTAGCCTAGGGTCCATTTTGCAGCTAGTTGTTAATTACTAGCACAATAGCCATTTCTCCCCATATATTTAAATGTAAATAGTAAACCCAGGGCTATCTTAGCTACAGAAGAAATGTACAGACCTGAAAGAAAGTTTCTGATTTGCAAATCCTTACTATATCATTTGACTCTGCATACGTCCTTGGGTGTAAGACACATTTGGGAAAAACCCTCATATTTCACCTTTCTATGCTCAAGGAGTTAAATTGTTTTAAATCATGGCATAATTAATGCTGTCCAGAAGCACATAAAACAACATAGGAATGCAATCTTGTGGGGAAATTCAGCTCTTAAGGAACTCATTATAAAGGTCAGGTTTTTTTCGGTTTCTGTTCTTATAGTCTATTTGACAAAGATAGTGAATAATCACAGAATACTTCATTCTTTAAAAAATTTTAAAAAATCTAATCTAAACTACATAACTGATATTAATTTTTTCAATATTTATGTTCTATAATGATTCACAGTGCCAGAAGACTATACAGCTTTTCTTTCACCAAGATGTTAGAACACGTACTATGAAAGCACTCAAACACTTGTGAAACCTTACAACCACAGAAACACGCACCCAAGTGTGGAAATCACTGAAGGAGAACAGAAAAAGAGGGAATATGGAGACTCAATATTTTGCTCAGTGTATTCATTGATGACCTGAATGAGGGAATAGAATGCACAGTCAGCAAGTTTGCTGCTGATACGAAGCTGGGAGGGGTGGTGACACCCCAGAAGGTTGTGCTGTCATTCAACAAGATTTAGACAGGCTGGAAAGCTGGGCAGGGAGACACTGAATGAGATTTAACAAGGACAAGTGTAGGATCTGTCATCTGGGAAGGAACAACCCCAGGGACCAGTATAGGTTGGGGACTGGCCTCTTGGAGAGCAGTGTAGGTGTTAGGGCCCTGGGGATCCTGGAGGACAGCAGGATGACCATGAGCCAGCAATGTGCCCTCATGGCCAGGAAGGCCAATGGCATCCTGGGGTGTATTAGAATGGGGGTGGCTAGTAGGTCAAGAGAGGTCCTTCTCCCCCTCTGCCCTGGTGAGACCGCACCTAGAATAGTGTGTCCAGTTCTGGGTCCCTCAGTTCAGGAATAACATAGAACTCCCTGAAAGAGTCCAGAGCAGGTCCACCAAGATGATGAAGGGAGTGGAACATCTTCCTTCTGAGGACAGGCTGAGGGAGCTGGGTCTCTTCAGCTTGAAAAAGAGGAGACTGAGGGGTGACTTCATTAACATTTATAAATATGTAAAGGGTGAGTGTCAGGAGGATGGAGCCAGGCTCTTCTCAGTGATGGACAGCGGTAGGACATGGGGAAATGGGTCCAAACTGGAACATAGGAAGTTCCATGTGGATATAAGGAATCTCATTCTGATATATGAGTAAAACATGCCTGGATCATTTACATGGGGCTAAAATGTGTATCTGGATTACACCAACTGTACCCTGGGGTGCGTCCAGCACGGCATGGCCAGTCAGGACAGGGAGGGGATTGTCCCACTCTGCACTGCACTGGGGGGCTCATCTCAAGTTCTGAGTGCGGTTTTGGACACACAGAACAAGAGGGACATAAAACTATTGCAGAGTGTCCAGAGGAGGGCAACCAGGATGGGGAAGGGTCTGGAAGGGAACACTTACAAGGAGAGGCTGAAGTCCCTGGGTTTGTTCAGCCTGGAGAAGAGGAGGTGAGGGGAGACCTCATGGTGGTCTGTGGCTTCCGCACGAGAGAAGCAAAGGGGCAGGCACCGATCTCCTCTCTGTGGTGACCAGGGGTAGAACCTGAGGGAATGGCATGAAGCTGAGACAGGGGAGGTTTAGGTAGGATGTCAGTAAGAGATTCTTTACTGAGAGGGGGCTCAGGCACTGGAACAGGCTCCCCAGGGAAGTGGTCCCAGCACCCAGCTGGACTGAGGTCAAGAAGCATCTGGATGATGCACTTGGTCCCCTGTTCTGACTTGTCTGGTCCTGTGTGGAGCCAGGAGTCAGACCTGATAATCCTGATGGATCCCTTCCAACTCAGGAGATTCTGTGATTCTATGATTCTATGATTGTGTAGTTTAAATATAGCTCATATGCCCTAAAAGGAGCTACTTCACTACTCTGCAGATCCATCTGTTCGATGGTACCTCATTCCACATCTAAATTCAGAAGAAATCTTTTAAGGACCTCCTCTCACCCAGTTGACTCTGATAAGACATTGGGAAGTATTCCTTTCTTTAAAAAAATCTACCTATGCAAGCTGGGTATTTAAGTGTATAATAGGTTGATTAAAGAGATCCACAGTGGTTGAGAGAGATCTATTGGCCTCTGTAAGAACACCATTTCCTTGTCCATAATACTTTCCAGCACTTTATTTAAAGAAAAGAACACTAAATTTCCTCTGGTATATTGCTTTAGTGTCAGTTAAACAACCTGGAGTATCCTTAAATGCTAATTGATGGAGCTAACTGGAAGTGCATTTGGCTGTTTTAATCACATCACGTCCCTTCCAAGATCGTTTCTTGGAGCACGAGATAAAGTTTTCAGAGCTGATCTGCACTTTGGTTTGTTGGTAGTGTGTGTGTCTTAAAAATACAATTCTATACCTATGTTCTACATACTCATATATGTATGGGCTCTTTATTTAACAACATCCCTGTCATTAGAGGAGGAAATTATTCTTTTAAAAAAAGAGTGAGAATGAGAGAGAGAGAGAGATAGAAAGGGAGAGAGAGAATGCTCTAAATTAGCAGTATGTACCTGTAAGAATTACATGGAATTTTAAGTGGAGAGGAATACTCTACTAATTAGAAAACCCTTGGGAATATTCAGCCAATGAAATCCAGTGATTGACTGCATGTTGCTAGCCTACTAGATTTAAATAGATGTTGACTCACTGCAACAGTGGTCATAGCAACAGATCATTCCATTTGGAAGGGAGAGGGATGTAGAGGAATACTGTACTTAAAATATGTTTATACTTAAACAGGCACACACACACAGAGATATAGATATAGACATAAATAACTAAAAATACCCATTCCAAGAACCATATAATGTTTTTTACATGTTAGGAGCTTTGTACTTGTGAGTACTTGGAGTCTACACAGTAAAAGATATAAAAATAAGAATAGAACCATTCAATTTTGCTGCAGCATCTCAAATCCTGACTTGGTTCTGCTCAGCAAACAATCTTCAAAGCAACTGCAGATTAATGATCAATCAAAGTACACAAACACAATTGTATGAGAGTAGGTTAATACAATTTATATCGATTTTAAATATGATACTTTTAAAATTAAATCTGAACTTGTAAAGAGAAAATTACTTCTGGTTTACTTTTACTCTACGTTTTGTTTAATCAAAAAGGCTTGGATTGTAAAAAGTAACATGGTAACATACCACCCACACAGTGATATTTTAAACACTCACTACCACAGCAACAGGATGCACTCATCACTGATGAGTTCCTGAAGTAAATTGGTTCCGGAGGCTTCATTTATGAGCCAAAACAATTTTTCTAATGTTACAATGACAGTTTGGGACTAAAGGTTCCCATTTCAGTAGGTACATCAATAAATGAGAATAATTATCAGTGTGTATACCAATCTTTGAAAGCAAAATAGATCAATTAGAAACCTAAAATGCTTGAGAGGATGACACAGTAGTGCAACCCCACTCATGTTGTCTAGCCAATCCTACAGGATTCTTCTATGCTACATCTCACTCAGCATCCAAATAGTTTGGTGTCTTCACTATTATGGTGATAAAAATGTTAATAATAATTTTTAATAATCGAAAATAGCACCTTTTACACCAGGTGAGAGCTAAGAGTATAGAAAAATGAGGTGGCCAAAGACATGGGAAGAGCTTTTCCCATAGCGCTTATGCAGCGCAAGCAAATCACTCACTGACATAAGCTGACTTGAAAAAAAATACAAAACTCCACTGCTCTTCGTCAGAATATGTAAAAACTGGATCTGGTTTTGTATATAACAACAAAAAAACCCACAAAAAAACCAAACCAATACCCTCCAAAATTGAGCAGTTATGATGATTCATTAGAAACTTTGCCAAGGATTTCCTGTGACTTTGAAAGCTTTTAGACTTTCCTGCAGCAATTTGTTACTATATTACATACAGTAGTTCACAGGTTTGGTGGGCTGGAAGACAAGAGTGTGGGTATTCTTTCTGCCCCACAAATTATATAAAGATGCTGCAAGACCATTATAAAAGGGGAAAAAAAGGAAAACATCCACTATTAATCTCTCTATAGAGCTTCCCAAGTAGTTGTTCAGTATGGATAAGCACAGCTGACTGCTGGGGTCACGGCATTCCCATACGGTAACAATTACTGTGGTGGTTTTTTTCTTATTAGTAGCCTGAGAGAGAGACTTCCCTTCAAACTGAGTGAATCTGTCTATCAAAGAGTTCACATACCCAGAGACAGAGTGCAGAAATTTCCCCAGAGGGAGGATGCCTGCTGAATGAGAAGGCGTCACTTCTCACAATTGCTTTAATGATTCTAAGAAACTTTTAGACTGTAGCCAGTCACACAGTTTAAATATGCAAAATAATTACAATAGAGAGCATATGTAGTATTTCAAATGATAATATATAGATGACACATATATATATAAATAAAGCTTATTAATGACTAGTGCTATTCATTCCTAAAATATTATTTTTTTCCCTAAAAGATTTTTAGTATACATTATGACGTATGACCTCACCTACCTCACCTTATCATATTTTGTAAAATCTTCACCAGTGAATTTTCATTGCTTAAGACTAGAAAGTGTTTGGAAACACATCCCTGCAAGTCTGAGAATGATTTTAAGTCACTGGTTAATAATATGGAGATGTTTGGCAATTTTCTGTTACATGATATGGATGGAAACAAACACAACACAAAGCAATTGTACAAATTTGCTGTTAGCAGCTGCTGCATCATTACACTGTGTAACCTTCTATTAAATGCAAATTTCAAACCCAGTGCCCAGGAACAGGTTACACTTCTAATACGCTTCTAGTCCAGCACTGCCAGTGCTGGAAACTACAGTGCTGCTGGTGATACTGAGAACAACCTACACAAAATTAAAGACTGCTATCAACAAAAAGCACTACTTAGTTCCTTTCTGAGTGTCGGTTTTATTAACATAAAAATTAATAATTAGAAACTTTTTAAATAATTGTTCTACACCTGTTAAGAACTTAATGTTATTCCTGCAGAAATATTTGATAAAGTTACATCCTTTGTTTAAAATAGCTCTCTAGCTTCTAGTCTGAAAAAAAACCTAGGATATATTTAAAAAAAAAACATAAGCAACCAAATCTCAACAACTGTTAAGACACCTTATTCCCAAATATCACAGGGCAAAGAAAATTTACTTTATGGTTTTGGAGTACATGTATTCACTGCACATACCATTTCCATATGAAGGAAAATCTCTTTCACTGTGAGGGTAACAAAGCCCTGGGACAGGCTGCCCAGAGAGGTTGTGGAGTCTCCTTCTCTGGAGACTTTCAAGACCAATCTGGACATATTCCTGTGTGATCTAATCTAGGTGATCCTGCTTGGGCAGGGGGTTGGACTAGATGATCTTTTGAGGTCCCTTCCAACTCCTGACGTTCTGTGATTCTGTGATATCAGTGGTTTTTTTCTACACTACTGATATAATCAAATATAAGTTTATCTTATGGATACCTCTCTGGAAGATAATACTAATAAAGGCTAAAAACCTTCTATCTTCTCTCTGCTAAGGATTGAATCACTAGTTTCAAAGTGTGGTGAGTTCCTATTCTTATGTTCCTGTATAACCTACTGAAAAACATCTGTGTCAGAGTTGTAAAATAACAAACCTACTTTTTCAGCTCTCATGAAAATGCTTCTGTTACTAACATTTCCGTTTATTAAGATGGAAAAACAGTCATAGGAAATCTTGGATATTCTTAGGTCAGAACATTTGAACTAGTTCCTCAGCATCCTTTATAGGTTAGGCTGGAGATTTATAAGGAAAAGATTAATAGGAGGATTTATCAGTAGGAAAAAAACAGCACTGGAGTAACATTTTGGCAACTTATTTTTCTTATTAAAACATTGTGGCATTTTTGGATAGATAAAATATGATTGGAGTAATCAGTTGAAGGATATAAATGTATGTCAGAGGTGCTCACATTTATGGGGTTAAAATAACATCTCTGACCAGTCTCCTAAGGAAGCACATACGTCGGTTTAAAGTTATCCCAGCTACAAGGAAACTCAGAAAGCTTAAAGAGACAGTTTTTTTGTTTCAGTGACAAAACCTGAAGATACAAAACAAGTCACATATTTTTCAGTCCTGCAAAAAGAAGTGATTTTTTAAAAGATCTATCACTTCTGAAAATAGGACTTTACTCATGAACTGAGATATAGAGTAAGTAGTGAAAGAAATCTTTAGAGGAAGAAACTATGTAACCTGAGAAGTTACAATGGAATTTTTGTAAACAACATATACATAAAAAGAGAATAATGGAACATTGGGTAATAAAATTAATCTGGAATGATAAAATGATTAAATGAAATTGGAAAAAACCCTCTAGAGTTCTGAGGAGAGTGTTAAGTAAAAAAAATATATTTGGTAGAAAATGGATTTTATTCTTCCACACATAGAAAATCAAAGAAATTGCATTAAAGTAAATGGATTTATAGTAGTCTGGGGTTTTTTTTAAGAGTTTTTGAAATCAGAATTTGGTCAAATCCATTAAATTAAAATAGAAAATAAATAAATTATAGCAAGATAGAGAACTAAGATAGCAAATACATTATATGGCACAGCAGGATCAAAACCTATGGTGGTTTTATGGGTAAGTGAAAAATTATATAGTACTAAAAAATGGTGTATTATTTTTCAAGCAATCACTCAAGCAAGATATGCTGTATAAGAAAGGGAGGAACTCCAAGAAAAGCCATTTGCTTGAATATTCTAAACTAAGACATAACAGTACATTTTGTTTGTGGATTTGTATCAAAAGATACAAGGAATAAGGTGGATCAAGTTGATTTTCAGAAGTGCAGTAGCACATAGTCTGTTTTGTGTGAATATTTGTAAAACATTAAGACCTCTGTTGCTCAGTAACTGTTCTTTGATTAAAGCAGAACAGTGGATTGATATTGGTGGACAGACTTTCTTGTTCAGTATTAAATTAGAAGGCATAAATTGAATTCAACAAGGATACTGCATAGTGTTAAGGACGGATATAAATGAGCATCCCACAAAAATTAACTAGTAGCTACAAAACGATACAAAGCTGATGCAGTTATCAGGCAGATATCAGGGGAATATTTAGTGTATTTTGGGGGAGAAAATAAGGACAATATTATGTAATTTCTTTATGCAATTTTTATGTACATTATGATGAAACTATAGATACATGTGATTCAAAAAGAAACTCTAGTATACAAAAAAACCCACCCACAACCTTCAAAAGAAAAGGCATCATTCTGTTAACATGCTGTGTGTACCTGCATTTTCAAAAGTTACTGTGTAACCTTTATTAAACTTGTTACATAGCTTGCCTTTTGCATACCACTCTTTTTGATCCATCAGTTTTGAAATTATTCAAACCTGTCTTTAGATTTTTATTTTGTTTTTTTAATTTAGATTAATTTATTTTCTTTCCTACCTGTTTAACATCACTAGTCTGTTGCCCTCCACTGCTGTGTTTTGCTAATTTTCTGATTTTGTGTCACAGACTTCCCCAGGTTCTCTCAAATTACGCCAAATAGCAGCCATCAAGGCCATACAGTCTCTCTATTCAAATAAGCACTTTGGAAAAGAGGAAAATGGCAAGAGGAATAAATACACAAATACAATATCCAAACCTAATAGGAAAGTCAGAGTAATTGTTTTAAATCAGTAGATATTTTGTGTCCTCACTCAGCAAGAATTATACTGAACAAATTGCAATGATTTGTTAAGCATTGGAATGGGCTGCCCAGGGAGATGGTGGAGTCTCCATCCCTGAAGGCATTTAAAAGATGGGTAGATGCAGTGCTGAGAGACATGGTTTAGTGGTGGTTGTCAGGTTAGGGTGATGGTTGGACTTGATGATCTAAAGGGTCCCTTCCAATGAAGACATTTCCACAATTCTGTAATTCTATGATTGGAAATGTGAAATCAGGCTATTGGAATTATGTTTATTTCACTGAGACAGAGATTATGTGGGTTTGAACATATACCACAACAAAGACGACCAAAGAGCATTGCAATCTGTATTTCTCATTGGTGAGATCCTATGGCAGAGCTTAGGATTGCTTTTCATAAGCCTCTTGCTCTTCCAGAGATTCTCAGATAACAAGTTTGCATCAATCTTTCCCTTCATCTACTTGAAGTGAGAAGGTTGAGAGGAAAAGTCTCATTCTTCAATCATTTTATCCAAGTCTGATAATGCAAGAAGTCTGCATTCCCCCCAAAAATATAAAATTGCTCTCTCGTGGTTGATATCTGCTCAAAATTTTAGGCAAGAAATCAGAACATTCAGTCTGAAAGGACAATATATGATACACTATATCTAGTGTATATTCTGGAACTAGAAGTATCTAGTTCTCATTAACAGGATGAAGTATATATTCTATTTAAATTTCTCAGGCATTCCTACAGAATGGTAACATACTAGTATCAGCAAACATGTCATTATGCAAGACAACACACACAAACTAAAACACTCTTATCTGTGGAGGTATGATGATTTATATGGTTTGAGTGCAAAGTCCTATCAATCTTGACATAAAAAGGTCTCAACCCAGACTCAAGGTAAGCACTTGCCTATTGTTGATTGAAAAATAATGTCAACAGAGCCAATGTACACAATCGTCTTCCTGATTTGGATGTGATAGCAACGGCAGTATATTTCAAAATAAGGCCTATCATAATTTATTAAAAGAACCCTAAATCCCCTCTGGTTTTACCTGTAGATTTTAATTATTATTTTTGCATTTTTAAAATAATTGCAACTTAGTCAGAATTTAGACATAAGTATTTGATAAAGCTTTAGGAAATGTCAAATAGTAATTAGACATACCTGAATCTAAATACTGGTGCCCTTTCATGCTTTCCTTCAAGAGATTCGGAGATAACAGTTACGCTTCAAAATATCTAATCAGCATCAATTACAACATATGGGTCAGAAGCTGTCAGAAGGCAGCTAATCTTTTGGTGCAGAGAGGGAATTCTTCCTCACCTTTTGAATGAGATAGATGCCTTGATCTAGGTATTCCCAGGCTAAAACAGGTCAGGCAGCAGGTGCTGATGATTGCCCAGTGTTAACAGCCACAACCAGCTTAAGACAGGCAAGTGTTGATACCTAAGCACTGACAGGTCATTGTAAAGCCTAGTACTGTCTCCTGGTAGTGGTGTTTGCTGAACTACATGCAGAGATGTTAAAACTGTCACTAGCTAAGGTGTTTTTATGATAACTTCACAGGGAAATCCTACAGAACAGATTCGTATCATTAAATTCCTACAGCGTGGTCCCTGCGTCTGCTTTCCCAAAAGGGAATACACCACTTTTTCATTTACTCCTGGTTGAGTCTTTTGCAACTTTTATTCCAAACTAATTGTTTAGAGACGCTTAAAGAAAAACCCCAAATCTTAGATAGCAGGGTAGAATTATTTTGCAGACTCAAACAGAACAACCAAGTAGCAATTTATAGATTTTCCTGCTTCTCCACCTAATTGCATTGTGCGTGGAGCTGTGTGACATATGCGAGCCTGGCAGACCACACATTGTCTAGTCACTTCAGCAATGAAACAATAAACACAAAGTGTCACTTATGATTCAAGTGGTTCATAATGTACCAGTGCTTCAAGCTGATGGATTAATCACATGTTATCAAAGTCAGCGCTCAAGAAATCATGGTATTATTTCTTTCTTTAGTGGACTGAGGTGAAGACAACTGTTGTATTAGCCAATCAAAGACATCGGGTTTCTTAATTTTTCCAGAACATCTGCAATAGGAAATTCCCTTAGAAAAGACAAATATAGAAAAGATTCTGAAAATGTCTAACTTTTTTGATATTTCTATAGGTATTGCACAGTGTATGCTGTACAATTTTAATGAAATTGCAGTCTATGTCCTCTCTCCAGGTTCTTAGGCATATCGTTATATTCAGAAAAAACAATTAAGACATCTCATGATTTCCTAGTACAATACCTTAATTAATCCTTTCTCTAAGTGCAAAAGCAGTAAAAGAAAACACAAATCAATGTATTCTGCCAAAGCAGAGTCATATAAACTGTTCTTCAGTTCCCAGTTTATCACACTTAGAAAGCCCCTGGTCTCTTTCAAAGCTTACAAACCAAAACCAAAACCAAAACCAAAACCAAAACCAAAACCAAACCAAAAGTTTTTTATTTCCTTAAACCAGTAACGTTATCTCATTCTTGGCTGCCTTAAGCCACAGGGTTGTTAGGTGTATAGGACAAATGGGATTCTCACACAGTGCACTGGTGAATTTTAATAAGCAGTACAATCAGCGTTAACATAAAATTATTAATAGAGCATTCCGTAGATTGTTTGGGGTATTCATTATTATCAGACCTGCAACTGTAAAAATCAGAGATCACCTGCATTCTCAGAAGAGAAAATTTGTTTTTTCTCACATGATTTTGTTAATCTTAATATATGAAATAATGAGTTAAGTTGTTCATATTTAGTATTGAGTTTAAATATGAGAAACTGAAGATCATAAAAGTTTTAGCCTTTAGATACTGCTAAATGTCCAGGATATATAAACTATTTAAAGTAGATATTTAAAAAGACATTTAAAGTAGATTTAGTCTCCTCAAAAATCCCAAGGCTTAGACAGACCTGTTAGGAGGCTGTGACCACAAAACAGTCTGACTGTGTTCCCCGGATTATGACTTTTTTTTACATAAGGAAAGTTAATTAATGAGCATGCTTAAAATACAATGAACAAACGTCCCAAAGGTCCTGACACTCTGGTATTGTCTCTTCAATCATTTAATTTGAAAAGACAATGTGAGAAAAGTGTTCAATGCAAGTCTAACCAAAATAAACAGTCCCTGTGTAATAAACAAAGTGTGGCTTCAGAGATTCGTTAACTACTTGATTAGAATTGAAAGGAAAACAAAAGAACTATAAAACATACATTGAATTAGAATAGGCAATGGGAATACAGAGGTGATAAATTAATAGAATAAGAATACAGCCTTTCTGACAGTGGATCAGAAAAGACTGTGAAAGGACAGAAGGTTCTATGACAGATATATTGCCCTGGTGAGCAGAAAAGAGTTATTACATTGAAACTCAAACTGTATCTTTTGCAACTCTGAAGTATTAGCTGGCACTACCTTAAAAAACACAAAATGTTTCAAAATTGCCTTCTAGACAATTAAATTATGCTAGAAAATTTTCACAATAAGAGTAAGCACTACGGTTTGAAAAATTAATATACTGAGATCTTCGTTACTCAAAAGCAGAAGCCATTTCTGTGACTCAGATTCCTTATCTGCAACAGAAACAATGGTAATCATCGTGGTTTTCCACGAATAGCATTTTGAAATAAATATAAAAATTCCCAGATATTTCTAAGGACAACCTGGTATATGGCTCTCCAAAAATGAAACCTGAATGTTTAAGCATATGTGCAGAGAAAGACATTTATAAACTCTGGGAAAAAATAGATTTTTTTTTCCCCCTTCAATGGACTATATGATACTGATCAATTAAGGAAATTCCCTTTCTTGTAGACCACCACATTATTTGTTTTAAATGAGTCTCATGTTTGATAGGTTGAAGTAGCTTTTTTTAAAAGTAGAGCAATGCAATGGATTGCACATGCAAAGAGAATGATAGAAGCTGAGGATGTGAAGAAGTTGATCCCTGTAAGTGAAAAAATCAATGGATTGCACATACAAAAAGAATGATAGAAGCTGAGGATGTGAAGAAGTTGATCCCTGTAAGTACATAAAGAAGGGACTAATAAAACATAACTAATTAGAATAATATTAGTAATAATTGTGTCTAAACTTTTCAATTAACACTTCTGTATTACTGGATAAAAAATGAAGCAGATAGATAGGAACTACCTGCATGTTTTTAGAAAAATCATCAGTAAAGACAGAGCATGTGTGAGGAGCAGAGGACAGGATGAAACAAAGGGCAGTGGACCTAGACTTGGAGGGTGAACAGCATGAGACAACTGCAGGCAGGAACCTGGCAACACAAGAATTTGCTTGTTGACTTTAACTGCTCTAATGTTTGTTTTCTAAGTTACCTTATAGGTGTAACACATCTGGAAAATTTCTAGGGACTATACTTGGTGCAGGCTGAAAACAGCCATCTGGCTGTACTGTGGTAGATTTGCTATTCACAATCAAGGATGAACTTGCCAAATGCATAACAGCTGATGAAAGCCTTTGCTGAAGTGACCGTGAGACTTCCTTGGGAAAGAGAGGCAGGAGACTTCATCACAGCAGACTTTGGCATGGTCAGAGAACTGATAGGCAAGAAGCCATGGGATGCTGCCAGGAAGGAGAGAGGGGTCCAGGACAGCTAGTTGATCTTCTAGGAGGACAACCTTCACAAAGCACTCTCTAATGGTCCATACGGATGCACAAGAAGCTGAATAGGCATGGCAGGTGGCCAAAATCATTGAAGAAGGAACTGCTGACAACTAAAATATAAAAATATGCTGTGGGGAAGGTAGAAAAGGGGACAGACTATCAATGTGAAATGCAGAAGAAGCATCACCTAAATCTGCAGCAGTGGACTTGAAGATGGCAAGGATGTGAAAGGCAGATGCAAGTATTCTTATATATCCAATGGAAGTGTATAAGCTTCAGATATGCCTCCCAAATCTTTTCTCTATATGTCAGGAAGCAGTTTTAAAATTGGCACTAAGACTAAACATTGTATGAAGAGCATTGGATGGGGGTGGGGGGAAGGGGCAGGATGTCTGGGAGGAACTGGAGCTCAGCAAGGTCCACAGAAGATCAGCATAGTCAAAGGTGCATGCCCCTAAATCCAAGTCAGTTTTGCTGTTTTCATTCCCTGGAAAATAAAATGAGTGAAAAAAAAGGAAAATATACTGTGATCAAATGAATTCAAGTTACTGAATCACATCATAGGATTTAGAAAGATCAATTGAAATTTTATTCAATAAAGGATTCACTTTTTTGATATAGGGAAAGATTAGATGGCAATTTAGACAAATCTGAGCCATGGAAAACTGCAGCTGAATCCACAAGTGAGAAAGGAAAATTTATAATTTGTCAATCTCTCACAGATTGATCATTTGTAAATTGTTTTAAGACATTACTGTGCTCACCTATCTGAACCATCTTTCTGCTAAAGGTTGTGGCCCTGTAGAGACTGAAGAGAACAGACTGTGTTCTTACAGTTGCTTTGGTTCAGTCTGGCTGTGAGTCTCCAACTCCTAAAGGGAAGTTTTTATTAATATGTCAAAAGTGCAGGAGCTGACAAGCACCCTATTCTGCTGTAGCTACTGAGATGGTGGTGATCTTTGTCGAAAGGGTAAGGAAACTGCTTCAGCTAAACCCACACTCATGCCTCTGACAGAACTTTAAATTAGTATTTCCCATCTCAGACCAGGCAAACATTAAATTTTTCTCTCTCCTGGCTGGGGTCTAGACTTTGGGCTTTATTTACACTTGTCTGCAGCAACATTTAAAGGAAAAGTGAGACATAATTAAAGGAATAATTTTTAACTTCTACCAGAATTAAATATATTTTTCAATCTAGCTGTTTGTGCCTGTCTTGTTGTATTTATGTACTGTTAAACTTTCTGTCCTTTTAATGTTTCATCTCTGAAGTTGTTGCTACAGGCCTTGAAATAGCAGTTAACTGCATTTTGGAGTTCAGATGAGCTGTGACTTATTCCCCCCCCCCCGCACCCCCCTGCCAGTGCCAAAAGCACTGCCTTTCAAAACAAGCTCTATCAAATCAGAGATTTGATGAAATTTATTAGGGAAAAGTGTTCACTTCTAATCCATCAGTGCAAGCACAGCACTATAATGTATAATAACAAATACAGAGTAGTTCATGTGCGCTTCATTGGTGAATTTGGTGGGTGTTCTGCCCATGTACTTAATCAGCTTTATGGCAAAAAAATACCACCTTCTTGTTCCTGTCAGAAGACTTCTTAACTACTGTGGAGAAGTGCTATCCTTATCCAGCAAATGTAAATTTTTTGTGGATACTATACAAAGCTAAAATGGTATTTTCATTCTTTCATTTAAAACAAAACAAAAAATCCATAGGTGTCACTTCATTTGTAAGAAGTCATTCCTAATTGGGTTCTGCCTTTACGGCAGAATAATCTGGTAATAGTGATGAGATTACCTGCTCAGGCAGATCATCAGACATTATTATATATTTTAAAACATTCTGTGGCTACAAACTGAATTAATGTACCAGATGAAAGCAAGGTAGTTAAGCATGACCATATCCAGGAGATCAAGCTTTCTTCTAAGATTTCTACTGACAATTTCTTGTCGCAATTCTCTTTGCATCATTTTGATAACTATAAATGCAAGAAAACAAGTACTCTTTTATTTTCCCATAGTGTCTTTTCTGTTAATATTGTAAGCTCTTTGGGAACACAATGTGTTGGTATCACTCTATACACTGTAAGATATATATATATATATAGATATATATATATATATATATATATGGACCAGTTTAATATCTTTATCAATAATCTGAACAAAGGGTTTGAGTGCACTGTCCGTCAATTTGCAAATGACACCAAGGTAAGCAGGAGTGTCATTCTGCTTGAGGGTAGGAAGGTTCTACAGAGAGGTCTGGACAGGCTGGATCCATGGGCTGAGATCAACTGTAAGAGATTCACCAAGGTACAATGCTGGGTCCTGTACTTGAATCACAACAACTCCATGACATGCTTCAGGCTTGGGGCAGAGTGGCTGGAAAGCTGGCTGGTATAAAAGGACATGGGGTGTGTTGGTCAATAGCTGGATGATCATGAACCAGCAGTGTGACCAGGTGGCCAAAATAACATCCTGGTTTGTATCACAAATACTTTGGTCAGCAGGTCTAGGGAAGTGATTGTCCCATTTGTACCTGGCACTGATGAGGCTGAACCTTGAGTAATGTTGAGTTCAGTTTTGGGCCCCTCACTACAAGGACACTGAGGTGCTGGAGCATGTCCATAGAAGGACAACAAATCTTGTGAAAGGTCTAGAGTACAGGTCTTAGGAGGAGCAGCTGAGGGAACTGGGGTTATTTTAGACTGAAGGAAAGATATTCTGGTGCAGTCTATGGGAACTTCATTTTGTTAAAGGAAGTTCATACAAGCTACAAAAAGGCATTGAGTAAATACCACGGAAATGTGTATCATTACCTGCTCATGAAAGGAAAACAACCTCACAAAAACAGTACATGAAAGAGACCAGGCATTTAGATATCTCAGGAATGGCTCTTCCCAGGAAATAGCGAAATTATTATATACAAAGATTATGGTCAGAATAATAAAAGTGCTTAAAGCAGACACTCAGGACACTTTGCAATAAGCAAGGGAACATTAGTTCTGAAATTTCAAAACTCACTTGGAACTACAGCATTTTTGCAAAGTGCTTTTGTTGGTATTTTAGCTACATTAAACAGAAAAATGCATAATCTAAAGCATTATTTTCATAATTAAGTACATCTTATTGTAAAAATATAGGACAGTTACCTCCCTGTGACAAATCTCCCCGTGACATTTTTAGGATTTTTGACAAAGTTTTAAACATAAAAATACATATAAGATCTACTGGTTATACTGGTTATTCTCAATACCCTTTTTTTTTTTAATATGCATTTTATTTGACTGGAAACTGTTAATGAATTGCTGGGAAATTTTAGCTTTAGTCTGTGGAATATAGTTTATTCATATATGAATATAGTTCTGTGAAGAGCTTAACATGTATCCCTCTGATGAATCTTATGTCAAAAACTTATATTACTTTGCAGAAGCATTTATCTAACAGCCTATTTTTCAATCTCTTCATGAAAACTTAGAAGAACAGACAAACTCTAGGTAAAAAATGAAAAATGCAACTCCTTTTTCATAGTCATATCTGCTTAACTTGCTAACTAAAATAAGCTTTGCCTGCTTTCTACTCCTCCAGAAATTTAGTCAATATTGTTAAACAGGCAGTCACTGAAGAAAGGCTTTAATGCCAGTGAGGTGCTGTGGCTTTGAATCCTAGAGACAGACACTGCCCTGTTGGATCTGAAGTGGTGGCAGTGATGAAGGAACAGGAAAGCTCACAGTTAACAGCAAAATTCAAATCTGAGATTACAAAACTGACATGGAATAAAGGAGGAAAAAACCTCCAGCCAAACATATTTGCTTATTTGTAGAAAGTAAGAAGTCTAGAGTTCAGAAACTTAATATCTCATGATTTATTTTGAAACAGCCAGTCTAGTAAAAGAATTAATCTTTAAGGATGCATTTCTACTCCCGTTGAAAGTGTTACTCTGGATTAAAACCTAGAGCAGTGGTATTAGAAAATGGAGCTTGAAGGTGGATGGATACTATTAACAAGTCAGAAGGTTTGTATTTATTATTTATCCTTTTATTAACACTGTAATAATGCTATAATCAGTTAAGCTTCAATAGTCACATTAATATGTCACTTGCCACTGCATTCTTAGGAGGTAATCTGATCAACAAAAAGCTACAATGCTCACTAATGCAATTAAAAAATAGAAAGTCTTTTGCTAATCCAAGGAAAAGAACACCAGACTTCTCCTGAACACTCAGTGTAGACCTTCCATCTTCTTGTTTCATGTAAAACATGATGGTTTGGGGCTCTGATGACATACACCAACTGCTATTCTTTTCCAAGTCATAATATGTGTTATTCTTTGCTAGTGCGTGTCATTCTATCTTCAATTTAATTTTTAAAAAACACCAACAAACCTACAAAGCAATAAAACCCAAGAGGTTGGGAACGTGGGGGATGGAGTTCATGCTATTTCTACTTGTCACCAGCATCACTATATGACATTCAATTCTCCTTTAAAAAGTATGTGGCACACCAGGATTTCTCAATTCTTTGTCACTTTGGTAAGGACATTCCATCTTCTAGGTGAAATTACGAAGCCCTTATGTTTCATTGATTCACAAAACGGTGAATTCTGTTGTGCACACCATTATGGAGTAGAGTAGGAAAGGAACTAGAAAAAACTAATATCCTAAAGGAGTTTTCCTTGTACTGTATATTTTTAGATTACATCAGCTGCTATCATCAGAATTAAATGTCATTGCAGATATGCACATATCAGCAGATAAAACAATCTTCATTTGATGATAAATCCACCTGTACTACACCTAAATTTTCTCTCATAGGGACTACAGGAACTAGATGATCTTTAAGGTCCATTCCATCTCATCATTCTATGATTCTCTAAGTCTTTTTCTGCATCTTTGCACTGTATCTGTAATATCTGCATCTGCAGGTACTCCTTTGCATTGCCAAAAAAAAGCTAAAAAGGAGCAGCACCTAGGCATTCTCACAGCGACCGTCACTTCAGCTCTAGAGCAGCTTCATCTCTGTAGTCAGGCATATCACAATCACTCTATAAGTGAATTGAGAAACCCATGTAAGACACTTTCTACGTGACTTTTGCATCTCTGTGATTCCAGACATTGCCACTTGGCTTGCTTTACAGATTTCACAAGGGATTCTTAGTTGTCCAAAGATCTTATGTCATTATCATAAGATTTTTGAAAGTCATTTAACCTCCACATATATTGTGGACTCTATCTCCAAGATGAGCCTATTTTCTCAACATTTAACACAGCTGCTCAATTATGTTGAACTTGATAAGCAATCACACCTCTGAATCTGGCCAGCAAGCAGACACTACCAAAATCCCTGGGGAAAGTCTGCATGTACTCATTTTCAACACCAGGTTCACAATGTGCTCCAGGCTTAGTGGTTGCAAGCACATCCTCTCTGAAAACATTGTGCTATACTCCAGTCAACCTTACTGAGGCCAAAGCTGCAGGAATTTTCTCTCTAGAAAAAGCTGTGAGGACAAACTGGATCCTAGCACTCCATAATGCATTTGAGTAATGGCTACATCTGAATTTAAATACAAATTACAAAAAGAAATATAGAAAGAGAAATAGTATGAGAAATACTCATTCACAGACTAAGATATCACAGTAGTGTATTCTTCAAGCTTCAGCTACATTGACCATAGGTAGACAGCCAAACCTTCAGTAATGAGATATAAGGAGAAACATTTGGAAAAAAGGGTATCTCTAATGGATATGGATCTTCATTGCTAGAAAACAGTCAATCATTTAGAGTAAAAGGAAAAGACAAAGCCATTCATCTTTTGTTGTTAACAATCCACTTAACTAAAATACATAAGCTACCTCCTTTGTTACACCTCCAGATTTTCATAATTTCCAGTATATATGAGATACTGAGATAACCTGTAGAATTTTTATCTTGATTTAAGGGAAAGCATTAATCTTAGCCAAAGTGCAGTTACTCAGAAATGATGGTGATCTGGAATTCCCTGTCCCTTAATTATATAATATCTCATCATTGATTTGCATTTTATCACAGTGGTCCCATTATAATCCTTTGATAAACAACAATCCGTCTTGTTACAACCAAGAACTATGTTTTATGTTATATATTCAGACAATTTAGATACTACTACCACATATATTACACCCAAACTGCCACTTCTCATTAAAAAACAATCCTATGAGAATAGACCTGTTACATATGCCATAAAAAAGCACTGTAACTAAACAAACATAATATAGAATAAACTTTACAGATTTCACAACTTTTATCATATTTGACATCAGTATTTCTTAGTAAAAAAAGAAAAATACACATTCAAAAGGGTTTTCATAAAGACCTTTCGTTTTTGTGGTATCTGCTGTAGTCTTGCTTCACTCAGAACATGTCCTCAACGGTGATAATTTTAAAGAGAACTGTAAATAAAATTTTATTTCACTAAGTACTATATCTTGTTGCTTCCTGTCCATAATCCCTCATGCTTCTGAAACATTTCCTGTGTTTCCACACAAAATTTTTATCTGCTTTTTCTATGTGCTTCATGAACATGTTACCTCCAGATACATATTGCAATGTAAAACTGGAACATCTGTAACGTGTTTGCTTTGCACATTAAGCCACAACTGCTCTATTCATCTACATTTTCAGAAGTTTGAATAAATACCTATCATGCAAACAATCCCCTATTAAATCGTGTACATACCTGGCTTGTTGTTCAGTATCAAGTATTTCTATAATTTTGAATTCACAGAATCACAGACTGGGCTGGGTTGGAAGGTACCCCAAGGATCATCGAGTACCACCCCTCCTGACACAGGCAGGGCCACCAACCTCCAGGCCTGCATCTAGAAAAGGTTGCCCAGGGCCCCATCCAACATGGCCTTGAACACCTCCAGGGTTGGGGCATCCACCACCTCTCTGGGCAGCCCATCCCAGCATCTCTCCATTCCTTCCATAAAGGACTTCCTTCAATATTTAACCTAAACCTTCCCTCATTTAGATTAAATCCATTTCCTCTTGTCCTGCTATTATCTGCCCTTGTAATAAGCTGATTCCCCTCCTGTTTTTACATTCCCTTTACGTACTGAATAGATGTTTCTCAGTCAGCTGAGAAGCAGCCTGTGAAATGAAAACTCAGGAGGGCAACTCTTCTGAACAGATGCATAGGTAAGAAGAAAGAAGTCACCATAATAAAAGGAATGAAGAACCATTTCTCTAACCATTGAAAGACAGGAAAAAGATTGCCAAAGGGAAGCTAGATGGAAATTTTAGCATAAATTGTAACACAAGAGGGGAACATAGGGCAAGAAGTGTAAGCCAAGGCAAGATAATGATGTTAATGCAAAAGATAAAATATATAGCAAATATAATTACTCAAAACTTCAGAAGTGAAAAAAAAACAGTGAAATACTGCTGTAGGTCAAAAAACATGCAGAAAATTATTAACTTTCTGGGGACTTGAATAAGACAATGTGAAGAATGGGGAAAACTATAGTGGCAAGCAACCTAATAGATGAGAAATCTGTAAATTCAGATGTTTAAAGAAATTATATTAACCTCATATTTTTCATCCTTAGCTGAAGTAGAAAATAGAGTCCTCCTTTGAGGCCAGTAGAGGAAAAGCAGATACAGTCTCAAAGACCTTTTTGATTTAGTTTTATTTTCTAACCAAAGTAGGCAATATGGTCTCTACAGGCAGAGGTTTAATTTCAACACTGAAATAACCAACCCAGAAGGCCACAGATCTACACTTTTCCTAGACAGAACAGTATCTAAATTCTGGAAAGATACTGGAGACCTGGTAGGACTTTTGTCATTTTTGGGAAGAGCCATGAAAGGTGTTTCTCTTCCATAAAGAAATGAAATATTTTACTGATTTAAAAATTAAAATTATATGACCATCACTAATTTTGCATCTTCCAACTCCTCATTTCCTTTTCTTCTTTCTTCCTTCCTTCTCCAGCCAGGAAAAAAAAAAAAAAGAATATGAGGGGAAGTCAAAAGTGAAAGAGAAACAATACCTTAGTTAGTACTTTTTATCTGTTTTATAATGTGTTTGAACTCTCCCCAGAATTTTAATAAAAGTATATAATTAATGGGAAAAATATTTTCCATTTCAGTCCAGTTTCACAATCTGACAAGATCAATTCCATTTCTTTCCCCACTAGATGATAAAGCCTTTCTTTTTTTTTTAAAGTACAAAAAAATAAAGCCAGTTTCTAGGGACAATATGTATGTTCTCAAGTCAGTATGGACAAACTTAAAATTCTCCCAGGACCTTTTTCTGCTATATATATAAACATAACAATAAATGTGAATGTGTCCACGAGAGGGAAAGAAAATCATATTGTCTCCTTAATAGAAACTAGCCC
Organism: Heliornis fulica; assembly: GCA_013399135.1. Classification (NCBI taxonomy): domain Eukaryota; kingdom Metazoa; phylum Chordata; class Aves; order Gruiformes; family Heliornithidae; genus Heliornis; species Heliornis fulica. Next base: position 76,239 of record VXBZ01011704.1, on the reverse strand, counting down.
TGCTTGTAAAGAGGATTGAGGAGTCCAGTGAAATCACACTATTTAAAACTGCCTTAGGAAAACTAACACATGCCACCAAAAAATCATTTATATAAAGATATGATATCTTGAGCTGAATGAATAATTCATAATGAGTGATTTAATTAGCCAACTTACTTGCTTCTTTCTGCCCAAGATTTGTCCAGAAGCAGATTGCCTTTTTCACACATTTGTTTCTTATTCAGAATATTTTTTCTTAATTAATCTTTGGGTGAGTGGTTGTTTGTTAAAAAATGATCATAAATATCCACGACTTCTCATGAATTGAAACTACCTTGGTTTAGTGTTTTTTTGGAAAAAGCATTGGTTCCCTTTTTAGTGAGTAATTTTAGAATTGTGGGTTTTGTGCCAATATGAATGTTAGGTAACTTTTTATATCTGGCACCAGTCTTTATGGTGTCTGTGTTGGACATCCCTCTATAAATAATACAGTAAATGCATAGAAATGGATGTCTAAGTAACTAGACATCAGTGATGAAAACTAAGCAAACTGTGTCAGAGATAGTTGCTTTGATCATAATTACATCCCCTCAAAATACTGATCACCTGATTTTGATCATTACAGTTTTTACCCTTTTAAAAATATTTTGCAATAGATAGGTAAGAATTCAGAGGCAACATCCACTGATGACCTGCACACCTGTGTGTTACTCATATTTTTTCCAGACAACTAGACAGATGTGACAGGAGGGAACTGGTTGGGCTTAAAGCATGGAAGGTGACTTTGCATGGCTAATCCTACTCACATTAGCCATTATGGCATGTTCAAACAGACTGGCTGTGTTTTTCTAACCCACTCCCAACCATATTGCCTTATTTATGTATTAATGTGAAACAAAGTGACTTCACAGGCAGATTAGAGACTAAACATTTGTGGGCATATAGATGTAGGTTTGTTCAATAGTCCCTGAGACCTGCATTTGTTAACTAGTCACTGGACTTTTTCTCTCTACTGGAAAGTTAGATGCTACACTAAACTGGGATGTACTATTGTCACACAATGCTGAAGAGAATTAATGTTAAGTATGTTGCAAAACAAATGACTGCAGCATACACTGTGGAATTCAATCTGAGGTAAGTAATTTAATTAAGTTGTCATGAATATGACTATAAACAACGCTAGATCTCTATAAATACATATGCAGGATCAGAGATGTATTCTAGGAAACTGGTTTAGTTCAATGAAAAGACCTAGAAAACACCCACATATAAAATAGGCCACTTGCATTTTCATCAGCAGTAATCTCACACTAAACTCACACAGGTAGGCTCTAGGGAACCTGCTTTGGCAGGGGCTTGGACTCGATGATCTCTGGCGGTCCCTTCCAAACCCTAAACTCTGTGATTCTGTAAGCTCACTGAAGATACTAGCTTTGTGTGTGATTTTGACATAGTCACTACTTCACTACTTTTAAATAAGGGAATATGTTTTGCCTGATACACAATCTCAAATGAACTGAAACAATTCCATGACGCAAACGATTGAATACATGTTTCTGTACTTCTGTGTAAGTCATGAAGTTTTAAAGGTGCCTTTTCTCTTCCACTTTCTCCTTTCCTTCCTTTTTATTTTTAAATTGTTACCTACACAGGTGTTCAGTGTCCTGCCATCTATGAGAACAAGTCATCTTGATAAAGCATCATTGTCTTGAGAGCTGAAGAAACTAAATATGTCCTACTCTTAAGTCTAGAAAATCAATTTATACATGATGCAGTACCAAATGAAAGCATGAGAAAGTAGATTTAACTAGCAAAAATAAAAGATTTACTTTTGAAATATCCTTGATTTAAAACATATTTTCTCTGTAACTTCGTAACAGCAATTACATTATGCTTCAAAATAAGATTGCAAATAATTTTCCAATAGATTTAGATAGAAAAAGAATCATTTCTATGCATAATCATAAAGGCAGTAGATATTATGTTTTTTTACTGTACTGTAGTGGTTTCTTGCACTGCAGATGAGAGACCAAAACCAAATGTGATACACATCCCTAAATCATAACAACAGAAACAGTGACAGTAGTCAAAAATACCATATATTTCTTCTGTAACATAGTAGTTCTTTAAATCTCATGCAATGTAAATTGTTAAGGATTGTTCTGCAATGTAAAAGTAACATATCCCAGTAATTCTTCACCATAAAACATAGGTACATTTAGATTAGAATATAATATAAAATTAAATTACTGTGTGTGTAGCATCCATCTGGAAGATAAAACTGAGATTGAAGTTTCAGAAAGTGACATGTCACCTACAGACTGACAAAACCCTCCTTGGTTCAGCATCTAAACTGTAATGAGGGCTACATCAAATGATCCCTAGTACTACAAGTTTCTGGCTGATCTCAGTCTCTGAATACCAGAGAACTGAATGTGGTGGAGCCAAAGAAAAAAAAAACCAAAAACTGTTAAGACACAGCTTTAACAATGACAGCGTGGAGACTGCAGCTGCAATTAAGACTACTGCCAAAACTCTCCTCAGGAGGTTGGATAATTTGCTAGAACCATTGTTACCCTGTTAGCACCTTGGTTCAATCTTCTTTTACAGTCTAAAACAAAGGCACATCAGCATATGGTGTGAATCTGTATTATGTGTGCAATTCCCATCATTATAAAAATTAAGTGGACTGGCTTCTGCAGTGACTGAGAGTTAATGACCTTTATGGACAGGCTTCTCTTTCCTGCTGGTTTGCCTAGTTTAAGCCTGACACACTCTTCAGAACTACAGTGATCAAAAGCCACATTTAAAATACCTCTTTTTCTTCTCGGGAATAGAACCTTCTCATTCTCTTCAAATTCCAGCTGCTCTCACAGGCTGAGTAGGCTAATATATAAAGATTGAAGAACCAAAACAAAACCTACTTCAAATATCCAAAAGAACACACCACTCATTATCCCCCCACAAGCTTGTCTAAACATCACATGTGTAAGAAGGCTCTACCTTATCTGTGTAATGTAAGGTCCATAGTGACATTTTGTTAGTACTGTTTGCTTTTATCTATTTTTTTTAATAGCTACACCAATTAATTAAACCCTATCCTGATTGGCATTGACCTTCCTTAACTCCTCAGGGTAAAAGTAGTCTATGATCTCCTTTCCCTCACAGTCTTTTGTCTAGTTGAAGGTTTTCTGTGCATGGCTAACATGACAACAAAAAAGTTTTGTTTCCTTTAAAAGATGTCTGCACTTTTTCCTTTACATCAGCTCTGACTCATCACAACACCTTTTTGTTTGTCTGCTTGTAGTTTGAAACCTCCCAAAAGCTTCAGAAAACAAACCATATCCTTTTGATTGCAGAGAAAGACAGCGTGGATTTTTTTTCTATCTCTCAAGTCTGTGCAGAATCTTGGCACCAATTCCTCTCTGGCAGTGAGGTTACACAGGGCAGATTGCAGATCACTCTTTTCTCATGGCACCAAAACTCTACTCCTGAAAGCCAGCTTTGTGTGAAGAGTATCATGACAGGTTCTGTTTATAACTGTGTTCTGTACAGAGGATGATATATCTAGAAAATATCTGTTTAGTTCCTTTCTTTAGTTGATATTCCCATCTCAATACTATTTGTTTTCTGAGCCTCAGAGGTCTATTTGCAGACCTGTGATCCAGAATCTAGTCCGTTTTTTGACCGATGCTGATGCCTGGTATAAGTGTTTTTTGAGTCTGTCTCGAGTACAAGTGACAGCACTTCACAACTTATGACATCATAGGTAAGGGAGAAAATAAAAGGATGACTGGTGCCCTACTTAGCCCTGTCTATGCACATTGCTCTTCATTCATATCATTCTATGGCTAATTATGAAGAAAAATAATTGCATAACTGTCTTTAGACCACGAAAAATCTTTGCTTTTCTACATACAGGAATCCGGTATAATCACAACATATCCCAGTATAACAACTACACAGCTTTAGTAGTCACTGCCAAGTCTCCTGAAATCCTGTGTTTCTAGCTGATGGTCTTTGAGCCTGCCCTGTCCTCTGGGCACAACTGTCAGTCTATGGTCCGCTATTATTAGGCAATGGCTTCTTATCTTAGCCAGACTTTATAATAACCTGCAAAAAGTTATCAGATCAGATAAACAACAAAGCTCAAAAATAGGTGAAATTTGCATGAAATATCACCTAAAGGCACTAGCAATTCCAATGTTCTCTGTAGGTTTATAAAGGATTTAATGTTAAATCTGCTTAAATGAAATATTGAAGTTCTTTCATATAGTGAGAAGAACTATAGGAACCCAAGGGAAGGAGAGAAAAGCACTAACATTGCCAGGGCTATCTGTTATCTGGGACAAGTTGGAGAAAATACAAAGATGGTTTTGTTTTTTATGGTCATGGCAAGGAAAATACTTTGTTTCCCTTTAAAAGGGCCTTTGTGGAGAGAGATAAAGAACTGACAGAACCACAGAACAGTAGGGGTGGGAAGGGACCTCTGGGGATCATCTGCTCCAACCCCTTCTGCAAGACCACTTAGCGCAGGTTGCACAGGATCATGTCCAAGCAGATTCTGAGTATCTCATGAGGAGAAGCTTCCATCCTGGGCAGGTTGTCCCAGTGCTCAGTCACCCTTGGAGTAATAAAGTTTTTTCCTTACATTGAGACAGAACTTTGTCTGTTCCAATTTGCACCCATTGCCCCTCATCCTGTCAATGGGCACGACAAAGACACTGTCCCTTTCTGCTAGATATCCTCCCTCTAGATATTTTTAACTTATTTTCTCCAGGCTAAGCAGACCCATCTCTCAGCCATTCCTCATAAGAGAGATTCTCCAGTCATCTCATCACCTCTGTAGTCCTCTTCTGGACTCTCCAGTAGTTCCCTGTCTTTCTTGAACTGAGGAACTCAGAACATGATACAGTACTCCAGATACTCTCACCAGGGCAGGGTACCTTTGACCCGGATGAAGGGACAGAGTGTACCCTCAGGAAGTTTGATGATGTTACCAAATTGGGAGAAGTGGCTGTTACACCAGAAGGCTGTTCTGACATTCAGAAAGACCTGGAGAGGTTGGACAGAGAGGAACCAAATGAAATTCAGCAAGGGCTGTGTAGGTACAAATAGAGACTGAGAGGAGATTGGATTGAGAGCAGCCCTGAGGATTTGGGGATAAGGGATGTTAGTTCATGCAAACCTCAACATAATTCAGCCTATAAGCTGAAAGAGTGTAGATAGAAGTTCTTCAGTCTGAGAAAGGTAAGACATTGGTACAGGTTGCCCAGAGAAGCTGTGGCTGCCCCCTCCCTGGCATTGTTCAGGGTCTGGTTGGATGGGGCTTGAGGCAACCTGTCTTACTTGAAAGTGTCCCTGCCCATGTCAGAGAGGTTAGAATTAGATGATCTTTTAGATCCCTTCCTGCCCAAACCAGTCTGTGAGTCTATGATAATTGTCAACATATAAAAAGAAGCTAATTGAGTGATACAAAGGCATATAAAGGCAGGCTCATCAAGGTGCTTTAACCAAGCAGAACTGGGCAAACAGTGATAATGAACACTTGACGCTTAATTTCTGCTAGGCTTAAAAGACCCAGTTGTAGGAGTTGGGATTTTTATTTTTTTTTAATCATTCTTCTTGTTAGTAAATTATTTGTAAATAAACAGTGGTGGATTATTGGACTAGCATTGTGAGTCATGGTTTCTATTGAAATAGATAATTCAGATAACATTTTAACTGTTCATCCTAATTAATTATTTCAGTTTACAAAACAAATAAAAACTTAGCATAACTTAGCATAAAGCAAACTAGGACCTCTACACCCTTGTACTATGTATTTAGTTACCAGATCCACCAACATCAGCATCTCGGGTAGTCTCTCATATTTATGTACAAGATTTAACCTAATACTGTCAAGTGAAAGCTCTAAACCATGTCCCTGAGCACCACATCTACCCATCTTTTAAATACCTCCAGGAATCGTGATTCAACCACTTCCCTGGGCAACCTGTTCTGATGATTGATATTCTTTTTGGTGAAGATTTTTTTCATAATACCAAATCTAAACCTCCCCTGGCACAACTTGAGGCCATTTCCTCTTGTCCTATAAGTCTCTGGAATTGTTCAAGGCCAGACTTGATGAGGCTTTGAGCAACCTGTTCAAGTGGAGGTTGTCCCTGCCCATGACAGGAGGCAGGAACTTAATGGTCTTTAAAATCCCTTCCAACCCAAACTATTCTATGGTTCTATGACCTATAATTTTATGATTCTATGATTCTACAATATTTCTACTACTCTTATGGCACACTATTTACCACAGCACACTCTTTGGAAATCACTGGTCCATGGGCTACATTTACCTTTTGAGAATTTTCACTTGCTACTGCAAAGCCAAAGGTTTTGGAATTTTAAATATAAAACAATAATGAATTATAGACTAAATGTAGGTATGCTCATTTGCAATCCTCTCACAAATGTAAAGTGACGTGATTTAATGTCCACAGACATAGCAATGACATATCTGGATCAAATTTCTATATTGATTTTTCTGAACATAGCCAAAGATCTATTTCCTCAGCATTATATCAGCTGAAGACACAACACTTGCATTTAAGGTTAATTTTTGAAGCTCTCCATACTGAACACATCTATAAAACATTTCAGAAAAATACTGTGTAGCCTTCAAAATGGTAAATTTCTTTTCACTGCTTTTTTTTCCTAAACTCAAAGATTATTTATTAAAAATAAGACTTGATAGTCCTTTCTTCAAGAGATTGTCTTTATGTATGTTTTTTTTTTGCTGGTTTAGTCAAGATAACAGTTTTGAAAATTTAGATAAGTTTAATAGTAGTCTTGGAAAACTGGTTCTCTGTTGATGTGCAAAAATTCAGATTGAGGAGCGCCAAGTAAATGACCAGGCAAGATCTAGTGACAGCCCAGGCTTCCACTTGCATCTGGACTTTGTGAGACTTTATGTAAGTAAACCAGGAACTCTCCAAATGAGTCAAGTTGGCTCTGCTGAACCAGACTTATCAGCAGAGAGGTCAGGTGGAACAAACTTCATTAGGCTAGCACATAGCAGCAGTGCTTGTAAAATGGGCCAACTGACAAGGCCAGTGTCTCTGATGAAGGACTAGTGTCCCCTAAGTGTCAGGTGACAAATAGGCTAAAGGAATTAAAACTATGGAAATTCAGGGTTTTTTCCATACTGGAAATAAATACAGCACATTTGTTGGCACAAACCTTGTACTATACAGGCCTGGACTGACAGCAGTTATGGAGAATCATGTTTAGTGGAAGAAGGAGTCTAAGTAAACTCATAAGGCAGTCTCATGTGAGTGAACACCATGTTTGAACACAGAGTGAAATAACTGAGCCAGCAGAAACTGTGCAGGCTGCCATTTATAATTTCTTTTTAGATTCACTGATTTCTTTTTATAAGAACAGTTATTTACCTCCCACTATTCAAAGACGTGTTCATCTTCCCTGGAGCTACTAACTAGACTGAAAGTGAGAAGAAAACAGTTGTTCTTTGGATTTAGAGTTGAAGTTCCTAACATCTGAAAGTTTCTGGCTCAAGATTAAAACCTAAATATTTTGTTTTATTTGAACAAATGGAACCACTAGATATTTTACAAGAATTGATTCTTTTTTTCAATTTTCAATTTCTTTTTACAGGAAGTTGCTGAAGCCACTTACCTATTTATAGGAAACAGTTTCACCGATGTGATTCTGCATAATCTGCTTTAGAAAAATACCACTCCATAAACTGATGGTCAGAATTTGTTTAGATAGGATTTCAAGGACTTTATTCTGGCATGGCAAATCGACATTTTGCAAATCATTTTTGCATATAGCTGTTGATTCAATTGAGTATAGAATCTTAATTCTTTTTGTGCAGTTTAATATATTTTACATTTTGTAAGCCTAGAATTTACTGTGTATTTCAGAGAGAGAGATTTGATGTACCACCTTCAGTCCTACTCAGGGAAGACCAAAAAAAAAAAAAAGTAGAGATTCTGGAGCCACATCCCAGTGGAGGGTGTACCACTCCATAACCATAATGTAGTGGTGCATCCATCATAATTTTTTCCATCTCTTAAACTACGTATCTTTGATAACTGTCATCTGGTGCATGGACATAGGTGATCCTGGAATCTGATCACTCTGTAATTAAACTCAGACTTTGAATTATGATTTATGTGAATTATGATTTATGTGTTATTCTTAGGGACCACTGGCACTAATCACAAACCACTCAGCAAACAAAGAACTTTTGCTCAAAAGGTAAGTAATGAGGCTGCCTCCAGATCTACCTAATAGAGGCAACTGTGTATTTCTCTCTTACAGAGAGTATTGCAGTAATTGTTTGACTTACAGAAACTTTGTTGAGGTAAAATACAGAACCCACACAAGCATTAAGTGTGTACTGTTTATGTAACATTTTGAAAAGTTCAGTGTGTCTGTTTTGGGAATTAGACTAAGAAAATAAGGGCCAAATGTCTTGGTCCTTACTACAAGGCAGACATAGAGGTTAGAATCTGAGGATGATGAAAAGAGAAGGATAGGCAAGGTGAAAATGACCTCTCAGAGTCGGAGAGGGAAGATAGACTTGTAACACTTTTGGAGATGAGGGAGGATAGGAAAATAAATTCCTGCTTTAGAGTTTGCAAGGGAAATGGATGATCATTTAATACTATGGAATCTTATTTTGTTCCTGTTGTCTGATTTATAAACATGTTTGCAGTTGGATTCTCCTCCTTTTGATGTAAAAATCAAAGCCACTTTCATAACTCTAGGAGAGAAACACAGTGTTTAAATAAGCGAGGCTCACTGCTGGAAGCTGTCCAAAGAACCTGTGATAATGCTCTGTAACAAAGACATGGCTGAATCACTAAATACAGTAAAGAGCAAAAAGAACCTTAGCATTCCTGGAAACAAATTATCTGTTTTCTATTAATTCCAGTTTATATTAGCTTTCAGTATATTTACAGAGAAACAACCTCTGTTGTTCCTTTAAGACAAAAAAAAAAAAAAAAGGTAACTTAAGAGGTTCCTATTTCTAAACTATAGCAGGCAGAAAACATCCTAGTGAGTATTGATTTTATTGGATGGCAGGACTAAAACCTACTTTCAGATAGAAGGAATGTGAGCTTGGAGTCACATGCAGAGGCTGTTTGACAGAATGACGTGATGGATACGTCCTTCGGTTGCTATGGTGATGGCTCATCTGCTTATATGTCCAAGAAATAGGGCTTTTCATTATTTCCTCTAAGAAAAACTGCTAACTCATAATAACAAAGTGATTTGTTTTTGCACTAAAGCACAGCTAATGCAAATACCATCGCTCGGTTTTAATTTGGGCATGAAATTAATATCCTAAAGCAAATAATAAGAACAAATAAATTTTCTATCCTTTACCTAGTTACTCCCGTAGTGTTTTTCACCACAGCAACTGTTTACCTCTTCTGTGACCCTCCAACGTACCTGCAATAAATTGGATTTCTGGAATAGCTGACACGAGGTCTCAGAATACTGTGGCAACTTTAATAAATTTTATTTCAAATCAGATTTTTTTTTTCTTTATGCAAGTCATCCAGGTGTCAGAGCTGGACAGATTTCACCAGCATTTTCTATTAGTAGCTTCCTGAATATTTAAGTGAATTCTATTCAGCTATGGCCATATTCTACATCTGTTTATTTTCTTCAAGTACCCTCTGACCAGTCTCTCTAGTGGGAATGTTTACAAGAAGCTCATATGAAAAATACACAGATGAAGCTCCTGAAAATAACTTTATTTTCTTTTAAAAGTACACAGGGAATATTTTTGTTAGAATTGCTTGCGTTCACAGTCCAGTACCAGCAACACCAAGATGTGACTAATCAGATCAATCTCATGTGTCAACCAGAAGCAACTATTCAGCAGCACTTGATATTTTGACTATTTGATTTGAGATACTATACTGTTTCCTTAAGCAGTATAGGTAAATCAATAGAAGAATGTTTAACAAAAAAAAAAAAAAGCACCAAAATAAATATCGACCCAAATCACCCCTCCCAGAAAAACCCAAACCAAAACAGAGGAAATCATGTTTTCTCTGCGAGTGATCCAAAAGAAAAATGAAATTCTCAGTTAAGGTTCTTTTCAGCTACATCAGCCATGCCATAATTAAATGTAGCTGTTGCTTCATTTTAATACTCATGCTGTTTCAGAACTCCAAAAAAATTAATGTAAAGAACAACATGATATGGAAAGTTTTACAGAAATTAGAGAGAGAGATGTGAGGCACTGAAGCTATCCTCTCATCCAACTCATTCAAAATCAGAATGCATGACCATTTAATTACACCGAATGCACTAAGGGACTCTACGGCCTCCAAAAAGTTTGGGGTTTTTGAAAATTATGTAGCAGTAATTGCACTGTGACACTTATTTCCAGATGTCCCCTTGATAAGTGTGCCAGATAGAAAACTAAGAACTCTAAAAATACACTGTAGTTGGCATGCAGCCCCAAATCTGGAGGTACCTGTTGCAGAATAAGCCTGTTTACTTTGAATTAATTGTGATATTTGCTTTGAATGATTTGTGCTCCAGTTATACGCATTACACAGCACATTATAAATAACTTTGTTACAGTTATGCACAGCTATACATTTTGAATAGCAATAGTTTTCCCTGATATAATGGAAATATTTTTTAAAGGAAGAGAATGAATCACAGAATCACAGAATGTTAGGAGTTGGAAAGGACCTTGAAAGATCATCTAGTCCAACCCCTCTGCCTGAGCAGATTAAGCACACAGGAGCATGTCCAGATTGGTCTTGAATGTCTCCAGAGAAGGAGACTCCACAACCTCTCTGGGCAGCCTCTTCCAGTGATCTGTCACTCTCACCATGAAAAAGTTTTTCCTTATAATCACACAGAACTTTCTGTGTTCCAGCTTGGACCCCTTGCCCCTTGTCCTATCACAGGCCAACACTGAGAAGAGCCTGGCTCCATCCTCCTGACACTCACATGCATAAATTATTGCAAATGCCTGTGAATGTGAACCTCCTAGTAATCTTCTTATATACAGAGACACATCCTTATGTGATTCCTACAGATGGTCCCTTTTATTACTTTGATAGCTTTGAGGTTATGAAAAACAGACCATCAGCTTTATGCAAATAATAATGGTGATGACACACATAATGAAAGCAAGGACTAAGACTTGTGGCAGCAACTAAATATATGCTCCCAGAGCTATTCCTACTGCAAGGCATGTGTGCACATTCTGTGACATGGTAGGCTCTCCTAGGTGGTGGATAGCATTTCTTAGTTTATAAACTATATTTAAAATAAGTAATCTTTTTATAAATTTGGGGTTTGTTTTCCTCAAAATTTTTCATCCCAGATTTCTGAGTGTTGCCTGCAGTTCCTACAAACTTACCCATCTTTCCCCTCACATTTACTTAATAGCTAGATCGAGGTGAACAAATGTAAAGGCTTACAAGGTCCCTTGACATCGAAACTGTCTCACACAAGTCAAGAACTCTGCCAATATAGCTCTCTAGTGTGTGTCCAGCCACCTTTTGTGTGTCATTCTCAGGCTAAATTTCACTTGGTAGTTTGGAGGCAGAGCTTCTGATATAGCAGGGAAGCTCTCCTAATCACACAAAAGACTGACACCCTCACCTTGGTGCTGACGTTTGCTGATGTACGCCAGGGACATGAGGGCCATCTGCGGTACCACTTGCCAGCACTGAGATTTCTCTGTCTGGTTCCCAGCAGCGACATTTCTGCTGCTAATCCAGCCTCAGCTCCTGCTTTAGCAGAGGTGATGTCAGCTACAGCTGGCTCATCAGAGTGCCTCTGGGCCACAGCAGGAGCAGGTGCTCTGCTTGGCCTGACGTGTTTTGCCTGAAAGAATATGCTGGACTTTAATTGAAAATTGGCTTATTTGTTTTCCCGTAACAGACTGACCTACTCACTTTTCTGTGATCCACATCCTTGTCAAGCATCCACACACACCCTGACCTCTACAGTTAATTGCTACAAATAAGCCATTGCCTGGCCTGCAGCTTGAACAAGCTAAAATCCACTTCTCTATGGCCCTGTGCTCCTTATTTACTGCTTCTATTCATCAAGTGCTTGTGGATGCAGACCACACTTTGTATTTTAAGTAATATGCACCTGCTCCAGCACTCTAAAAAACAACCTTGGTCTTCGTTTTTAACATTCTGATATTATTCTGCTTCATCCAAACTTTGGCTGCACCAGGCAGTACATAGGAACAATTTGCAGGTATCTTGGTCAAGGTGCAAGGTACAGGGCTGCTGCAGAATCATGGTATTGCTAGCTGAAGCCCAGGTGTTTGAGTGGACATGGGAAGCAATCAACTGGCTGTGAATTCATGATAAAGGACAGCTACCCTGCAGCTGGCCATCAGGGAAGTCCTGGGCCCAAGCTCTTGCTAGATGGCCATTTTGCTGGGCTCCTGGTTGTCACATTGAGAGGGGCTCCTGCCAGCCAGAGGCCTGACATGGTGACATCAGGTGAACACTTACATCCAGCTTAGGTTAACCTGGTGCTCCTGAATCACACAGAATCACAGAATGACTAGGTTGGAAAAGACCTTTAAGATCATCGAGTCTGACTGTACCTGTCTTCTAAACCATATCCCTGAGCACCTCATCTACCTGTCTGTTAAATACACCAGGGGTGGTGACCCAACCACTTCCCTGGGCAGCCTGTTCCACATCCCAACAGCTCTTTCAGTGAAGAATTTCTTCCTAACATCTAATCTGAACCTGCCCTGGTGCAGCTTTAGGCCATTTCCCTTTGTTCTATTACCTGTCACTTGACTGAACAGACCATCGCCCACCTCTCTACAACCTCCTTTCAGGTCATTATAGACAGCAATAAGGTCTCCCCTCAGCCTCCTCTTCTCCAGACTAAACATCCTCAGTTCCCTCAGCTGCTCCTCATAAGATTTGACCCTCTGAATGCATTCCAGGACCTTGATGTCCATCTTGTAGTGAGGGGCCCAGAACTGGACACAGTACTCAAGCTGCAGCCTCACCAGTGCCGAGTACAGGGCCACAATCACCACCCCAGACCTGCTGGCCACACTGGTTTTGATACAGGTGAGAGACTCCCCAGCTAATCTGAGAACTGAATGCAGGAAAGCAACTATTTGTTAGTAGTCTGAGGCCTTTGTGGGCCTATACCTGGGCAAGGCTGTGTGGCCTTCTGCTCTCTGAGGGCCTGAGGCCTCTCATGGGGCTGGTGCTCACCATATGCTTTTGGCTTGGGTTGTGGTAGGAGTTGGAGACGGAAACCACATAGGTAAGGTACTGATTCCCATCCAGAGAGGTGATGACAGACTTCCAGGAGTCGAGGTCTGCACCCCATATACCTACTTGGGGCACACAGGATTAACACAGCCCCAGGGCGAGCTATACTCCAGGGCCCTGTAGAAGCTCCAGCGCAACCTTTAAAACTCTAAATATGCTTGTCAACTACTATGCTCTGCAGTTGCTGTGCTATATGTACTTATAATGGCAGAGTATACATATAGTGGTATATGTAATTGTATTTAATTTGTGGGTCACTGCGCGAAGCTTAGATAAATGCCATGTTTTCATTCTTTGCTGGGATAGAAAGAACTGTTATCCACACAGTGAGTGAATCTGGCCTTTGGGTCTGATTCATCATCCTGCTACCTTAGAATGCATAGCTTTGACATAAAAGCAAGGGATGGTTCTAGATAGGACAATTGGAGAGCATTTCTTCCTACTCTGTTTTATTACAATGCTTCCTGAAGTTTCCAGGTATACCTCACCTAAAAGTACAGCAGTAAGTAAATTTCCATGAGATCTTTCAAAGCTTGGTTTCCTTCAGAGGGGGAAATGTTGGAGAATGGTTAAATGAACAGGGTCACGGCTCCCTTAAAGAGCTGTGTAAACAAATGCCATCTTAGGACACAGTGTCTTTGGACGGTTTAAGGGGGGCGTGAACATCTTAAGCATTGTAACCAATAGTGTAATGATGAGTAGGCATAATTATCAGTATTATATTATCCTATCAGTAGTATAATAGATTCTATATAAGGATCAGAGCTGTGTGAATAAAGTGAACAATGCTTTATCAATCATATTGATTGCCTGCACTCGTTCCCTCACCGAATTCCACCGCAGGGAAGCTCCTCAAACCCTACTATTGTCATACACATCTCAGATCCTGAAACAACTATATTCATTTCAAAGCAGTCTGAGAATGGCAACATTTTTTCTGACCTCCAAAAAGACCTCTTTAACACATTAGATGTCTGGGATCTTTCCACTGCTCTTTTGAAGTTTGCTGGCAAGAATTTAAATACACAATATAATTTCTATCCATTTGATAAAAGTGCATTCTGGAATCAAGACAACTCATCCCTGGATCAAAATAGAGTTGAATTATTATTTCAGAGTAGCTCTTTTCATTTTTATGGTAGCTCTTTTCATTTTTATGGTACCTGTGCATTTGTAGGAAATGAAAGCTGAACTATTTACAAAATTTGAAGATTTTAATTTTTGTTCTATAAATCTTAAAAAAAAATCATTCACATGTCCATTATTCAAATTATCCCTGTACAAAAATACAGGGATCTCCTGGAAAGAGTCCAGCAGAGGGCCACAAGGATGATTAAGGGCCCTGGAACATCTCTCCCCTGAGGAAAGGCTGAGTGAACTGGGGCATTTCAGCCTTGAGAAGACTGAGAGGGGATCTCATCAATTTTTATCAATATCTGAAGTGTGGGAGACAAAGGGAGATGGCCAAATTCTTCTCAGCGGTCTGTGGGGACAGGAAAAGGGGCAATGGTTACAAGTTGGACCACAGGAGATTCCACACCGATGTATGAAAGAACTTCTTCATGGTGAGGGTGACAGAGTACTGGAACAGGTTGCTCAGGGGCGTTGTGGAGTCTCCTTCTCTGGAGATATTCAAGACTCATCTGGGCACCGACCTGTGCAACCTGCTCTAGTGAACCTGCTTTGGCAGAGGGGTTGGACTTGATTTCTGGAGGTCACTTCCAACACCTACAATTCTGTGAATTTGGCAGGTTTTCTTAGGTACTATAAGCCAGCAGATCTTTAAACTTGTACTTCAAATTAAACAAGTGATTTTTCAATAAAGCTTACTATAATTTACATAATCTTAAATGACACCATTTATAATATAATAAAATCCCAGTCCAAACTGCATATACATATTGTTCTCCTGTGGGTATGTAATGCTGTGATGGAAATATGGGCTATAAATTTTATAACTGCATACTAGACAAACACATTGACATTGAAAAAAAAACCCCAACACTTAAAACAGGCAATAAAAAGCCAAATTAAATTTTAATTTTTTCGGAATTGCATCTCAAATACACATTTAAACAATTTTCTCAGCTTCAGTAGGTAAAATTTCTTTCACAGAGATGTCTTCAACCTTTTCTACTTCAGGAATATTCAACCTGTGTAGGCTTTGTAAATTTCAGAAAGCTTTTGAAAGTTACTGTACTTTCAACAGTGGTGTTTCACTAAGCCAAATATTTGCAGTAACACTCCTGAAACAAAATCATTTGAGAAAGCTGTGCCTCTGTTTTCACATTAAAAAGTTTAGAATCCTCCATATTACTGAAGTCTCCTAATAAATTAGAAAAGAAAATATATCAGAACTTTATGACCTATTGCAGTGTGAGATTGTTAATAATGT